>OY804575.1:100739964-101239304 GCA_963680875.1 Bathymodiolus brooksi | reverse complement strand
CATTGATTAGTTTCAACCTACCATAAAAGAAAATATATAAAAAAATAACCCGCCCCCTTCCGCAAAAAATCAACCTATTTTAACTCGATTTTTGGAGCTACGTCAAATTGAAATATTAAATTATCGTTATCATTATGTTGGACAAAACCGTGAATCGTTTTACATGAAACCTCATCCCCTCCCACCATTTTTTTGTAAAGTGATATTATTTTACTTGAAATGGTCGTATAATGAGGCGTAATCACAGGGGAAACGGTTTGTTAGATAATGTTAGATTTGTTGATAAGTTTGTTGCATTGCTACTCGTAATCTTCGTCAAAATATATACAACCAGATAAATACTATTGCATGTGGGTATTGTGTAAGTTTCTCCTCCTTTTTATTGTTATTTTCAGCACACAAGAGGAACAAGGGAAATATCATTTAACTTTTAGGAGGGGGTGTATGTTTTCTGAAAAAAATATATATTCCAAAACTAAGAAGCAGGACATAAATAATCGGATCCTGAAGTTTTCAACGAGAAATTTATGCAAATTTGGAAAAATACTAATTTTTCATGTCCAAGAAAAGAAAATGATCTGATTTTGTTACAGGTGAAAAACAAAAACACCTTTCAAACAAAATAAAAAGTGAAACATGCACAAAAGTCACAGGCACTTGTTTCATTCAAAAAATATATGCCCCCTCCTCTTCCTTACTTCAAGATAAACATCTGCCCTTTTCCCTTCTCCACTTCGCCTCAATATTTTTCGCTTATTTGTGATCCTTTCGCTGACCCAATTATATCGTTACACTCCAGAGATATTTCTCTTTTCGACTGCCACATTTAAATATACCTACCGGGCCCCCTCAGACGAATTGGACAAGAATATTCAGCGAACGTAGTTTGCTTTATTTTTAAGTCATTGAAACGAATACAGCCACTTCCGGTTTGCGCTGGATTTTTCATATGCATTTGGAATTCTCTAGACCGGCCATGTGTAACAATGCCATTATGATCATCTCCTCTCAAATGTAAAGTAAGCCTTTAAAATACATATAATTGTTCCAATGCAGATTATAAATATATGTTCAACTCCAAATTACTGACATTTAATTTTTAAAGCACCTTTTTTTTAAATTTTCTAAATCAATTTAAACCGGACCGGAAGTGGCTGTATCCGTTTCAATGACTTAAAAATAAAACAAGCTACATTCGCTGATTATTCTTGTTCAATTCGTCTGAGGGGGGCCCGGTAGGTATATTTAAATGTGGCAGTCGAAAAGAGAAATATCTCGGGAGTGTAACAATATAATTGGGTCAGCGAAAGGATCACAAATAAGCGAAACATATTGAGGCGAAGTGGGGAAGCGGAAAAGGGCAGATGTTTACCTTGAAGTAAGGAAGAGGTGGGGAAATATATTTTTTGAATGAAACAAGTGCCTGTAACAAAAGTTAAATATGCGTCGTAATTCAACAATCAATTGATGATTTACCAACTGGAACAAACAAACAAAACTGTTAATTAACTTCTAAAATCCATGTTCAATAAACATGATAAAAATTCACAATATTACTTTTAACGAGACTGATAATTGTTTTGCGGTTTTTATGAAATCGATTACCATGGATTAAATCAAGCGTCATGTCAAATGTCATAGTTTATTTCACATCTGTCTCATCCATCATTCCTCGTAGCCATGCTTCTGAAAAAAAACATCACTTATGCCGCGCTACTGAAGCACAAGCTATAAGCATGCCTTTATTTAATTAACTCGGTTCCTGAGTTAATTTTTGAGTGTCCCTATCCATAATAAGGGATTGCTATAATTGTCATTAAACAGTCATTTGTACAGCTTTCCAATATTTGCATAGGATCTGGAAGTGGTGGTCTGTATCACGTTATGTGAGGATTAAACTAGTGAGGATATGTTTGATTTTCAATATAGAATGATTAATTCTATGTAGTCAGGCATCGCCTACTATGGAAGAATAATTTGACAATTTGCAGTATATAACGAATGGCTTTGCTTTTAGATCACACAATGAATTGTTTCGTCGTATTCTAACAATATTTCCAGTCAACTTAATTAAAAAAATGTATTTTGTTGAAAGCAGAGATTATGAAAAGCCGTTCATGTCATTGACGGTCGATCTTGAAGCAAGCTACTTCTCATAAATTAACCCCTTTTTGTTATCATTAGAAAGGGACACTTTAATATTTATGGGAGAGGGTGTGTTTTTTCCTGAGTTTAGTTTAAACATATTTTATTGTCTTATAAATGTAAATATGAAAATGACAGCAAGCTATATATATAATAAATGTATGCATAATATATTTGATAAACAGAAGTGGTGGAAAAAAAGGGGGAAAGGGGATTGAGTGCAAATATATGATAGCATCCTGTGAACAGAGTATAATTTCACATCATCCAAATCTTATATTTTTGTACATTTCTAAACACTATTAAATTGTTTTCATTTGTTAAATTATCAAAGCCAAATAATAAAATTTCAATTGAGATAACGGTATATGGTGTAATATTCATAAATGATTGCATTCTTGCATTCGTATAAATGAATAGCATCTTCTAAAGGGCATCCGCAGGGGCAGCTGGGGTCATTAACTATATTTGCTCTAAATAAATCTGCTCCCAGTGAACTACACTGGTGTCTTAATCTAGTATGTATAATATTACATTTCCTACTTCCTAACATATAGTAATTAAATTAGAAACTTTAAATAAATTCGTCCTTAAATTTTGCTTAAACTTTGAAATAGTTTGTATAGATTTAAAATTCGGCTCCAATGAATTCCATAAACGTAGAGTAGAGGGAAAGAACGATTTGGAAAATGTTTCTAAACGACATCTTGGTACCCTATAGTGTAAAGAATTTCTAAGATTATAAATGTTACAAACTAAATATTCATTTAGACAGTCGTTTAAATATTCAGGAGCTTTATTGTTATGAATTTATTCCTGAAAAAAATGTGTCGTGTCGCCAAATTTATAGAAGAAATAAATTAACTAGAAAGATAAAGAAAAAAGAAAAAACAAGAAAAAAGAAATACTCATTTTTTCATGTCAAAAAATAAATAACCGTATATTTGTTTGTGTGAAAAAAAAATCTGCCTTTTCGGAAAAAAACATACCCTAAATGGTGGATACCTTAGAGCACTATTAGAGAAAAATAGCGGCCAGTACATATATATAATCGCCCACAGTAATAATATGCTGCGACTGATTAATATCATGCGACTGACATACATTTGTGTATCTACAATAAAAAGGGCGCTTTCGGATAGGTGACTCTCCGAATTATTACATTTTGTCCTATGCCACAATAGGATTTAAAAATACAGTCAAAGTTGCACCTGCAGTCACCTCTATTAAGCAGTCACCTGTATTAAAAGGTCACATTTTCTTGTCCTGTCATAGAAAATTTCATATCAATTGAACCTCTTTTAAGAGGTCATCTGACTTATGAGGCCATTTTTTTCTTTGTCCCAAAGGTGACCTTTTAATAAAGGTTTGACTGTATTTAAATTCTAACTTTGGTTAATTTCCTGGAAGACTCCCAGGTCTGCTACTTTTTGGGAAAAGTATCTAGCAATAGTACGTTTCTGGAAACTGTAGCTTTGACCTGTAGCAAATGGATTTCAAGGTATTTTTTCAATTCCAATTTTAATTTTAATAAGTTTCCTGGAAAACTCTTAGAGCTATTCTCTGTTGGAAAAATACATAGCAAGCGTACATAATCATATCTGGAACCAGAGGAACAATTAACTATACCATGGGACAATAATACTTATTTTATTTGGTGCAGCTGCGGGGGAGATGGGGTGGAGTTCATCGCGCATTGTGGAAAGACATCTTCTTGACATTTGGGGTATCCTTGCCAGATAAAAAAATATATGTCCACATTTATCCCTTCCCTGTTTTGTTTGTTTGTTTTTTTTTTACAAGTGGCTTTTTTAAATCAATTATCGGTGCATTCTGTACATTTATTTTTGGTTGTTCCACCAATTTTATGGTATGATAAGTTAGTTAGTTGATTGATGTTAACAATATAGGAAAAATCTCAGGGGTCATAAAGCAGTTAGTAACAGCATTTCTGATACTCAGTGTCAGAATATTCATTAGGAACATTAGGCATTGTACCCACCAAGTTCTACGAAAATGAAAAATTACATGGTACATTTCATTTTTAATTTATATGAAACAAAAAATCACAAATAGTGCCTAGGGGCAGAGAAGACCCTAATCCGACACTGTCGATACTTGCCACCTCCCTCGAAAGCATGAATACTTTGGTCAATTTGTAAATAATCTGTACTATATATTTGCTCGAAAAGTCAAATATAAGTGTAAGCAATTAAGAACATCTTTGTTTTAATTGGAACATTGATCATATCGCATACCTGTATAAAGTGTACTTACAAACAATCCTTCTTCCTAAACAAAATAAAACCCTATTTACTCGGAAGTCTTGATTACGACACTGCATATGTGGTAGTTATTTGATATGTGAAGAGGGTAAGTTGGGCCACAGTCGTATGCATTTTAGTCATAAATAGAGAAAAATAGTGAAAATTTAGATGTTGGGGTAATATAATATATATATAAGAGACATATATTATATTACTCCATAAGAGACATATATTATATTACTATAAGAGACATATATTATATTACTCCAAGAGACATATATTATATTACTCCAACATCTAAATTTTCACTATTTTTCTCTATTTATGACTAAAATTCATACGACTGTGGTTGGGCTATGGTGTTTAATGCCACTTTCAACAATATTTCAGTTATATCATGGCAGTTAGTTTTATTGATGAAGGAAACCAGAGTACCCAGTGAAAACCACCGACCTGCCACAAGTCACTGACAAACTTGATCACATAATGTTGTATCGGGTACACCTCGCCTGATAGGTGAAGACGAAGTATGTTTAATAATTAGTATCAACAAAAAGGCGAATAAGAAATAAAAACACATTACTAAAATTTTTTTTACCAAAACATAGCAAAAATAAAATAAAACATAAAAAGAAAAAAGTTCAAGTGGTTATAGTTGAACTCAATCTAATTAAAATAAAATGAGTGTGTGATGCTTTGATAGCTAGACTCCGTCAGTAGTGAATACTCAAAAAATGTTTCTATTTCCATTAGGAACTGCTGCAATTAAGTTGTATTTTATGCGTGACGGAAAAGCCTTGTCCCAAATTTGACATTAAAATAAAAGTTTAATATGCTCCATTCATTCGGTGACAAAAAGAACATTAATGAAAATAAAATTTCGATTAAATTATCGCCATCATTTGAGAGTATTCAGGTCGAACCTCTATACTTTGTAGCTGTACTTTTGTATTCCGTGTTTAACGTTTTTTTTTAAATTATATATATTATATATATATATATATAAATTAATTTGATGTGTTTAAGAGATTTTGATTGGATAAAAAATTGATGTTATTTTCCATAGACAAATTTTTTAACCGGAAGTCACATGTTGGGGTCTCAATTGGGATTTTTTTTAAATTTTAATTCTTTTTAAGCAATTATTATCCGTCAAAATATGTTTAGGTTCGCGGGTTAGGCAAGGGTGTGTACCACATTTTGGAGTTTATTTCTCCATGAACCGAAAAAAAAATGAGTTCAATCCTTAAATATATAAATCTTAATTGGATCAACGACGCGGACCTAGCAGAGAACACCCTTTCAGAAAAAAATACAATGTACATGTACACCCTGCTAGTTCTTCGTCCTTTAAGAAGCAGTTTTTCGTCACATAATCAGAAATACTGCCATTTGATCACGGCTCATTTTTCAGATATCATTTTAGTCAATATAAAAATAGTTTGAAAATAGATTAGTGATGCGCAATTTTGTAACAAGACTTCCAATGAATGAGTAACATAGTAAATCATCGCTTTTTACGCTAAAATCGATTCCCCAGCAGTTAATAATTAATACCCAATTCGTGTTCAATGCAAAATCTAATATTGATTTACTTGGGAGATGAATCATTCCTAACGGGGTTACCTCCTCTTGATCGGAATTCTTCAAGTTAGTGAAATCACATAATGCATCAATTGTCGATCACTTCCTGTTATTGATTTAGAAAGATATGTTATTAATTTAATCCAGGCGATTTCCCAATGGATGATAATTGTTTTTATACGTTTACTTCATCTTACAGGAGGAAGAAAATTCTATGGCACATGGATTTCTAACGGCACAAGAGAAACGACGTCCATACTCCAAGAAGTTAAAAAACACACATGTTCATGTACAGGAAAGTGCAAACGTTAATGACACATATGAAAAACGTAGTGATCAACAAATAAATGAAGAAAGCAGTGAAAGTTCCCCAACTAATGGTACAAGTCTTAACGGAGCACCTGATATGGGTATAAAAAACATTATGATGGAAAATTCTCATTCCGTTCAAACTGTTGAAATTAAAAAAAGACCAGGTCAGTCTTTAGGATTTTACATTCGCGAAGGAAATGGAATGGAAAGAAATACTGGTGTTTTTATTTCCCGAATTCAAATGGGAACTGTAGCAGATAGTAATGGATTATTGCATATTGGTGATGAAATATTAACTGTAAATAAAAAGGATGTATCTAATATGTCCCTCGATGATGTTGTAATTTTAATGTCTATTCCCAAAAAATTGATGCTAAAAATTCGGACTAAAAAATGTCACAAGAAAAATAACTCGTGTCCATCCTTGGCAGTTACTGAACAGGAAACTAATCCAGTAGTGCATGTATTTTCAAAGGGACGGTCCTCTTCTGAAACAGCTCTGGAGGAAACAGAGAAGGGCTCACCATTAGGGAATCCATTTACACAAGAACACGAACATCAGCAATCAAGAAGGCGTCACGACAGACCTACCTCATCACAGTATGCCAGTATTTTTATCTCTCCTCACAAAGCTGAGGCTAAATTACTTTCTGATGAAGCAGACAGTGAAAATTCAAGCGATGGATCCTTACCTCGTAGCATAGATTCATCAAGTAAACATTATTATGTTGGCTATAGAGGTTATGCCTCTGATAGTGCATACGACCAAGCAAGTGCATATTTTAGTCCAAATCTATCACCTAATCAATATGGAAGTAGCAGCGATCAAGAATATTTAAAATACATGTATTCAGATGGAGGTCTACCTAGAAAATTTATTCCAAAATCTCCATCAAAATCAGCAAATAAAAGTGGTTCAAATCCAGAGCCTGAATCATTTATTGGAGGTCAACCCCCATCATATCATGATTGTAGTGCAAAAGGTATCGAAACAGGGAGGAAATTTCAAGGGGGACTGAGAGATATGATACATACAAAAGGGAAATACAGCAAAACACAGCGAAGTAGATCTCCAGAATACTATAATTCTGATTCTGAACTTATTTTTACACATCCACAAAAAGGCCAGACAGATTCGAGAGGATTTGCCTCAGATTATGAAACATATGCCTGTGCAGGCAGTGATGACGACCCTATATATTCAGTTCCAAAATTACCATTTAGCCATAGCGGTAGTTCAGAGTTGGAAGAATTACTTAGAAAATTTAACACTTTGTCAATGGAATTACAACAAGAAAAAAATAAACTACAACGACAAGTGTCTGGAAAAGAACTAACAGGTAATGATATTTTATTGATTTCTCCCTGACAAAGTATGAATCATACAGCTCCTGCAGTAAAGCGAAAGGTTATTTTCAAATCAAATATTTCTTGACTAGAATTGATTATTATATGTGTTAGACAGAGACAATATCTAACAGCATTCCTATCCAAATTGTAATTAATATAATAAGTTGGTGTAATGTGGACAAGTCTCCACTAATGCTGTAATTAGCAGATTTCTTGTTGTAAACCTACTACAGTTTCTATAACAAATTAATAATAGACATGTACAATGTAGAGGGGTAAATCAGTAACACTCCATCCCACCTCAAGAGTCTGTTGTCATATCAATTTCCAAAATTCAACCCAACCAGTTTTCTTATTCTGACCGTCCTTGGTTATTTAAGAAATAAATCATGGAAGCCAGAATATGTTGGGAGTTTTAACATGGATTGGCGGATATTAGTATTTTATCCCGAGCCAGAAGCGAGGGATTAAATTTACTAATATCCGCCAATCCATGTTAAAACTCAAAACACATTCTGGCTTCCATGATTTATTTCGATTCTGATATGTCTAAGAGTACAAATACGGTACATGTAGTATACTTTGATTGGAAGACGGTAATTTATATTTGTGTATTACGCTTGCAGAAAATGTCGCACACAATTTATGTAACTCGAATAATACTGCACCCTCTATCGGCATTATTCAGGTTACAATTTATGCTGCCAATGGAAAAATCAGTCACATTCACTGGTCACTGTTCTTACTAGCCCATTTTTATAGGGCGCAGCGCCCGCCCTTGTCTGAGTGACTCCTGCCCTTTTTCTCTATTTGTAGCAGTACCCTGCCCTTTGTGACTAACGTGGATATCTTTTTCGTAAACACAAGTGCCCTTTTTATCTGTTTTCATTTCTTTTGTCGCTCATACATGTATAATCGCCATTTTGGATCACGGAATTGTTTCATGTTTACATTGTAGCTCCCCCTATCTAATTTGAATATGTCAAAGCTAGATTTAGAACATTAACTAATATAGCGTATATCGATCGATTTTTTGATTAGATTTCACGGTAATTATAGAAATTTGAAAGAAAATGCAAAGAAAGTGGCAAAGGAAAACAAAAGTTTGACATCGTATTTTTCAACTTCGTAAGTTGATATAAAAAATGAGTTATTTCCCTTTGCTGTACTTGAAACAAACCAAAATTAACAAAATCTAAATATGCCATTTACAATATTTTATTATCAAACACAATAAAACCACTTAAGTTTAATCTGAAATAAAAACCTGTCTACTTAAACTGAAACAAAGACAATATTTATTTAGCAACAACCAGTTCTATACATTACCTGTAGTACAATGTAATAACACACATGCATAAATAGACATCCATTACAATACACAAATTTTGAAAAACTTTACAATATTAAAATTTTTATACCAGTATTGTGGATGCCAAGGTCAATTGATCAGTAATGTGCATAAGATCAATTATATCAAATTTTGTTCTACTTTGGATTGTTGTTTCCTTTTTTCTAGACAACAATCTTTAGTTTTTGTAGAAACCAAAATGAAGCAAATGAACCACAGATTAACACATTAAAGAGAAAATTAATTGATTCAGACCCCCCTGACACATTGCCCTTTTATTTACAGGTTGCACACATAAAATTGCCCCTTTTCAGTTTTGCACCCTGCCCTTCTTAAATCCTAGCTAGAACACTGCTGGTGCATGTGCTAATGAGATTATACCAAATGGATAACTTGCTCGTTTGTTAACAAAGCGAAAGAAGGAGGTCATGTTAGAATATTATTTTAGTTTGGCTACCATTGTAACAATATAGAGCATATTTGGTCTCTGGAGGGATTCAATATATACATTTGTACATTGTACATGCATATTCAGTGTGTAATAAGTGTCAGACTTGGTGATAGTATTTTACATGAACATCTCTCACCATTATCATGTACAGTGACTGTGTACATTGTATACAAACTTGCAAGCATTGGTATCAATTGCAAAAATATATGTTGACAGAAAGTGTGAATATCAATATGTGGTTGAGATAATCACATCAGTATAATGGGTTCGAGCCCTGTTCGGTTCAAACAAAAGACTATAAAATTGATACACGGTACATGTACCTGTACATGTATGTGTTGTTTCTCTAGATTCACTAAGCATGCACCATATAGGAGTTAGAACTGGTTGGTTGGCTTGAATCGGATAATGCGTCTGAGTGGAGTGACATGTCTACTCCCAGACTGCTCACTCCATGATATACATTTTTGTACATGTAGCTGAAAAATTTATCATTTGGCGTTAAGCACAAAGAACTCAATAAAGATAAGTTTTACCCCACACCAGATTCTTGTGCCTACCATGGCTAGTATTGGCTACCACTAGTAGTACGTACAATGCACATGTAGTAAAATCTACCATTCAAAAACATGGTAAAGGTTAAAATATACAATGAATGAATGAATGATGCATGTATACATTGTATATACAAATGTAATTATCTACAGTCAATGTATAAATTAAAGTTATGTCTATTTTTGCTTGGCCGCTCCCATGCAGCGGCCAAGTAAAAAAAAATGAAAAAAACAAACAAGTGCAGAAATCTAACTTTAAAAAAGCCAAGTGAAAAAAAATGAGCAGAGATATAATTTTAAAATAGTCTTAAAAATGAGTGCCATCCCCCCCCCCCCCCCCCCCCCCCCCCCCCCTTCACGGCTGCCATCGTATATCAGTTGGATTAGCATCTACAAGATTTGTACAATGGTGGGACTCACCAAGATTTTCAGAAATGTCTTCTTCACTGATCAAAATAAATTAGTACAAGTATCCCTGTTTGTGGTGATGTGTACTTGAACTTGATACAATGTACAAAAAAAATGTATAGCCTTCTGTGTCTGTGATTAAGTTTGTCAGCGACTTGTGTGTGGGTACACCGAGTTACATGTACCACTAAAATATTGATGTACATGTACATGTATGTGGCCTCAAGCACCAATATTAATCCCAATCTCAATACATATATATATTGTAATTATATAAATCTGCTTGTACATAATTTTCTTTATACTTTCAAGTAAATTATTCCTTATTCTTTTATAACAAAATGCCAATTTTTCACCATATTCATTGGGAATACCTGTATATGAGCAAGAATATGGTATTTGAACTTTTGGTTTCTTTTGGTATCCAAATGGTTAAATACTAAAACTTAAATATTTCACACGTGGAATATGATTATATCAATACTGTACAAAAGAAACAAGTGATATAAAGGGAAAATATTTACCCATCTTTTTAAACATTTTTATCGTGACAGGAAACCAAATGCTTATTACAAGTTATGGTAATAAACATTTGGTTTCCTGTCGCGATAAAAATGTATGAAACGGCACCATCTAAGACCATTTGGTTTTTTCTTGGTTATTTAATGCATGTATATACCATTTTGAATATTAAAGTAGCATATTTTTTTTTATTTTTTAACGCGACAGGATACCACAAGCACTGTATCAGAGTTATAATATTATCATACAAAAATTGTATAAATGTTCCGAAAATCACACTTCCATTACACGTGGTTCACTTGTGACCGGAAGTTCAATTGGGCGGAAATTGTAAATCAGACTAATATATTTAATCTTTAAATTAACGTTTCTTTTTGGATGACATGTAACGCATAACGTAACAGGTGGATGATTGAATAAAAAAAATAGAAAATGAAAAGCTTAAATGTAAACATCCGTGATTAATATATTTAAACATCTCACGAGAGTTTATTTATGCTAATCGTTGTTATGGCGACTGTTACAAAAAGGAGATAACACAACTTAAAATAGCGTTACGAAATCGGAAACCAATGTAACGCGCAATATATGACACCTGTAACAGAAATACTTACTCTGCTCAAAATTTTCTTCTCTCCATTCTTCATTATCAATGTTTGTCAATATTTTAACGGCTAGCTTACATTTTTGTATGTCACAGTTGTGTGGAAATCCAACACCGTTACGCAGTTCGGAGACGAAAATAACGATAAGAAACGACGCATAAAAGTACGAAGATGGACATTAAAAATAATTTGTATTCATAAAATATTTACAATATATCAATGGTCACCATTCATCTAACACACCAACCAACCATTTGGCCATAGAATTACAACATATATCAAAGAAATATCCAATTTTATCAGTTTTCTATCGTTATCAGAAACGGTTCAAATACCATATTCTTGCTCGTATCACTAACACTGAGCTCAGCTGTAATTCCTTGAAAATAAAATACTGTATAACTAGAGGTAATCACAACTGTGATCAAACCTCTCACAATAATAGACCTGCCCCTTTTGTATTCAGTGTAACATACCGGTACTAACTATTGAAAAAAAACTAGACGTACTGTTAACATCGTTTTAGTGAACTGAAACATACACATCTCCCCTTCATTTGGCCCCAGAGCCCAAAAATAAATTATTGACCTTGACATATTAATAATACATGTAGGCATACTGGTATATCGTAAAAATCAATCATTAGAACTTCTGGTCAGAAGTCAAGGTCACATTGACCTCATTCTTATAGGACACACATTGCCATGTCCTAATACATACCTTGTACCGGTATATGCATACAGTTGATATAAAGACAAGTGGCTTTATGTTAAAAAAGTTCTACACATGTACATTGTACAGGACAAGTTGAAAGATGAAATAAGATCAGTTACATTGTATTTGGTTAAGAGGTCAAAGGTCACAGTGATCTCATTTTAATACAACACACTTGTCCTATGCATTTGTACATTTACTACATACATGTAGATGTACAAAATATGAAAATTGTACAATAAAAATCAAATATTTGACCTTGTAACCTAAGGTCAAGGTCACAGTACTAGTGACATCATTCCTATATGCAACACTACATGTATGCATGCCATATCCTGATATACATCATGTTCAAATATACAAACAAAATATGAAGGTACTGGACCTTATTTAAGACAAAAAATGTTTGGCCCTGGTCGGTAGTACATGTACAGGTATATATTTGTTTTATAACCTTGCAGTCAAAGGTCAAGGTCAGTGACCTCACTCTCATATGCTAGACTCTGTCATGTCCTAATACACCAACAGGTACTTGCAAAATATGAACCCAGTGAGTTTTATGACAAAATAGTTCTGCACTGGATATTACTCTAGACAGACCACACATACATGTAGAAACCAGTATACTGTATAGTAGCATTGTTTCAAAGGTACTGTATATGTACCGGTACATGTGTATAAATTAATGAAATTCTAGATAAAAACATGTACAAAAGTCAATGTACATATTACAGTGCACCTTCAACAATGCAAGAATTTTTCAGTTGCTCTGTATAATTTCATTGAACATGTACATGTACATAATAGTAGGGATTATCAGTGCAGAGTAAACAGACTGAGTAATAGTCAGAGAGTATGCATGGTTCTTGAACATTTTACTGGGAGAGTAAATTACAGTACACTAATATATAACCTGCCTACAGACAGTATATATTTTGTAATAAAGGGTGTATTCAGTACACATCACTGTCATATAGCTTATTTAGTACATGTAAGTGGTGATGCCTATAATTGCTTGTACTGTAAGTAGAATGTAGAACTACATTTTGTAACTACCAGGTATGTCATTGTATGTACAAAATGTGCATGTAACAACCACAGACCCTTTATGAACAGAATTCTTGATTTTTGCCATGATAAAATCCAATGTGAACAATATCTATTTCAGTAACTTACAATTGTACGGGGGGGAAGGGGGGCGGGGGGTTGGAACCCTGTGGGCAAGTGTCCCCCACTTTTGAAGTGTGGGGATTAGTAAGTGGTCAATGTCCTATAATTTCTTGTAAGTAGAATGTAGAACTATCTACATGTACCGTATGTCATTGTATAGTACAAAACAACCACAGAGTGAGACCCTTTTTGAACAGAATTCTTGATTTTTGCCATGAAAAAATCCACTTTGAACAATATATATTTCAGTAACTTACATTGTACAATTGTACGGGGGACTTTGGAACCCTGTGGGTGTGTAGAGTGGGCAAGTGTCCCCCACTTTTGAAGTGTGAGGAGGGGGTGGGAGCAAGTGCCCCACTTTTAAAAGTTGGGGAAGGGGTAAAACTATGTTTTTTTCCCTGCCCCCTTTTTTCTGCCAAATTTTCAGTAGAAGTAGTAAATTTTCAATAAATCCTGAGGTTTAAAGTTATTAATGTATGCATAGAACCCAAATATCATTTTTTTGCTAGTCAGTTTTGATTTTTTTTTCATTTTATTATTTGGATTTTAAATGTACAACAAGGTATGTACTGAAAGCTGCTGACCAGGGTTTAAATGACTTACATGTACATGTACAACTAAAAGTATTAATACAAACAAATAATTAAGATAATTACATGCCTTCTGATACTGCTGAACAAATTGTAGGGCTGTATAACTATTGCTTCCAGGCTTGTTACAAATCAATGAAATATATAGCAGAGTCCTAGTTAATGCGTTTTTTTCCATTGTTTGATGGTATGACACATTTAATCTTCGATCTTTTCCCGTCCTGAGGAATTTATTGACTTTTTATCATGTTTATAGCAATAAACAAGACACATTATGTGTAAAAAATTTCTGGTAGTTCAATGTACATTTGTGCCACAGCCAGCTTATAATATCGGACATTATAAAAGTATTGTTGTTGCATTGATTTCCAGGGATTATGGTTATATTGTTTAACTCCTTTTTCTAAAATATTTAAGTTATATCGTGGCGGTCAGTTTTATTGGTGGAGGGTACTACCCCCCCCCCCCCCCTTCTTTTTAAATTTTTTTTTATGTTTCAATACAAATGTAAAATGTACATATTTGTATTCAATAACAATTTCTTTAATCATCTCTTTTGCCGTTATTTATCGTGTTCGTGTCCAAACATCCATACAATCTTATGGTAACAACAATTTGCATATGCCGACCCTGTCTACACATGTATACTCTTATTATCCAATAAAGGATAAAGAGATGAAATAATAGAGAAATTTTAATGAAAATAAATATGTAAACGGAAAGATTAATAAAAAAGGAGGATGGGGAGGGGGGAGGGAAATTCCGTGTCACGAGTGCCAGTGCTGGTCGCAAGTCACTGGCAACATTTACCACATAACGTTGTAACTTGTATCAAGTACACCTCGCCATGAACGAGGTTCGAACTCACAACTTTTAGTGGTGGTATGCACAGATTGCACAGGTAGTTGTAAATCCAACTACAATGCGATTGCGACCACGACGGTCCCTTAGCTCAGTTGCTGTTAAGTAACTATGATCCATGTGGTCACGAACACGACGGCCCCTTAGCTCAGTTGCTGTTAAATAAATATGATCCATGTGGTCACGAACACGACAGCCCCTTAGCTCAGTTGCTGTTAAGTAACTATGATCCATGTGCTCACGACCACGACGGCCCCTTAGCTCAGTTGCTGTTAAGTAACTATGATCCATGTGCTCACGACCACGACGGCCCCTTAGCTCAGTTGCTGTTAAGTAACTATGATCCACGTGCTCACGACCACGACGGCCCCTTAGCTCAGTTGCTGTTGAGTAACTATGATCCATGTGCTCACGAACACGATGGCCCCTTAGCTCAGTTGGAGTCAACCAACTATGACCCACACGCTCCCTATAATCGAGTGATCAAGATTATATTTAGGTGAGCCTCTAGTTTTTACATATTTTTTTGTGTCGTAATAAAATAAAGTTGTGTTTCGGTGGGTACACGTATGCATAATATCTATTCGGTGGGTTCACACACATACTGTATATGCATAATATATAGATTATTAGTGAAATATTCTTGGTCGACATGTCATTCACATTAAATGAGTTATTTTAAGAAAATATCGATCTGTGGAAAAATATCATTATTGCCATGTGTATTTTTTTTCTTTTATTAAGTCTTAGAAGTGTTTCAAATCCATCATATCGTCATTCTTCTCGTACTCATTATGCTATTTCATACTGCTAAGCTGGAAAAAAAAACTGAAGTACTGTAGCTATGAAAAATATGATTGGAACCTCTCAATAACCTAACAAACGACTCACTGTAATGTAAAAGTTGATATGAACTCGTTTTGAATGATGGTTCGCTTATAATGATGTGTACCGGTATACGTAGATTTATCTCAATTTCCTCACTTTCAGCAATTTTGTCAGCTCCATTGTGCCTACATTGTATATAAGACAGTTATAGCGAATTGATCTTGTGAAACCACCAATCATGAGTATATAGTCATCTTCAAATTACCTTATCGGCTTAAGCGTGAGGTGAGACATATTTGTTAACGTAGTCTAAACTTCAGAGTCGTAATGGTCAAAATACACGTGCATGTGCAGTATATTCTTTCAAGCCACAGTATACATGTATCTTCTTAATCTGTTAAAAATCCATATTGCTATATATCCTCCACAGAACCATCTTCGCTAGCCAATGGCTACGACCCGTCCCATTGGCATCGTAAGCTGTAATTTCGTAATTCCCACGCAATGCCATCTGCTGGATGTTGTCAGTTATGTACATTATAATTACATTGTATATCAGTTTCAGTCAATCAGCACAAAGCATCTATTTCACCTGTCTCGATAAAAATGTAGATTTCTAATTTTGAACGCACGACACGTAACAGGAAATGGGCATATTTGGATTTCAGTGATTTTGATGTGTAGAAAAAGGACTTTAATACATTTAACTGTACCTTTAACTGTACCTTGAAAATTTGTCAATAAAATAATATTTTCAAAATTTAATATTTTGTGATATTAGCATCAGCTAACAATTTAAACAAATAATTGAAATGAAATCATAATTTTGTGTTGGATATATAAGAATTTTTAACTGAAAATATGGCAAAGAAGAAGAACAAGATTAATTGTGATGCTATTTTAATCAATAGATTAATTAATTAAGATTAGATTTAACATTTTAAGAATTTTCTTTCTATGTAATGTGCATGTGTGTACATGTTAGTCATGTATTTAAGTTGTTTTTTTCAACTTTGACAAAAATGTTATAGTTGTTCTTTTATGATACATGTATTTAAAATTTTTAATTTTTTTATTTTGTAATTAATTTTATGATTTATCTGTTTTTGCAGAGAAATAATATATTTAATTTGCTTTATCAATTTAATCAAATAAATGTAATCCAATTTCAAAAATATACTTGTTACTATGTTTCGATTTTTTCTATTTTTTTTTAATCCATTTTATCCAAGGTAATATTAATTTCTTTTCTTTTTGTTATTCAGGACATTTCTTGAACATTTTTTTTTCTCACATTTTTATTCTTATTTTGTTAAACATACATTCTAAGCATTAAAAAAAATATGCCAGTTGATTATAAATACATTCTTTTCAATATAAAAAAATGACAAATTAAGTATTTTTTGTATATTAACACACAGATATGGTAAACATTGAAAATCTCAATCAATGAAGGATTTATGGACACTTGTAATTTGCCACTTATTCACTCTCATGTCATAAATTGACCTTAAAGAGACATACTGTCTAGGCTAATGAAAAAGAAAAACACACACACACACATATTCAACTACATGTAGATTCCTAGATTAAATACATATTTTTTTTTTATATAAAATGTGAAATGTTCAATGGTTAAAATTAAATTACTATAAATTTCTTTTTCATAAATATTCATGAATTTTGAATTAAACTTTTTTTCAAATAATTTACTGTTTTTGTTAGTACAAACACAAATAAAAAAAAAAAAAGACAACAAACAAATGGTTAAAAAAAGAATAGATACACATCTATTGTATACATGTAAATATTTTCAAATAATTTACTTTTAAATTTTAAAATACAGATAATAATTGAAATTTTAACAAAACAAATCAATTGAAAAACAAAGAAATTTTAATTCAATTTTAGAATTATCAAAACATTACTACATTGTAAAATAGAAAATTTATTATGTAAATATTTCCACTAAATAAAAAGTCACAAGTGTAACAAATCACACATACATGCTCAGGTTAATTTTACTAACACCTATTGAATCAGGTACATCTACCTGGAAATCATTATGATCATATTGTTTATTCAATTGCTGACCATCTGTACAGGTGAGGGTAATAAAACTGATCATCAGCCCATGATTTACGACCCCCAATAAAACCTCAGCATTGAATGCTGAGCCTTTTAAATGCTCAGCATTTATCAGTGTACGCTGTCAGCTGTACTGTATGCACACAATTAACTGAAACCAGTAGCTACATGTACATGTATAGATGTGTCCTAAAAAATATCCTGTGCTTATAATTAATTGAGTCATCATGACAAAGCACATACCTGTCAATTTTAGGCATGCATTGTCCTACAAAACATGTGTTTTTATAACACACATTCTGATTGGTTGCAGTTATTACTAGTTAAATCCGGCTAACATACATATTGCATTGCCTGCCAAGGGTGATGAGGGGAGGCAGACCGTAACTCTTGGCTTGCGCGGATACCACAGACTATGTTCTGGTTCCTTTTTTAAACTAATGATCTGGGATTTACAAAAAATGTAAAATTACCAATCGTCTTGTTGTTCATACATGTGCATGTAGTTAAATGCAGTTTTTAGTTCACCTGGACCAAAGGTCCAGGTGAACTATTGCCATCACTTGGCGTCCGTCGTCTGTTGTCTGTCGTCTGTAAACTTTTCACATTTCAAGCTTCTTCTCCAAAACCACTGGGCCAATTGGAACCAAACTTAGCAGGAATGTTCCTTGGATGGTCCTCTACAAAGTTTCTGTTTTTCGTTCCAGTCGGATATTCAACATGGCTGCCAGGGCCAATAATATGCTCTGATTGGCTGAAATTTCAAAGATCTTCTTCTCTGAAACTAATGAACTGACTGAACCCAAACTGTAAATGATTGATCATTGGAATGTCCTTTACCAAGTTTCTGTTTTTTATGCCGATCGGAAATCCAAGATGGCTGCCATCGCAGGACATAGATTAACATTGGACCCTATGGGGAAATGTTCAAATGCCTTCTTCTCAGAAACTACAAATATGATTAAAGCCAAACTGTACATGAATGTTCATTGGATGATCCTCTACAAACTTTTGGTTTTTTGTTCCGATATGAAATTGAAAATGGCGGCTACGACAGGACTTAGTTTAACATTGGACCCTATGGGAAAAATGTTTCAAAACGCTTCTTCTCTGAAACCACATGGACAATTGAAACCAAACTGCCCAGGAATGATCATTGGAAGGTCCTCTACAAAATCTTTGTTTTTTATGCCGATCAGAAATCCAAGATGGCCACAGGACATAGATTAACATTGGACCCTATGGGAAAATGTTCAAATGCCTTCTTCTCAGAAACTACAAATATGATTAAAGCCAGACTGTACATGAATGTTCATTGGATGGTCCTCTACAAATTTTAGGTTTTTTGTTCCGATATGAAATTCAAAATGGCGGCTACGACAGGACTTAGTTTAACATTGGACCCTATGGGAAAAATGTGTCAAAACGCTTCTTCTCTGAAACCACATGGACAATTGAAACCAAACTGCCCAGGAATGATCATTGGAAGGTCCTCTACAAAATTTATGTTTTTTATGCCGATCGGAAATCCAAGATGGCCACCGCCGCAGGACATAGATTAACATTGGACCCTATGGGAAAATGTTCAAATGCCTTCTTCTCAGAAACTACAAATATGATTAAAGCCAAACTGTACATGAATGTTCATTGGATGATCCTCTACAAACTTTTGGTTTTTTGTTCCGATATGAAATTGAAAATGGCGGCTACGACAGGACTTAGTTTAACATTGGACCCTATGGGAAAAATGTGTCAAAACGCTTCTTCTCTGAAACCACATGGACAATTGAAACCAAACTGCCCAGGAATGATCATTGGAAGGTCCTCTACAAAATTTCTGTTTTTTATGCCGATCAGAAATCCAAGATGGCCACAGGACATAGATTAACATTGGACCCTATGGGAAAATGTTCAAATGCCTTCTTCTCAGAAACTACAAATATGATTAAAACCAGACTGTACATGAATGTTCATTGGATGGTCCTCTACAAATTTTAGGTTTTTTGTTCCGATATGAAATTCAAAATGGCGGCTACGACAGGACTTAGTTTAACATTGGACCCTATGGGAAAAATGTGTCAAAACGCTTCTTCTCTGAAACCACATGGACAATTGAAACCAAACTGTCCAGGAATGATCATTGGAAGGTCCTCTACAAAATTTATGTTTTTTATGCCGATTGGAAATCCAAGATGGCCACCGCCGCAGGACATAGATTAACATTGGACCCTATGGGAAAATGTTCAAATGCCTTCTTCTCAGAAACTACACATATGATTAAAGCCAGACTGTACATGAATGTTCATTGGATGGTCCTCTACAAATTTTAGGTTTTTTATTCCGATATGAAATTCAAAATGGCGGCTACGACAGGACTTAGTTTAACATTGGACCCTATGGGAAAAATGTTTCAAAATGCTTCTTCTCTGAAACCACTTGAACAATTGAAACCAAACTGCCCAGGAATGATCATTGGAAGGTCCTCTACAAAATTTTTGTTTTTTATGCCGATCGGAAATCCAAGATGGCTGCCACCACAGGTCATAGTATTAACACAGGACCATATGGAGAAAATACAGAAATATGCTCTTTTCTGAAGCTATTACACTGATTGAACCTAAACTGTGCATCAATCATTGGAGGGTCCTTTACAAACTTTGTGTTTTTTATGTTGATCGGAATTCCAAGATGACTACCACTGCAGGACATAGTTTTTACATAGGACCAATTGGTTCTTTTTATAACCAGGTGAACGATACATGCTCTTCAGAGCCTCTGGTTAGGTGTTGTTATTAAACATATATTTTTCTCTATAAACATACTGAATTATAGTGGAAAGAACGACGACCACGTGCACCTTCAGGATAATTTATGACATTCTTATATTTTCATATATTTAAAGTGAACATTCCCGACATTACATTTTATCATTGTTTAGTGTATATAATATAAGGACAGAAAATCAATATGAAAAAAAAACCACATCTGAAGATTGACTTCGATTGTCTATAATACTCGTACAAGAGAGGTTGAGAATTATTTCGTTTAATGGCGGATATTGCCATTATCATCCTTAATACAACATCGCATAATCCGTCACTCTTTCAGGATTCACGTCTTCCGTTTTCTTGCAAAACAATTGACATAAAGTGTTGTAATTGATAACAATTGTCTGCAGTTCCTGTTTTGAGTGTTTAGTCAATAAATAGCATAAATAGCAGAAAAGATTATAAACGATGGATTTTCATATAGTGAAAATGTATAAAGATACATGTAGGGTGTCAACAAAAATGTAAAAAATATTTTTTTCTCAATATGTGACGTAAAAGTATCTTTGACATTTACTTCACTGAGTTTGGTGCTGCTTTTGACAACTGTTTTACCTGTTTTGTTCAAGTATTGTTATAAATACTGTTATAGTGACAGCCGGAAACTTTGAGCTGTAATGAAAGGGGGGGGTTTGGTGCTTTAAAATCTGATACAACCCACCATTTCTTTAGAAATGCCTGTACCAAGTCAGGGTCATTACAGTTTTCACAGTTTTCCGGTTGTTAACTGATTTTGTCTGTTTATATACTTATGAGTTTTGACTTTCCCTTTGTAAGATTGTTCGGAGTTTGGTAATTTTGTTATTACCCTTATTCTTGAAGAAAAAAATGCTACAAATTAGAACATAATTTTTTTTACAAAAAAAATATGTTGAGAAGTTGCACCATATTCTGTATGACAATTCATTTTGAGATTGGTGCATGTACAATGTAGTTTATTGAGTGCTTTGTTGAAAGAATAAAACAATATTAAAAGAGGCCTATACTGGTATTACATTGTAGATTTGTTATTTCTATTATGACTTTCTGCTATACATGTTGCCCGGATTGAAATTCCCCAGTCTTTGTCCTTCAATTTTGATATTATTCTACATATTTTTCCTTTCATGACGAAAATGTAAATGCTTACTTCAGTTTGGTTGATTCCCTGCCCTCCAAATATATTGATTTCAGATGGAGATACATGTGTACATTTCATAATAAACCACAGGACCCCTAGCCTCTTTCATATATTGTTCAATCCATGTCAGTAGTGAATTGGTTAGTGTGCTTGCATGCATATGGAATGCATTAGATCATGGATTGGATCCCCGATCGTATCAAAGGAAATACTATATATTCTGTTTTTGTTGCTTCTCCACAAAGCACACATAAACTAAAGGTCGCCTCGGTAAGAGCAAATACTCATTGACTGGGTGGAGTGACATGCACATGCGTACATGTAGCTGTTGACTCATTTGTTTCCGTTTTTATACAAAAATGTATGCACTATAAAAATCGAATTAAGCGCTATGGATTTACAACTACCTGTGCAATCGGTGTGTATATCACCACTAAAGAGAGTTCGAATCATGCTCATGGCGGGTGTACTCGATACAACATTATGTGATAAAGTTTGTCAGTGATTTGCGACAGGTCTGTAGTTTTCTCGGGGTATTCCGGATTCCTCCACCAATAAAACTGATATAACTGAACTATTGTTGAAAGTGGCGTTAAACACCATAACCCCAAACCCTAACCCAAAGTTGCTACAGCTGGGAAGTCATTTTACGAATGTCCTTTGATATGCATTTTGTGTGTACCTGCTACATGTACATTATTTTAGTATCATAGACAAAGCAATCATGTTGTTTAAATACAAATGCAACGATTAAAAACCCCATTAACCTGTTTGTTAATATTTTATTTCAAACTTCTTTTAATAGGTTTTACTGTGCCATCTCCACGGAATGTGGACTACTCATCAGATGAATATGCCTATATTGGGCCTTCACGCATTCTAGGAGCAAAACCATCATCGCCAATTTCAATACGAAAGGCAGCATCAACACAAACTCCGGGACAACTAAAAATGGCCCGGAACAGAAGTGCAGACTCAATACATCGCAATCGCACATATCAGTCTGAAGTATCTCGACAGGAACAATCGACTTCGTATCAGGAGTCTAAATATGTTGTCCCTCCATCAATTCATACTATGTCCAGAGGAGGGATCCCTGCATCAGCGTCTACCTCATCTACGTCCGAAAGGACGAAAATTATTGACACAGATGGTCAACATATTTCCCGCTCAACTTCTAGGTTTAAAGATCTCCAATTATCTAGGAAACCATTGCAAATACCTTATAGTGAATTCGAATTTTATCGTCCAGATTTAAGAAGGAGACTGGAATTATCAAAGAAAACTGGTCAGGATGGTATTCTCAGTATTCATATACTCTCAGGACAAGGGCTTAAATCAACAAAAATGACACTTAGGGATTTGTACTGTGTCGTTTCAATCGATTCTGTAAATAAAGCTCGAACGATGATTCGGACTGGTGCTGTCAATTTTGACTGGGATGAGGCATTTGATGTTGAGCTTGAAGACGCAAAAGAAGTTTCGTTTCTAATTTACAACTGGGATCCTAATTTCAAACATAGATTATGTTTTCACGGTACTGTGTTGCTTCCTTCAATACTCCAGTCTGGCAAGAAAAAATGTGTTGCATTAAAGATGGAACCTAAAGGGCTTTTATACGTTACCTTATTATATCATGAACCATCAGTTTCTTTACAGCGATTACCATCTATGCGAAAAAATGGAGTTTTCGGGAAAGACTTAGAAACAGTTACAAAACAAGAAGGTCAAAATGTTCCAGTGATCGTTAAAAAGTGTATTGAGGAGGTGGAGAAACGTGGGCTAGAAGTTGTTGGTATTTATAGGTTGTGTGCTTCCGCAAGACGAAAAGCCCAACTTAGGGAAGCATTTGAGAAGAAAGCTGTAGCAGTTGATCTCTCCCCAGAAAATGTGTCGGATGTACATGTCGTAACCGGTGAGTTGTATTTGATAAACAAAAATATATGTACAGGTACATGTACATTTGTATACGTTGATGAAAACAAACGATAAAGTACAAAATACGAATTCAGACCTCATCGGTGATGATGAATAGTCAGCGTGCTCACCTCTAGTGCGGTACACGTACATGTACGTAGATCGTGGGTTTGAGCACCAGTCGGTTCAACCGAAAGACAATAAAATTGGTACATGCTGCTTCATCTGCTAAACATGCAGTAATAAATAGTAAGATCCAAGACTTGGTTGGCTCTGAATCAAGATAATGGGTACGGGTGGAAGGAGACTGGCTTCCCACGGTGGACTCGTCACTGTTGTTTTAGTGACGTACCACTATGCAAATCCATCTCAGCATATTGGTATAGTACAAAACAGACATTATCTCACCAAAATGTAACTTGTTCTTGCCATGATATAGTGTAGCTGAAAAATTGGTTATTTGGGGTACACAACTATTCACTCACTCAAATTATTTTATTGGTGTTGCTGTATATATACGATAATACCCTGTATATACAGGTATACATGTATATTACAATGTATGAAATGAAATAAGTTTATTAACCAAATCAGGGCCCCAGGAGGGCATATACAAATAACAATTATGATTGATACACAACAACAATATGAATTGGGACCAGCAGAACTCGAAACAATATTGAAATGCATTATAAAATTAGACATAAATCCAAAGAACACAACCATGAAAGGCACACATAATTGATTCCTTGTCACAGAGAACAAATACTGTACATGTACAAAATGTACATTTGTATGATGTTATTAACAATAAATTTCAATGCATGTAATATATTAAATAATATTAATATACAAGAGATGGTATTTTTAGAACACAAATTCATGACATGGTGTATTATTCTGGTATTATTCCTTGTTGTATGATATTCCTCAAACAATTTACTGTTGTTGTTTTCCATATTTATTACACAGCTGCAGGTGTAACACAACAATTAAAAATATATGTAATTGATTGCACTAAAGTTAAACCTTGTCACTGTATAATGTCTGGATACAGTATGTTCCACAGCACTAGACTAAAACTATACAGTATATTTGAGTACACTATTAAGGTACAAACAAATGTACATTTATCACTGTATCATGTGACAGTACAGTGTGTTCCATGACAATATTTAATTACACTAAAGCACTGTCACTGTATCATGTCTGGATACAGTACTAGTGTGTTCAACAATAATGTATATTTGATTACACTTCAGACACTTTCACTGTCATGTGACTGTATTACACGACATCTGGGTTCAGTGTGATCCACAACAATATATACAATGTACATGTATACATGATATTTAATTAAAGGTGCATTTACTCAACTCAAAAATGCTTATTGTCATTAAGAACAAAACACAATTGTAATTTGTGACATGCATTTAATCTGAACAAGTACAATATGTAAGAAATATTTAAGAATTCAATTGAAAATATGGCAGTCTATCACTCTATGCTGAAAACATAAGCCCTAAGACCCAGTCTTGGAAAAATTGGTTTGGGCTAGTGAAAAAATCAAATAGAAAAAATACCTTCTAAAATGTACTTTGGGCTAGTTTGTCAAAATGATTTTGGTACAGACTGTATGTCTAGTATCAATAAAAAAAAAGAAAAGAACAATGGCAGAAGCCTTACTATTACAATCTAGGTTCTGGGTTGGGATAGACATAAAAATGTGGCCAGGTTAAACCAGTTAATTGGATCTGATCTCAACCCTCCCCCCTTAAAAACTGCACAGATTTACACAAGTGTTTACTGAAATGACAACATAAACATGGACAGTACAAAAGCAGGGTCAATGAAGGCTTTTAATATTTTACAAATGTACATGTAGCTACACACTAAAAAGCGACACAAATACTTTTCATGCTATAGTATAAACACCAGAGCCGGTAACAAAAAGTATATTGTAGCATATAGAAAAATAGATAGATACATTTGTAGATACTTTATTTATTCGTAATCGCCCACCCACAAGAGACATGTTATACAATAGCCAATCACATAATATACAGAATGATTATAAACACACGAAATGGCAAATAAAGTGATGTTATAATACATGTTTGTATATACAGTAACCTGAATAATACACAATGAGAGTAATATCGTATAAGAATTTGTTATAATATTCATTGAACTGCTAAAGGCACCAAGGGACAATACTCTAGAACATATTAATTCTCCTCGTGTCTAATATGTAGATAAATATAACATCATAAAGTCCCCAGAAGCACTCAAATAATCCAAAAACAAATGTATAATTATAAGATTCAATTTGTCTGGAATTGCGAAATACACCCAGGAACGATGCTGGTAGACCCATTTCAAGGGATTTGTATAGAGGTCTTTAAAAACATGAATTTTTGTACATGTATATTTATAGATAGTAGGTCATTAACCAGAGACGAATCAGTAAAAACTAATATAAACAATACAATGTATATTTTATATACATTTGTATATATTATACAATAAAAAAACATTGTACATACCTAATGATGCTACATGCTACCTAGTGTCTTAAGCAGAGAAGCAAATCATCTCATTGATATATTTTATTTCATGTTTTGTCATACATATTCAGATACCGGTACATTATGTAGACAATATGGACAAGATAGAATTTCAACATTTTTAGTTGTCATTAGCTGTGCAAACTTATCTTTGTCATCTAAAGTAGCAAATTGTATTGTTAGTGTTTCTTTTTCAACTATTAATATATTAATAGTGTACATGTACATGTGTATCAAAGAGACACAACCGATCTACATGTTTTCCAACTGAAACACCTTGTTAGTTATACTGTAGATGTAAATGTATGCATCACAGAGGCCTGTAACAATCATGGCATGAAATGACCCAAATCCCTATTTTTACTATAGTACCACCAAAGGATTTGGATCATTTCGTGCAATGAATGTTAAGGGCTTCTGTGATATGCATACTACTGACTTGCATATACATGTATGTGATACACAAAGCTATTAATATTGTTGTCGTGTTGATGTAATCATAACACACTCAAATCTAGTAGGTAAAGGTTTACATGATATATAGTATGAACCTTCTGTTCTTATAGAAAGAAGATGGACATTTCACAAAAATAACAACATTTGATCGAGACAACATAATTTGATAAATGCCAGTCCTTAGGCATTGGGTTGCCAGCATTATATACAAAATGTACCATTTGTGTCCAAACTGTCTATTAACAAGGAAAATATATTTTGCAATTGACCACTATTGATTTCAAAGCATTTTTGTTTATAACAGGTATTTTGAAGGACTACCTCCGTGAATTACCTGAACCACTTTTTACTAATGCTCTGTACCAGATGTTGTTAGATGCTCTTAGTGTCCGGTTGCCAAGCGACCCAGATGGAAGTGCCAAATTAATGCTTAGCATTTTAGAGTGCCTTCCTAAAGCCAACCAGGTAAGATTAAAAAGCTTCAAATTACAGAACTTTGAATACATTTTTTAGTTTAAATGCTAGATATTGTCATTACTTTTGTCTTTTGATTGTCAAATTTATTCAGATTTAAATTTCTACAGCATGCCCAGTAAAGTTCAACTAAACATTTAGGATTGTACAATTACACACAACATAATCTTATGGAATGATTTTAAACAAATGCTGCAACAAAAAAGAAACTTGTGTCTTCATTTACGGAAGTTTATGGTCTGTGTTATCAATTGATGTTTTCTGGCCTCAGTTGAGTCAGTTGTAAGCATGTTGCTTGTCATAAATTTAATCTGTATTATCATGTTCTTGAACCTGAATGGACATTTTCATTTATATAGGCTTTGAGGTACATGTATTGGTCTTCATGATAGGTATTGTGAATGGAACAGAAGAAACTTACCATATGGAACATCTGTCCTCACTCCCATTTTCTGTTTGTAACAGTAATCTTTAGGTCCTATGGTGTACTTTTGAATTTTTTTGTTATACCCCCACTCATAGAGTGGGGGCTATATTGCAATCAACTTGTCCGTCCGTCCGTTTGTCCGTCCGTCCGTTCACACTTTCGTAACAGATATCTCAGCTTCTACTGGAAGAAATGATTTTATATTTGATATATGGCTTTGGCATGGTGACCCTTGTACCGTGTCTCCCCTTTCCAGGTTTACCGCACATCTACTTCCTGTTTACAGTGCGACTTAGAATTTTTCATGTTTTCCGTAATGAAAATTTTCGTAACAGTTATCTCAGCTTCTACTGGAAGAAATAATCTTATATTTGATATATGGCTTTGGCATGGTGACTTGTACTGTGTCTCCCCTTTCCAGGTTTACCGCACATCTACTTCCTGTTTACAGTGCGACTTAGAATTTTTCATGTTTGCTGTAATGAAAACTTTCGTAACAGTTATCTCAGCTTCTACTGGAAGAAATGATTTTATATTTGATATATGGCTTTGGCATGGTGACTTGTACCGTGTCTCCCCTTTCCAGGTTTACTGCACATCTACTTCCTGTTTACCGTGCGACTTACAAATGAACGAGTGGGGGTATTCTTAGCACGACGTAGCGTGCAACATCTTGTTTGTCCAATTTTCTCTTGTTTTACTTATCAGCAGATTTCAGATGAGCATAAATTACATGTAACATATAATTTTAAGATAGATCATTCTGCATACAGAATGGCCATATACAATTTAAGTAAAACTTGTGATCACAATCTAATTAGTCAGGTACTGATTAAATACATGTAGTATTATGACTGCAAACTGCATGGTCATTGTGCTTCTAAGAAGCTTTAATTTGTGCACATAAACTCTTTGAGTTGAGTACATATATAATATCTCAACATGTTCCAAGGGGGCCGTCGTGGCCTTGATCGTATGGTAGTTGGATTTACAACTACACATGTACCTACCATCAGTGCCTATCACCACTGATGTTGTGAGTTCGAATCCCAATCAGGGTGAGGTGTACAACATTATGTGATAAAGTTTGTCAGGGACTTGCAACAGGTCGGTGGTTTTCTCTGGGCACTCTGGTTTCCTCCATCAATAAAACCAACCACCACGATATAGCTGTAATATTGTTAAAAGTGGCGTTAAACACCAACAAACAAACAAAACAATCCATATGTTCCATTATAATTAGTTATTCATAAATACAAAATGCTGTAATTGTTGCTAATGTAGACACATTTTACTGTATATATTACTAATGAGATAACTTCACATTCAAACATATAAGGTGTCTTATACAAATGTTCTGTTATGCATGATCTAGCATAATCAATTTGCTTCTAAAACAACAATCTGTTCTCATTGTTTGACAACAAGTTCTAACCATGTATTTTTCTCTTTGACCTGTATCAAATATATATACAATGTATACTCCAACATACATGTAACATGTAAATATGTCACAGATGATACATCGAATGTAGAAAGTCAAGCGGAGTTTATTGTATTATTTGCATTGATGTAATATAAAGGTGCTGTAACATTTGATTATTGATTTCTTCCATATATAAACCATGTTTACTCACTGAGCATATCAATCTGCTATATGTGGGGGGAATTTTACTAGTATGTAATCAAATAATCTCTTTGTGACACTCCTTTAATGTACTATTGGGGAAAGATTGTGAATGTTTGGTAAAAACATGAAATGAAGAGCCGTATCGATAGATATTAATGGGAATAAAACTGTATACACTAAACATGCTAAATACGTTACAGGTTATAGGTTCTGTAGTAAAGGCTAAAACATGTTTCATTAAGAATGATTAATATTTACTAACTGAACATTACATGAAATGAAAATGAAATTGATAGGTATTAGTTTCATTGTTCTGCCTACATATAAATGGAAAAACGAAAATGTATTTATGTTCTGCCCACAGTGTACATAGAAATGAAAACACGAAAATGTGTTCATTTTCTGCCTACATATAACTTGAAACACTAAATTCATTTAATGCTAGTATCACAAGAAACCACCATTTTATATACATGTATACAGGTACATGTACAGAATGTTGTGTACATAAATTTAAATTGTTATAACAAGGCAATGCAATGTATAAAATTATTTTAAAAAAATATAGGGCAGATACAACTGAACTACTATTCACCTAATGTTAAACAATACTCAGTAAACTTTTATGCATTATCAGATGAAATTTGACTAAAAAATTAGCATATTTGTTCCAGTTCAGAAGTGAGTTCAGTTATTTTTTCTCATATTCTTGAAATTTTTCAATTTATTTTCTATTTGCAGGAAACAATGGCTGTGGTGCTTAATCATCTTAAAAAAGTTGCTAGCAAATCAGACAAAAATAAAATGAACATTGTTAACTTGGCAATATGTTTTGGACCGGTGCTTCTCTGTCCCTCACCTGTGTCATCAGGAGGTACATCAGTAGATTTCAAAAAACATATTGAGGTGCTCAAATATTTATTGGAAATATGGCCAGAAAATTATGGTAAGTTTAATTTTCATTCTCAATAAAGGGAACACCATATAGCTGAAATACTGCTAAAATTGGCATTAAAGCACCAATCAATCAAGAGAAAGAAGAAAAGGATGATGACGAATCACTGAAGATTTAATCGAAAATATCTTTTTCCCAAGCTGATATTTTTTAATGAGAAAAAAATATACACATTAATAATTTAAAGATAACCAGATATGCTAAAATTACATTATATTATTAGCTGTTGAACCATAGATCTTATGGTCTTTTTTTGTGTGACCATATGCATAGAGCTATGGATTTCACCTGTTTGTAAACTTGCGGAATTTTAACTTCAACTGAGGACAGGACTTCCGTGTACTATAATCTCATTTGTGCCATGTGGAATTCGTCGAACACGTACATTTAAACCATTCGGTTCAATAAATATTTTTCTACAAGCTTCCATGGTTAACCTTTGAATAATTATATTTATGTCCTTAAAAGGGATAAATATTTATTTTTTCTTAACTCTGCCCTTTGTTCTGCCATCTTAACTAAGACAAAAGTATAGAAATATAGAATCAACTTCATACAGAGCTTAACTTTGCACATGCTTATATGCAAATTATATGTCGGAGTTTGCAAAGTTTTCCGAAGTTCCTTATTAAAGCTTTTCATAAGTTGGTTTAACCATTGGAATTCTCATTGGTAATATTAGGAAAGATATACAAAATGTATATGAAGGAAAATTCATAAGATTATCCATGTGTTGGCAACATTGAAGAACAATGAAAAATGAGATATTTATAACCTGTATCTTTAAGTCAGGTGGAATTCCACATTGTCATCGAATTTCATGCATTCATGTGCATGAGGTCTGAAACTGCCCGAAGATATTGGAGCATATTTTTTCTTCAGTGATGGAGAAGATTGAAAAATTGGAAATACTTTAAAAATGGTTTCCCTCAAAGTGAAATCATATATCTTATTATATATATCAAGATTGTATTTATTATGATTTAATGAAATAGAAGATTAATCCAATTATTGTAGAATAACTTGAACATAGATAAATGTTATTTTCTTTTGTAGAAATGGTAAAGGTAGCTAGCCAGACATCAATTAAGAACGAAACGTCATGATAATGGTATTATCTAGGGCATAAAAATACATTTCAGTGATATATTGTACCTATCTTTACAATCTATTTATTGATTTTTAAGATATATATCTTTTCTTACTAGCTCTATGTTATTTATACATGTAGGAATGCATTATTTTCTAAAAAAAAATAAGAAAATAAAACAAGGATGGTATGGCAATGTCATCTACACACAATCACTACTGATGTTTCTAACATCAGCTTCCATTGACTTATTCTTCATAAACAAGATTAAAATCACTCCACAGAAACAGGTCAACCTTTGACAAGAATGAGGAGAGTAATTTCTAAATGGATTAAAAGTTGATTTGTATTTGGTAGAAGTTAGTGACTACTGATTAAGATTAAGTTTAGGATCAATAGTAGAATGTGCAGCAAGAAAGTTAGCAATGGTTGGTTGAGAATAAAAAGAAATAACGAGAAATTGTTTCAAAGTCAATAATTGAAGAAAAAAAGAAGGCTTTTTGCCCCATTTTCTGTTTACAAATGTTTTTTTTTTTATTTACTTTAGTGAATCTATTGTCTTAGTGAAAAAAAATGGCGTGGAATTCAACTTACAATTTTTTAGGTTGGTAGATAGAAAGATATTTTTTTTTCTTTTTATTATCTGACAAAAATTTTATTATTATTTTTTTTAATTCTTTTGAAATCTTGGAAAAAAAATAATTTTGGGACAGTTTTGAATGAGTGTTTGTGCTCCTAACCTTATTTGTTTATTCATATAATTTCATTTTTTAAATTTGAATATGAATTAAATATAAGAAATATTTAATGCTGTCTCCAGTGATTAATGTATATTTCTGAACTTGAGATAACCATTTTTTTTAGGTCACTTAGCCAAAGGACATATTTTACAGTGTATTGACATCTGTTCTCATGGTTTGCTTTTCCAGTTTTAATCTTCTACTCTTAAGCCACTTGCAAATAGCCATATGAACTAAAACTTGAATGGGATAATTCTAAAACGTTCTTTTTCGAAATACAAATGTATATCAAATGATCGCTCTCTGTTCAAGATGGCTGCAGTTTGTACTCTTTACGCTTGTAAGTTAAGCTGCAGCTATATGATTACATTCCAGTTTATTTTATGAAATTTTTATTGATTAAGCAAGCTAAAACCCATTTTGACCATAGCATATCTTAAAAATCATCTGCTTCCCACTCTGCCAAGTTTAGCACAACATTGCTGTGATGGTCCTTATGTGATCCAAGATGGCTACCGTAACTTAAAATGCCACAATATAACTGAAATATTGTTGAAAGTGGCGTTAAACACCATAAACCTATCTACCTACCTGTAACTTAGAATAGTAATTTCCTAAATGTATACAAATTTTTAGTTGGAATGAGCTGAAAGTTAATAACTGTAGATACATGATAATGAGCTGTTTAATATATATTATAAAGTCTATCAGTAAAATTTGTCATTTTTGCTGATAATGCAAATTTGACCTATTTTGAATTGTTGGATTTTCCTTTTCTATGAAACCACTTGGCCAAATTGAACCAAACAGCTGTATGATTCCCGGGTGGTCACTTTTCAGAAGTGTATCCAACAGCCCAATCACTAGAAAAAGAAATATCTTAAGATAGTCAAAAAAGTCTAAAACTTTGGAAAAATTGAATTTTTAAACTTTTCTTTATGGTAATGAGTTGTATGATTTATCATTTATTATTTCATTGAAATTTCATTTCTTAACAACTGTCTTCAGAATGATCAGTTTTTCAAAACAAAAATGTCTTTGAAAGGACATAAAACATTATATCAGTTTGTCAAAAAATGTAGTATTTAAAGGATATAAAATATATTATCTAATAATTGCTAATTTTAGATCTGGTTGGTTTATCGGTGCTTAACACCACTTTCAACAATATTTCAGTTATAATGTGGCAGTCAGTTTTATTGGTGGAGAAAAACCGAAGTACCCAGAGAGAGAACCACTGACCTGTCGCAAGCCACTGACACTTTATCACATAATGTTGTATCAAGTACGCCTCGCCATGAGCGGGTTCGAACTCACATCTTTAGTGGTGATAGGCACTGATTGCACTGGTAGTTCTAAATCCAACTACCTTACGATCACGGCCACAACATCCCCTTAATTTTTAATTAAAAAAACAGATGTTTATTTATTATGTTGTACAATATTTTGGGATGTAAGCAACAATTTGCTTGAACTAATATGTACTGTTTTTGCAACAGCATCAGAAAACTCTAATATATTTTATAGTTTTTGTTATAAGTTGTTAATATGTAAAATATCTTTCTCCTTTTGAGGGAAGCTCATAATAAGAGTGAGAAATTACAGGTTATTGTTGAGCTTCTGGTTTTATTTTTTTCACTGAGCCTTTGAAACTGGGTAAAAAATTAACATTTGTCTATTTAGTGTTAAGAAATATTATGGGTATGCCTTGAAATTTTTTTTTAAAGCTATATTTATTATTGTCTACAATATCATATTCTGTCTTATTTTATTTGTAATTACTCTCAATATATCTGTTAAAACAATTGTTATTAAACTGTTCATGGGTAGTGATTTGTTGACCCGTGAAATTATTTCTGTTGCTTTTTGATGGTCATATGTTCTCATAAAAGACTCTGTGTGCTGTTGAAGTCAATTCATGACGTCTAACAAACAATTGTTGGTACAGTTATTTAGGTAATGGGTATACATGTATTGTTGAACCTTTAAAACAAACTTTTTCCCACCACCCTCCTCTGTATCAGGTAATTATAATATCTTGTCATCATGTCAGCAAAATAGCCATTATCCTCACAGCAGACACTAATTTTGTACTTTAAATAAAAAAAAAATAGTTTGATATTTCTTGTATTTGTTGAATGAGTTGAATGTCAAAACTCGATTTAATTTGTTGTATTTTGGCTTTATCAGTAATCTCAAATTATGTTTGCTCTTAAGTACATTTCCATATATGGATAGATATACAATGATTTTGAAAGTTGGAGAAAATAAATGGTCACAGTTATTTTGAAATAATGTCAAAACATGGATTCATTCTTCAAAAGTATACTGAATTGAATGGTACATTTTGTCATTGGACACTCGTATATCTTTTAACTTCTATAGAAAATTGAGGTAAATAGTTGTTGTACAAAACCTGTAAAAGTTGTATTTTTCGTAGTTGCCATAATTATCTATCAGATATTTATAATAAACAAGAGGTATATTTCTTAAATGACAGATACAGACAAATAGGGCAAAGGTCAATAGGTCAATGAGGGCACCATACTCTTAATTATTCAGAGTAAGGGCAGATCAGAATTTTATTTAACATAAACTATATTTTTTCTCCAGTTATGTTGTTTTTACTTCCCAACAATATAAGTAATGTCATATGTAAAAAAAAAAAAAAAAAGGAAAGAAAAAGAAATGTGACATATTTCCCTCTCCATAATCATTGAATTTTACAAATATGTTATGTAAGTTACGTAAGAAAAACTTTTGTTATAGATGTCTTTTGTAATATTCAACTAATACTGTTAAGAAAGCAAATTTATGAATTAACCTCCTTTAAGAGATCACCTACTGTACTATACATCACAATGGTAGGGTACACTTATTCTTATTTCTAAGACAGATGAGATGAGGTGCTATTTATTAGGAATAAGACTAATGAATTATTTTCCAGATAAATAAATACAGCTATACTTAATTTTGCAATGCAAAATATTATATTGAAATGTGAGAGTGTGTAAATGTTTACATTTTCCTGAATGTGATATTTGTATGAAAATTAAGGAGACATATCACATGACTTGTACTTGTTTATTTAGATCACATGACTTATTTATTTATTTATTTATTTATTTATTTATTTTTGTTGACTGTTGTCAAAAATTGTTGAAAGAAACATATCAATTGAACTGTTAATTAACTGTTATTAATTTTTGCTTCAGAGAATTTTTCTGATTTATTTATAAAGTCTAGTCATAGAAATATAATTATTTCAAATTGTTTTATTTTATTTTTGTTTATTTATTATATTATATAAAAATCAGATTTTATATAATTTTTATAATCTTGCGAGGAATTAGGTTGGTATGTTAAATATTTAGGATTATACAAAAATATTGTTCTTTTGTTAATTGTATATGTATGTTTTATATATATACTGTATATACTACATATTTTTATAGGGCAATGTCATTTTTTATTCCAGAATCGTATCGTGCACACAACATTAGATATCAATGTTTTACTAAATCCAAATTAATATGATGCATGGGTATATTATACATTTTTAAAATAGCAGTGTAATATTTCATGTACAATGTAACCTAAATAAAATATAATGTGCAATATTCCACAATATTTGCTCTAGTGCAATAAATCTTCAAATCATGACGTGATCAGGGGGTCAAAATGGTGGTCTCACCATTTTTCTATTACAAAAAGGGTTATTGAACAAATACAAAAGGTATATTGATAGAATATTGTCCCTCACAGGCTTTGTAATGGAATGTTCTGTGCGGGACAATATTCATGCGATAAACCTGTAATATACATGTAAACCAGAAATCTTATTTAGAGAGAATATCGTAGCAAAGGAGTGTTATCATGTGAGATGCTTTACAAACTCACATGGAAAGTAATGACATTACATCATTTAAATTTTAGAGATTCATTTATCTTATGTCATTTTTCATTGATAAAATTGGCAGATAATTAATTCCCTCACTAGAGCTTGAGTTGCATTAGTAGTTAGGTAAAGAGCTAAATATAAAACATGGCTGAATTCAATTTGGTAACTAAGATAATCTAATTTTTTACACTTTTTAAGTACAATCAAGTGTAAGATGACTGTACAACTTTGTTTTTTTTCTCCAAATAAATTATCAGTTTCTCTACTGTTGCTGTAATCTTTGTAATATTGAAAACCCAAAGTGTACTTTGTTAAATCTTGAAATTAATTGGAAATATATGATATGATAATTTGGTTAATTGATTTTATAAGCCATTGAACAAATTCTATCATGTTGCCCCCAAGTGAAAATTTTAACATTTTAAAATGATTTAACTGCCATCAAATTATTTATTCTAATTCTTGCTTATTCTGTTTATGAACAAAGGAAACAAAAAATGTATTTATCTTATTTGCAAAAAGGCAGTTTACAGTTAATAAGAGTTGATACTACAAATGATTTCTTCATATACCTCTCACTCTTGTTTCACAACCATTAAAACGTAGGTGTACCAGCAGCCTCCAGAATAAATTGTAGTTTTCCATATCCTTTTATGTGTTTATTTATGTGACCACTTTTAACAACAAATCTTTTTTCAAATTTAGTTGAATATGCTTCCATATAAGACTTCATATTTGTATACCAGCGAGTATATACATAAAGATATTGGATTAGCGAGTTCTACCATGAAATAAAGCAACATTCTAGTCATCTTCATAAATATTTTGAACCGTTTAGGGCTAGGGTTGTGGCATTTAACACCACTTTCAACAATATTTCAATTGTATAGTGGCGGTAAGTTTTATTGATGTAGAAAACCGGAGTAGCCGGAGAAAACCACCGACCAGTCGCAAGTCATTGACAGACTTGATCACATAATGTTGTATCAAGTACACCTCGCCATGAGAGGGATTCAAACTCACGACTAATGAATTATTACACTGATATTATCTTTTATTTTTATTTTTTGTCCTCTTTGAAACAATTTAATTGGTCAACATTTTTGATACGTCGTCGCCTGCATAATAGTGTCCCTGGAATTTTCAATCTAAATTTGATTTTGGTTTCATGGAAATAGTAAAAAGAAAATTTAGGATGCCTCTATGGAATTTGTCATTTGGTGAGAAAAACAGCTTGGGTCCATTATTTTTAGTAAATTTTGTCCTCTCTAATCGTATGTAGTTGCGCTCTCGGCTTGTTCCATGTAACATTATAAAGAGTAAAAGTTATATTTGTCAAATTTAATCGTGTTGGATTTGCGTGATTGAGTTATAATATGCATGTGAAGCTTAAAATATACGAAAAGTGTGAAAAAAAATTTGGTGGCAAACGTTCATTATAGTATCAAGGGACATGCATGTATAGTGGTTTTTTTTTTAAATTGAGAAAAATTGTATTAAAGTTACATTCCAATGGTTTTTTCCCTGAAAGAGGAACACATAGAAATCTAAAATTTTGTATAAAAATTACATTCTAATTTTTTCTCCCAGAAGAACATGTAGAAATCTAAAAGTTTGTATCAAGGTATATAAGCAAATCCAATATAATATTATACTGACTACTTACATCAGTTGTACTTTTCAGAGTAATAACCTTTGAAATTCAGATGATAGAAAAAAATACACTCCTCTAATGATAACTAAATTGAAAAGTCATGACAGTATTTTGATTTTTCTAATTTTACTTACCGTTTCAATTTAATTTTGTGTGATATATCTAGTCTGTTGTTATTGTAATATACAAATTAATGTTAAGTTTTTGTAAGATTGTAATTTTCCCCTTAAACGCTTATTGACATGTTAAGCTTAATTATATCTATTAAGATTCGAACAAACGTTATTGAATATTTATTGTATTTTTTGTATGATGATAGATTATTAAAAGTACAGAAAAATGCAGATGCATTGTATTCTTCGTCAGTTTTATCTTCCAATGTCAATGCAATATTTGGAAGCCAAGAAAAGTTTGAAGATACCAAACAGAGCATCCCTAACTTGAAGAACACAATACAATGACCACAAGAAAAAGGACAGACAATAAATGGTCTACAAAACACTACACAGAAGACTAAAGATTGAACAACACAAACAAAAAACAGTGATGAACTCAAGTACTCCGGAAGGGTGAGCAGTTCCTAGATGCACTAGTGACACCGATCGTTTGTGTTGTCCTGTTATGTGTCTTTACTTCTGAGTTCTGTGTTGTGATGTCCGTTACGATTTCCGCATAAAAACGATGTTCTGTTCGTCTTTACCTCCAGTTGTCTGTAGGAGGGCTCATGTCTTATTTATGTAATATCTGTTTGTTTGCGTATAGGTTGCCATTTTCTCTGGATGGCCCATTTTTTATTGCCCCTTCGGTATATTCTCTAACGTTTATTTAAGCCATCAATGAGGAAAGGACGGGATATCCATGGTCATTTGTTTCAAAGACGTTCCATAAGGATTTACCGAGTCATGGTGGCAACGGTAAGACTTTTGAAATGATAACTTTAATTACTTAAACACTAGAAACCCTGTACCAGCCACCTTCTATCAAAGTAATCATGATAAGAATCATCACAAGCTGTGAAATATTGTATCAACTGAGAGATATACTTCATATACTGGTGCTGCTAGAATGTTGCTATAAACATTTTACAAAATGAACGTTCACATAAAGTACCTGTCATTAAATGAGATGTATGAATACCTTTTGAGGATTAACCCAAATTTAATTGTCACTCAAATTCATCAGTTATTCCAAATTGTGCAAAAAATAAGAAAATAGGTTGAAATTGATATTTAAAATGTGATTATTGTGTAAATTGACTGTTTGCTCAGTTAGATTCGGATTAACTCAGAGTTGGGAGAAAATTAATAAAAAATGGTTGGTTTAAATATAGAATCTAACAGGAAATGTTTTTAGCAGTGATTTTTTTCTTAAAGGAATTACAATTCATTTTGTTATTTTATGATCACCTAAATATTTTACCAGTTTGTGTGGTCCGATGATTTGTTCAAGCCACAATATAGCTGAAATACTACTAAAATTGGCATTAAACACCAATCAATCAATCATCTGATGATATCTGTATAAACTTCCATTTGCTCTTATTTTCTTTTTCTTTCCTTAAACCACGATTCCAATCAAAAGTTAAATGAATATATAAAGGTCGACATTTAATCATTTAGTCTGATACTCCACCCTCCAGCATGATGATATCTGTATAAACTTCCATTTGCTCTTATTTTATTTTTCTTTCCTTAAACCACGATTCCAATCAAAAGTTAAATGAATATATAAAGGTCAACATTTAATCATTTAGTCTGATACTCCACCCTCCAACCAAGATTGGTGCTGCTATCAATACATGTAACTAAGATATTCTTTTTGAAAGGCATTAAAAACTAGATGCATTTCTGGAATATTGGCTTAAATTTTCAATATAGAATATTACACTCGCCAAAAAAATATGAAGGAGAATACATTTGATGCTTCCGTATGAGTAAGATCGAAGTTATTATTGGTTGTCTATATGAGTCATGATACTGTACATGTGTTCCCCCCGCAAGAACCAACATTTGTAACTGGGAACAATTGTTTCAGTGAGTTTTTATTATGATAATACAAGAACCACATTATTAGAAATGAAATCATGGCTCTGCAACTACCTATATATTCATCTGTAAGGAAAAAAAGCAACATGAAACCATTGTCAAAAAAATTGTAATAATTCCACGTCGATCAACCAATTCATGATGACTTCTCATTAGATGAATAATGCAGCTTAGGTTTCTCGTAGCATTGATTAACTGGCCAGGAAATGGTAGCTTATGTGCCTTTTAAAATGTTCATCAGAAGAGGAACATGCATCTAGATAACCTTATCAATTTGGATATAATAAATCGAAAGTATAGTATAATTTCTAAAAATTAGGAATCTCGATACATTTGTGTCTTGAGAAATGAAAGAATAAAAGGACGTTTCATTAAGTTTTGTCAAACAGTGTTTGAGATATAGCTTGTCCAAGTCTTTTAGGTTGCTGCATTGCCAATCATGTCTGTTTCCAGGTACAGGCCACTACATTATAAATAATATTAAAAACAAAGTTGAGAATCTTATAGTGTATGGTAGGATATACAGGAAACCCAACCGATTCATTGAGATTAGTGTGTGTGCGTGGCATAGCTTGCATGCACATTCTAGTCTCGAACGCCAGAGGAATTGCCGATTTTGGCTGTGGTGAAACTTAGTTAAAATCTGCATTTCATGTGTTTTTAAATATGTAGTTAATCTTCCAGTTTCTCAATCACGATCAGTTGAAGGAGAGTTTGAAAATTTCAAAGGGGTAATCAGAATCGGAATTGGTAAGATATTTACGAAACTGAAACAGATCTACAATCTTTAGTAATCATCCGTCCAGTAGTCAGCGCTTCTGCATTGGCATGGCTTAAGATATATTTATGCTTGAAATTTACCTTTCTTAATTGATGTAATTTATTAAAACTCCCCCACAGACACATGTAACTACCGATTTTGGCTATCCTATTTAGGTCCTATGGTTTACATGCTCCCAAAGACCTAAAACGAGTCACTAACACTAACGCATATTCCCACCAAACAAAAATATTTTAGACATATTTTTTAATGAACTTTTATTGATTTACTCGTTAGTTTCATACTAGAGTGATAACCGAAATAATTTTATCACTTGATGTGGTCAATGTTTTTCGTCACAGTAGTGATCGTATCCTTCATTTCTGTCAAACGCACAAGACTTTGAGAGTATCTGATGAAGGTACACGCGTTGTGCACACTAAAAGGCTTGACCCAATAATTTTATACAAATATATATTATGCACTATAAGACCTGCCTTTAAGGTATGGAACGTGGTCAACTAATTCATGTATTAAGGTTCTCTTTCATCAGGTATAAGGTACAGTGACCTAAGCCACTTTTGGCTATCCTTGAAGGACCTTTGGTTTTCTTGCCCCGACAAGCGCTTAAATTATTTGACTTTCCAATCTGTTCACTTTGAGCATACCTCACATAGCCAGAAATGATAGGTGATTTGCTCATTTGCATATTCAAAATGGCGGTTCAAAGAGAATTTGGATTTTAACATATAGTTGAACGGGAAACTTTCTGTTAGCTTGGGCCGGACAGTTTGCCGGGATAAAAAATCAAACTATGCACCGGTTTGAACAATATCTCAAAATATTACAGCTGTACCATGAAAACTCAAGGTTCCCACCCAGTTTCAATTTTGAAGCGTAAGTGCCATTCAAAAGCATTGAGAAGAAGTGAAAAAATGCATCCTGCACGGTTTTCAAGACCTAAAAGCACTTTTCTTACAATCCCCATTCTAGTTGCGGGGACAAATTCGTCCAGTTCCGGTAACATTGTTGAGGAATCTTTCTTCGATAAATATTTTGCTGAAAAATTTAAGGTTCCTACGATAATTTAAAAGAGGGCTTCACAAGTTTTTTTTTACCTTTCTAGTAGAGATTCAATAGGGGTTCACGCAAAAAAATCTACTATTTCGTAAAACTGCTTCTGCTAGACATAGCATTATTTGAGTAAACACCGCATTCCATTGTAAATGTAAATAAACAATTAAAAAAAGGCTCCACAAGGGTATTTTTTTATTTCGACAAAACAACAGAACAAGTAACTATAAGGGACCGACCATTTAACTTGAAGGGGGGGAATTTTTTTTTCGGACAACACAAGAGTTAGAATATATTTTTTTTGTCGTGCAAAGCGCAAAATTTTTTTTCCCAGAATTTATCATTAGGTTATATGACAAAAATTCTGAATCAAATTTTTTTTTTTTCCTCCACCAAAATCAGAATATTTTTTTCAGCAACATTGGGAATCAGAATATTTTTTTTAGAAAAAAACCATAAGGATTTAATCGTACTGGTTCGACTGTTTCATAGTAAATCAAGTATTAGTTGTGATAAGCTGTCATGAGGCAGCCCTTGATTCAGTAATCATTTGCTATAATGCAATGGTGTAGTTAGGCGGAAGATTGGCAGCCAAGGCTTCCACATCGTTTTGACAAAAAAGGAGGGAGCTAATCGTATACTATGTGGTTTTCAAGTTTTAATCACATCGGAATATCGCCTCCTACTATGGATTGAATCCGTTACCGAATAACGTTTATCAACATGTCTTCATTTCCGGTTATTGTTCTCCTTTGTAGAACAGCAAAAACACTGCTCAACTGACGTTAAGACATTAACAAACACTCAATTACCAGGACTACCATAACAGAGCAATACGTCGCATTATTACATATACATGTTTCACTGATGGTGTTTTGTTCATTTGGACTTTGTAATGTTAATTCAAATTGGAAGTTTGTGAGAATAATCAAACTAGTTAACAGTCTGAATACATCGACCAAAGATAACAACTTGTGTTCCATCAGAGACACTTGATTAAGGAAGACAGACAACTGGTATCGATGTAAAGGATTCATTGAAGAAATATAATGGTTTGTGCCCAATCCTTAGGTGACACTTGATTAAAAATGATAGATATAATGTACCAAGTTCGGTTACAGTGAACAAAGATACCAAATTGTGACAAATCAACGATACTTGACTAATGATAGATCACATAAAACGAGTCCAGAAAGATACTACCGAGTTCTGATAGATTGAACAAAGAAAACAACTTGTTTTGAATCAGTCAAAGAAGGACAGATAATACAATGACCAGAAGGACAGATAATACAATGACCAGAAGGACAGACAATACAATGACCAGAAGGACAGATAATACAATGACCAGAAGGACAGATAATACAATGACCAAAAGGACAGATAATACAATGACCAAAAGGACAAACGATGATATAAAAACACACTACAAAGAAAACTTAAGATTGAACAACACACACCTAAAAACTGAGAGGGGAGATTTGAGGTAAACTGTAGTTTCTGCTCCACTAGTGGCACCCGTCGTGTTAATCTTGCTGCACACCCGATGATGTCATGTTTACATCGAAGACAGATAAGAACTTGTGCCAAATCAACGACAATTTATAAATGATGGTATATTAGGGTTAAGGGTTTTGGCTTCTATGTAGACAGGCTTCGTAATTAGACGGGCTTCCGCTCTACCAAAAATAATTTCTGTTAGGGTTAAGGGTTTTGGCTTCTATGTAGACATAGAAAAGCTTTACTAACTCATTTTACATGCAATAATAAAAATAAAACGCTATAGCAACAAATTACATGAAATGTGTGCTAATTACATCGGAAAACACTGAGCACCATATTTTGAGCTAATTATATTATATTTCTTAACTTTTGAAGTTAAATAGTCATAAAAAAGCTTTACTACATCATTTTACATGCAAATAATTAAAATAAAATGTTATAGCAACAAATTACATGAAGTGTGTGGTAGTGTGTGGTAACTACAATGGAAAACACTGAGTACCATATTTTGAGCTAATTATATTATATTTCTTAACTTTTGAAGTTAAATAGTCATAAAAAAGCTTTACTACATCATTTTACATGTAAATAATTAAAATAAAATGTTATAGCACCAAATTACATGAAATGTGTGGTAACTACAATGGTAAATACAGTACCATATTTTGAGCTAATTATATTATATTTCTTAACTTTTGAAGTTAAATAGTCATAAAAAAGCTTTACTACATCATTTTACATGCAAATAATTAAAATAAAATGTTATAGCAACAAATTACATGAAGTGTGTGGTAGTGTGTGGTAAATCGTGTCACCGCTACAAAACGTGTTAACATTCTAACAATTATCATAGCAACCTACACCAATATATATATTATTTTTTATTGAACACACATGATTTGTCCTTAACGATTGCACATGGTAAAGCATCTTTTTGATACTGCATTTATTAATTTTCCTGCAAGTCTTGGAGCATATGTTCCACTTCACTGAATTGCTCTTGCATTTGCACTGATAAATTGGATGATGATTCTAAAATAAATATATTAGATTATAAAAGATATATAATAATATAAATCATATAATCACATCGATTGTTCTCATAATCAACCTCTATAAATGTCTAAAAATAGTTTCGGATGTTATATGTCATGTGACTTAGTAAATATCACATGATCGATGGCTCACTAGTATATATATAGATGCAGTAAACTCAAGACTATGCAACTCAAATTTGATTCTATTTCATATAATTTTAACATGAACATGCAAACATTTCAAAATAAACATTTGACATGGGTTTAACTTAATTCTGCTTCTGAATATACTAACAGATATTTGGAGTCAAAATAATAGGTAAAATCAACAAGTATTGTAAATTATTCTCGCTTTTTTTTTATATTGCCAATTTCTTGTAATAGTTAAGACATTGACAGAGGTGTATGCAGGGAACGAATGATAACTTAGGGTAGAGATTCATTTACCATGAGGACTTTATCGACCAATATAATTTCATATTACAACTGTCGGAAGTTCATGTTCAGGCTTAATCATTACTTCATACTGTTGTAATGAGCCTGCAAAGTGAGTCGGAGAAAATTATTGACATCCCTGTGTAACTTCTAAAACATTTAAAATAATTATTATTTCACAAGAACCGTTCATATTTAAAATGATAGTTTTATTTTTATCTTCATCTATATACATACTTACAAATTTAGAGTACAACATACTTCTAAAATATTTATTATCATTTTGAGAGAATAAATAACTCTGACATTCAACAGTGTTTGAAAAACAAATTGTACTCAGACGGATCGCTTTATTCAAATTTAACAATTGTTTTCCTATTATGTCTACTGAGGGCATTGTGTACTATCTAATATTTATGTGTATGTTATGGCCATCCGATATCTTTTATATAATTAATATTGTACATATCACACCTTCTGTATCACGATGAATAAATATATTATGTATAAAGTTCAATATTAGGACTGGGGATTCTTTACAATGTCATTTTTCTCTCATGTCAAAAAAATGTGCATGACCGCACCATTTCACTAAAAGGGGAGATTTTATCCTGCCACAATTATTGAAGTGCTTGTACCAAGCCAGGAATGTGAGTCACCATGTACCTGTGTGTTAGAGGTATCGATTTGGCCTCCTTTTCTATGATTTATCTATTAGATTTTGGGACTGTTCTCTTACCCTTTAGAGTACATGAGTTCACCCCAGTTTTTTGTGGGGTTCGTGTTGCTTAATTTGGTTTTCTGTGGAAAAATGTTGATATGTAGTATTTTCTAGATCATTGTTTGTTCTTTTGGTCTTTTTATTTTGGCCATTGTATTGTCTGTCTTTCTTCAATTGACGGTTTCTGATTACCGGTACCACCTTGGCAGCTTCAAACTTTTCTCATGGTGTAGTATTGTTAGTTTTTTATTTTGTTACTAATTACATACTTAGTAACAATTTGAGTGTAAATTATGCCATGGGAAGACAAATCAAATCACTCTAAAACTGCAACACTTACGTATATGTATTTCTGATGAAGCACGTAATATAATGTCTGGATGATCTAAAGACTCTACAGAACATTTATATTTCCCACCTGAAATAACAAGTTGACGTGTAACACACAACGAAGCATAGAATAACAGAATTATTTACAAAATAACATCCTGTTAGATTACAAATTGCAAAAGCCGGTGAAACGATTCGACATTATTTACAACACAGATATCATAGAAGGGTCTAGAACAACAGCCCCCCGGACAATAGCCCCCTGGACAATTGCCCCCCATCCCCCAATTTTTTTTATTTCATTTTTATTTTTTATTTTTTATTTATTTTTTTTATTTGAAAACATGAGAAGTAAATATGCATAAACTCAGATGAAATTATTCAAATTACTTATAAGTTGGATTTTTTACTTTGTATATTAATCATCAAAAGGATTATACAGCTTGGACAAGCTCTGATAAAAATAACTTTCTCTTATTATTTTTAGATAAGAGTTTAATGATTTTCCAATTAAGTTTAATTACCTTACAAAATTGGTCTTCAAAGAAAAATTATAAAAAGGAATTTGATTAAACAATGATCAAAGCTAAGTACAAAGGTTAATAATTAAAAAGAATTTTGAGAAAAAAATGATTGCAAGCTAAGTACAAGCTTAGAACTGGCTTAAATAGGAGTGTATTTTGAAGTGAAAGTATAGTAGTGCAATGGAGTTCATAGAGTCAGAAAGTGGTAATCAGAAACTAAACTACCAAGGTTTCCTCTATGTTAAGCAGAAGAACCTTGCCAATGGTGTTGTATCTTGGGAATGTGAGCAGAGACGACGCAATAGCTGCAATGCCAAAATTAAAGTCAGAGGTGAAGATGTAGTTGGTAATGTCAACACACACAACCATGCTGCAGAACCATGTCGCAAGGAGACTCTACAAATAAAGAATGCAAAACTGAAAAAAATTTGTGGGGGTCAATTGTCCGGGGGGCTATTGTCCTGCTCCCATCTTAGAAGCAACATGAACTGTTACCCGTTACTCTTTGCTATCATCTTTTTAGCTTTCTGTGCTGTATTTTGTTTGTTTTGTTTGAGTTCGTTCTGTGCCTTGTGCCCAATATTGACCATGTCTATTTTTTTTTTTTTTTTTTTTTTTCTTTTATTTATTTTTCAATAGTCAGGATTTTACAATCCCCTGTACATTACCACCTGACTAGGGTATACAGGGGTATTAAAAATAAATCAGTGAAAAAATAATGACTATTTCATTTTTTACAAATTAAATTTCAAAAGAGTTACAAAAAAAATTAAATATTAAAGTGAAAAGGTAGACTCTCTCTCCATCTCTCATACACACATTTACTCTCTACATTCTGTCTGTTACAACTTGTACATTTTTTCAAATATTTGCTAATACTGTGAAAAGTGTATTCTTGTTCCCATCATATACAACTGCCTTACAATACCTTTTTAATTTAGGATGATATATATAGGTGCCCAAAATTTTTCATAGGCTTGAACCGTATTATTTTTCTTTGCTATATACTGATCAAAAGATTGATACTTCTTAATCTTATTTTTTAACTCAATTGTATTTGGCTTTGCTTCATTGAGTTTGCATTTGTAAATATAGTTTTTTGTAAGTATTATCAATAAATTCAGCAATAAACTTTCATCTTTACAGCCAAGGAAAATGTTTTCTTTGTTCAAAACAAAATTAACAAAATATAGTTTAAATCTGTTCGAAATAAATTGCCACAATCGATAAGATATAGGACAATCAAAGAACAAATGTTCAATGGTTTCATCATTTGCTTTACAAAAGGTACATAAGTGTGTATCTTTTAATTTTATTTTATACAAAAATGAATTCGTAGCTATAATCCTATGCAGAAATTTAAACTGAAAGTTTCTCAAATAGGTGTCTCTGCATGATCTTTTCATAATTACAAAATATTCTGACCAATCAGTAATCTCTATATCCAACAATTTTTCCCATTTCAAAAATTTGTCAGTTGGATTTTGGACAATATTATCTATAAGACTTCTGTATATAAATTTAGCTTTTTTATTAGATACAATTTTTTTTACAAAAGTATCAGTTGTATCATGTGTATCAAAATGAATATCTAAAAGGTTTTCTTTTAAGCAATCTTTGAAAGCTTTCGGAATTCTAGCAATCAATCTATAAAACATCAGGAAATTGTTAGTTTCTAATTTCTCTTGAATTTGCTCAAAACTATAAAATTGCTTATTTTCATGATTAATAAGATCACTCACAAACTGCACACCTCTGTTTTTCCATAATAAGTAATATGGAAAATCATCTAAAGAAGAAAAATTCAAAATATCTAATGATAAAGTGTCATTAACAGAAGAATCAGTATGTGGTTTTGCTTCACTGAGACAAAGTAAAACATCACTCCAGAAAGGGTTTTTTAAACTAACAGAAATTTCTCTAAGCTTTTCTTTCTGTAGATATAAAACTCTTTCACCACCATACTGTTTAAGGTCAGTTAAAAATAACTTCTGCCATTTACCCTCTGGATTAGTCAGGAGTCTTTTTATCCAACTAAGTTTTAGATAAATATTAAAAGAATGGATATGTATCATATTAAGCCCACCTTGAGTGATATCACCAATCAATGTATTACGCTTAACACGATCTGGTTTATTATTCCATATGAAGTTATAAAATAATGAAGTTAATTCATTTAACCTAGACTGTGTTAGGTTTGGCAATGCAGTCAGTAAGTGAACTAATTTTGAGAGAGCAAGAGATTTTATAACTGTAATTTTCCCCATTAATGTAAGTTTTCTATGTTGCCAGCTCTTTAAAATTGCAGAGACCTCCTTAATCTTCTTTGAAAAATTAATTTCTGTAATACGGTTCAAGTCTAAAGAAAATTCAATCCCCAAAAGTTTAAAATTTGAATGTGACCAATGAAGGTTTGATTCAGGACATAGAATAAGATCTGAATATTTTTTGTTTCCCACCCATACTGCTTTTGTTTTAGAAGCATTCACTTTTAACCCTGAGGCTTTGTAAAATGATTCAAAACATGAGAGTGTTTCCTTTAAGGATATTTCCCTCCCATCTAGAATTAAGAATGTGTCATCTGCATACTGACTCAATAGTGTTTCATCATCATTAATAGTAATTCCCTGAATATCAGGGTTTCTTTTCAAATTCAAAGATAATAACTCAACACCAATAATAAATAGGTAAGGAGAAAGAGGGTCACCTTGTCGATGGCCTCTTTCTAAATTAAAAAAGTGGGACAAGTGTCCATTATTAATAACACAGCTGGATGCACTAGAGTATAATGTTTCAAACCATTTACATAAGGAGGGTCCAAAATTGAAGCTATTTAATGCTTTTTTCAAAAATAACCATTCGATTGAATCGAATGCCTTTTCAAAATCAACAAGTAATAAAAGGCCTGTCTTATTATTTTCCTCAAGATAGTGCATTAAATCATATAAAAGGCGTGTGTTCTCACCCATAAATCTGTCTTTCATGAAGCCCTTTTGTGTATCACTTATGATGAAAGGTAAAACGGGTCTAAGTCTGTTAGCTAATGCTGCAGAAGCTATTTTGATATCAGTATTTAAAAGACTAATAGGTCGCCAATTACCAATATATTGTCTGTCTTTTCCTTCCTTAGGAATGCAGGTAATAACACTTTGATATTGGAATTCTGAAAATTTACCAGAATTGTATCCATAGAAAAGAGACCGAAAAACAAATGGACCAATATCTTTCCAAAAGAACTTATAAAAATCAACAGTGTATCCAACAGATCCAGGACTTTTTCCATTTATCATAAATTTTAATGACTCCGCACATTCCTTGAAAGTTAAGTTTCCCTCACATAGGTCTTTTTGATCCTCTGTAAGTTTAATGTCATGATTAAAGAATGACTCGTCATAATCATTGATATTCCTACTTGAATATAGAGTTTTATAAAAATGTTGTTGTTCAAGAAGGATTTCTGATGGATCTGTAATATGTTGGCCATTTTCATCTATAAGTTCAGTGATAGTCTTTTTTATAAAATTTTTCTTTTCTAGTTTACAAAAGTACTCTGAGCACTTTTCACCATTCTCATGCCAGTTAGCCCGTGATCTAAGGAGTATTCCTTCAATCTTTTGTTGTCGTTTATTCCCTAATTCTAATTGTTTGTGTACTAAGGAAGCTTGAGTCACATCATCTGGGGAGGAATTCATAATATTTTCTAAATTTTGTATATCATTTTCAAGTGTACGATATAGACTCTTTTCTTTTCTAGATTTGTTAATACTATATGTAATGGAAATAGATCTAATCTTCATTTTTAATATTTCAAAAAAAGTTTGGTCATTGCATGAAAACCTTACATTAAGATGATCTTCCACATCACCTGATAAATAATATTCGGAAATAGTTTCCGTAATACATGTTTTAACTCTCTTTATATAATCTGTATCTCTTAGTAACTGGGAATTAAATTTCCAGTACCCTTTCCCTCGTTTGGCTAAACTGGTTGCGAAGGTGAAAATAATAGCAGAGTGGTCTGTTTTATACCCTGGAATAATTTTAGTATACTTCATAAGTGAGTATAGGTCTTCTGAAACTAAAAAATAGTCAAGTCGACTTTGCTTTATGGGTGAGGACTGACGCCATGTATATTTTCTTTCATCAGGATAACGTGTGCGCCAAGGATCTAGAAGTTCAAAAGCTTCAATAATTTCATCAATTTTTTTTCGGGAGTAAGGATTTCTATTATGTATGATATTATATGTATCCATATACCTATCTAAAACAACATTCCAATCACCACATAATAAAATACTTGTGTTTGAAAAAGTCAATACTTTTTGCAATATAATATTAAATAGTGAAGGTTCATCTGTATTATAACCATATAAACAAACAAAAGTGAGTCTCTGTGTGTGAATAGTTATATCTAAAATAATGTAACGACCATTTCTGTCAATTTCAGAATTATGAATTACAAAATCAAGACCTTTTTTAAACGTAACACAAACACCTGCACTTTTACTGTCATGGTGACTGAAAACACATTTATTTCCCCATTCATCCTCCCAATATTTTTCTATATTATTATTACTGTGTGTTTCCTGAAAACACACAATGGATGCATGTTTACTTTTGGCCCAATCAAATACATCTGCCCTCTTTTTTGAGTTTGAAAAAAGTCCCCTCACATTCATTGACAATACTGTTACATTATCATCCATGATCATAAAAGAAAAGCAGTTTTATAAACCATAGGAACAGGTTAATTAATGAAAATAATATACAATTGTAACACATAAGAAGTACACAAACATACACACATATAAACAAAAGATGTCAGGTTTTTTTAAGACCAGTATTCATTTACCAATCTTTGTTTTTAACAGCATGGCATATATTTTTTTTTAAAAGATAAGAATCATATCACATGTTAATTGAATTCAATAATTTTTCAAATAACTATGAGTTATCTCCCATTTATGAATATAAGTTTTCATGTTTGATTAATGATTTTTTTATTTCATATTTTCAAGTAAAAATTCATAGTTAGAAAGAAAAAAAAAAAGAATCAAAACTCCTCAACTTTTGTTGTTATTAATATTTGTTGTTGTTGATTTTAAACAATGAAATCTTGATCTTGATAACATTTATCAAAAAAAAAAAAAAAAAACATTTTCCTTAATGAACGAAAAAATAATTTTTAATATTTCAGTTTAAGAAAAAGTTTAAGCAAAGAATTTTAATTATGCATGTTCATTAATTGCCCTCTTTCAACTTCTTTTTCAATTTCTCATCAATATTGTCAAAAAGATCGTATCTGATTCTACTTTTACCTTCTGGTTTCGCATACACATTGCAGTTATAGAACCAAACATTTTCAAACTTTTCAGTGTTTTTCAATCTTGCCATAAGTCCAAGGTTACGTTGAGTAATGTCATCGTGGAATTTCACATCTTTTGTAAGGTTTTTCTTCTGTCGCATAATTTGTATTTTCACATCAGTATTACACACTTTCACAATAACCGGCTTCTGGAAACCGTCTTTTCCAGGTATTCTATGGATGGCTTGCACATCACTGGGTTGTATTTCTACTTTCAGTTCAGTCTTAACCAAATTAACGAACTCATCTCTCAAGATTTCACCTTTTTTCTCTGGAAAGTTAACCATTCGAATGTTGTGTTTTCGACTATACTGTTCATTATAGTTGGCTAACTTTAAGGCTTCAATGGATCTATTAGTATTGTCCTGTACTCTTTCCTCTAAGGACTCGATGATCTTATCTTTAGCCCTGATACGCTCCCTGATATTCTCATTTTCAATCATCAAAGAGTCTAACTGATCTTGCAGTTTTCCAGTTCTTTCCCATATTACATGCTCTATCTTTTTAGTGATCTTTTCCTCAAAATTAGTCAATAATTTCTGAACAATATCAGTGACGAGAACTTTTAAATCCTTTTGTTGTACTAAATTGTCCATTGCACCTTTAAGATCTGACTTGGTAACTGTACCCCGAAGGGATTGTTTAATTTCACTCAAGTCAGATTGAATGCCTATCATATCAACTCCTTCTGCACTTTCATTTGCCACATCTGAATGAGATCGTTTGTTCTGCTTTGGTGGTTTTTCTTTGTCTATGGGTGATCATTTCTTGATTGCCCTTTCGGTTTTCTCTAATGTCTATTTTATAATCCTCATTCAGTATAAATAATGGGTTTCTGTTGAACCGATCGTATGCATCGCATTTTGCCTTTCATCTACATAATCACTATTATGACTTTAGTGTATGACGTGCTTAATTCCATAGCATTCAGAATGTTCAGAACTTCTAGGCGACTTGCAGAAAGAGGGCATGATTTTTTTCCGATCGATACTACAGTCAAACTTGTATTAAGATACCACCGTTGGGACAAAGAAAAAGTGGTCTTTTAAGACAGGTGATCTCTAAAAAGAGGTTTAATTCATATGGAATTTTGCATGATTTAATATATGTGACTGCTTAAAAGAGGTGACCGCTTGGGCAGGTTTCACGGTGCAATTTCATCCTTTTAAACTGACGGCTATCACATCACTGAAATGCAGTTTAAATTGACATTAAATAAGCCTATTCCACTCCAATCGAATTCAAGTTTCTGATTCCCAATACATATCGAATAGCAATATAAAAAAGATACTGGTCACTTACATGTTGATATTGTTATCCCATAAAACACGGCAAGTGAATGCTGATTTTCATCAAACGTTTCAAGGTGGGTTTCTACTACTTGTTCAATTTGTTGATTCTCGCCATCAGTTCCTAATCAAGTAATATAAGCCATTATATAATATTTTGTTGTCTTTTTTTTCTATTTTTTAGGTCGTTATCAGATGTCATTATAAAACAAACTGACATTCTGACTTAATATTTACTGTAACACACTTAAATCAGGAAATACTTAATCTACTCTCTCAGTTCCCGGTTCCTGTCATTTAAATTCATTTATTAATTGAGACAACTATCATGTATTTTCCGATGGCTGAAGTGGCCACTTAAAACAGCTATCAAGTTTTTCCGCTATCTGAAGTGACCACTTAAAACGACAATTTATAAAAAGAATTATGCTAAATTTGTAGATTTGTTAATCTGATTGAGAATATAGGATACATGCAATAAAGACTTAGATATTAAATCCAGAGAGTGTGACACGTTTCTGGAACAACCTTCACCAGATACACTCGGATTAAAAGCATTTGTTAATTAATATTATGTTCCATAAAATCTTACACAACTTTGTCCTGGCGAATTTGAGATATCTAAGTTTTTATTAATATTCTCCCTCTCTGTTTTTACCTGTAACCAGACCCGCTCTCGGGTTTTACCATAACAGTATGTAATCTGGCCAAGTGGTAGCTAGTATTTAGTTTAATGTTCAGTTCGTGTCAGATGCTAATAAACTATCTTTAATAAAATGGCGACAATATTCACTCAACAACTACACAAACACCTATCAAACCTCCAACATTGTACATTGTGTTGACTGTTCTTCGATTTACGTATTCTGATAATCCACTTGGTATTTACATTTTTTTCTTATAATATGCATGTCTGTTTTCCTTTATGCAAATCCCTCCGCCCTAGAGGCACTAGTCCTCTAAAAGGGGGTCAACCCCGTGGGAACCCCGGGGTATAGAAATGGGACCGAGAGCTTCTTCGGCTTGAAGGGGCATCCGTCGGTTGTGCGGGATGTAAAAATTCACAACCAACCCGTCCTGCGGATGAGACGTAAATAAAACCGAGGTCTCGTGTTGAGAGATTGCCACCCTCTCCGCACGTTAATGAACCCAGTGTAACAGCTCATTATGAGCAATATGTTCATGATGAGTGGTCCATAAGAGACATGTTGCACTGGCAAAATTATCCGTCCCTACCCATCATCTTTCCTTGTTTCGAGTCCCGTGGTGTTTAAATTTTTAAATGTTCTCGTCCTGAATATAGCTGAAAAATTGCTCGCTGGACGTTAAACAACAATCAATCAACCAAAGTGGACAAATATACTACCATGATAATTTCTGGAAATATTTGCAAACTTTTTCTGTTTTCTGTTTTCTTTTTTAATACATGCACTGTATATATTACCGAATTATTTTGTATTCTTTTACTTTTTTTATCCTATTATCAAATAAGAAAATGACTATTTTACTTGTTTTTGGAGAAAAGTTAAATGGTCGACCCATAGCTTTGAAAATTCATATCTATTGCATAATTACCTTTGAAACACAATTTTAATTTTTCCCTACATCCAGGATCGCCCTTCACAACGATATCTGGCAGTACTTGAGATTGCTTTGCTGTTTCTGGAGGGGGATGTTTCCATTTCAGGAATTTTAGTTGAAAATCTGGATAAAAATAACGTTATTGAATGCTTTGTATTATCTGTTTTTCATATTTCATTGCAGAAATATATTCCTTACCTTAACAATACAGTTAAAATAGGTTACAATATTTTAAAGACAGGTAAAAACCATGGAAGATGGTCAATATTTATATAATAATGTTGTGTTAGCAATGACTATGTCTTCAACCCTGACCACTATATGGCATAGTCATTGCTAACACAACATTATTATTATTATTATTATGCTGACTGTTATATGTAGACAAAATATATTGAGAACTATTACAATAAAGGAGGTCCTGATATTGGTGACTAATACATTGGATCAGATAGTCTTGAAAGTGAGAATATTCTTTGTTTCATTTAAGGCTTTAAAAATATAAAGATTTTTGAAGTTTGAAATTTAATTAACAACAATAACAAGCATTAAAAAACAGTAACATGAATAATAAACGACTATGATAGATTGACAGATTGGATCTGCCCCCTTGCATGTGGATTAGCTATATATAGCTTGACAGACAGCTGAAAACCCAACCTTCCCCACGTGAAACTGGCATAGTAGATGTACTATTTTCGCATAGTATATCAACGCTATATAATTCTTTGTGATATATGCCAAAATATCGTATGAACTTAAATTACAGAAGAAATTTACAGAAAGCATAATAATCTTTTTAAAAATTCTGTCAAATCAGATATGACAAATGAATTTAATTGAAAAGCACAAAAATAACTAAAGTTGTAGAAGGTAAATTACCTATCCGTGCTTCTTTTTCAAGTTCAGATTTGATGATCTGTTGATGTTCTGTATCACACACCTAAATATCAATTAAAGAAAAATATTAGTATATGGATAACTAACAAAGGGGGTTAAATTGATTACAAAAGATTTTAAACTTCATATTTGTTGTTCTATTTTGAAGTCCTTCATTGGATATATGGTAAACATCATTTGGTGATCACCGTTGTTTAACACTGAATGGGTGAACCTTCGTTTATACCTGACCCTAAATTTTCAAATCTATAATGATCCCTTTGTCCAATGAAACAGCAGACAACTTTTTCCTTCATCACTTATTACAAAAGCTAAATATAGCAGACAACTGCATAGGATAAAAATCACTGAAAACTGATATCTTAAAACAAATAATGTGCAATAGAAATAACAAGCAATAATACCGTTGGGTGCAAATATGATAATGGTGGCAGAAAATCCATCTAAATGCCTGTTATTCTGTTCATCATCTCACAGAGTACTATTTGATGTTGCCTGACTTAATAATTTAAAAGAAATTAAAACTTAAAGTGCCACTAAGCTATCTTACAATCTTTTTGATAGAGTCTTCAGTGATCAAAAACAATTTTCTGCTCGTGTTGAATCCCTATTAAAATAAAACATGATCATATCATTACAGCAGTTGTATTGTTGTTTAGTTCTTCAAATACAGGATTTAGGGCCATCATGTTAGTGATCGTATGATAGTTGGATTTACAACTACCTATGCAATCAGTACATATCACCACTAAAGTTGCGAGTTCGAATCCCGCTGATGGTGAGGTGTACTTGATACAACATCATGTGATCAAGTTGTCAGTAACATGGGACAGGTCAATGGTTTTCTATGAGTACTCAGGTTTCCTCAACTAAAAATACTTATCGCCAGGATATAACTGAAATATTGTCGAAAGTGGGGTAAAGCACCACAATCCCTCATATACAGAATTATATACGGGCTTGTTCAACATTTTCACATTATTAACTTTACTACTAAAGTGTTTATTGTAGAAACAAAAGTAGTTCCCATCAAGTCAACAAATTTATCACAAAATAAAATCGATAAATAGGATTTCGTGTAGCCAATCACAGAGTTCTATTTAGAGATATATATATGAATTATCAAGTATTTCAAAATTCAATATGCAGACCACTGTTTGTCCTTTTTCTTTTGGCAATTGTATTTTATGTCCTTCGATTTTCAGTTTCTGATAACCACTTTGGCATTTTCAAATTTGTCTTCTTAGGGACCGACCATTTAACTTGAAGGGGGGGTTATGGTTTTTTGTTTCATTCAGAAATTTTTTACCGGACAACACAAGAGTTAGAATATTTATTTTTTTTGTTGTGAATTTTTTTCCAGAATTTAACATTAGGTTATATGACAAAAACTCTGAATCACATTATTTTTTTTTTTCACCACCAAAATCAGAATATTTTTTTCAGCAACATTGGGAAACAGAATATTTTTTTAGAAAAAAAACCTTCAAGTTAAATGGTCGTTCCCTTACACAGTTTGATATAAGAAATAAAAACCAGATTCCATACTTCACTTATGAATTTTTCAGCATAATCACTCATGTCCAATCTTTGGAAGACAGTTAATATTCTATCTTCTGCACCATGTAGAGAAAGACCCTGGAAACATGTACAATTAGCTCCATGGTTCTTCAGTAGATGAAATCTCCAAAACTGTGAACTTGCAGTAAAATCTTTGAAAGTTTGAGGTTCACCTACATGTACAATTATAATTGTTGGTTATTATATATTACATTCTAGGAACATAGGCAATTCCATAATGCTAGCCATGAGTGTGGTAGATGGTGTGTCGAGCCGCGGGCAGGTAAAACCTGATTTTATCATAATTAATACCGAGAAAAAATGACATTTTCGAATTATATCCGTTTTGTAAGACAAAGCAACTAGTAATGCAAATAAAAATATTTATGAATATTTAATATTATGAAAATTAATTCACTGATAATAATATTTGTAGATTAGTAGAAAAATTATTGCAAAGAAAATTTGATAATATGTTGATCATTTTATTTTATTTTGTCCAAAGGTGATATAGATTCAAATAGTTAGGTTATCTAATATATTCTACCACAGTATCTTGACGTTTTATCTGGCGAAATAGAGAAAAATCGGTATAAAATCTGTATATTATATATATAAAGACACAAGTTTTATTTAGCCTATGTGGTCATAGCTTCCGGTTCGGCAGCAAATAAAGTTGACAATAAAACTATTCCAAAAACGGAAATGACCTGAAAAATTTTCTGGGTTCAGGAGCTGACACAACATGCTTTTATGCATCCCCTTCCTTTTGCAACCTTCTGCCATTCTTTTTCTTAAAGGCAGTATGTAATAGAAATAGTTGACACTATGTCAGTCTATGTGTACACATACCAAGATAGTAGGTCCAAATATTTAGACATTTCATTTCATTTCAATCTACCAATTTGAAGTGGCCGCCAAATGTTTTTGTTATTACATCCCTTTTCGGTAAATGCTAGAGTTTTGTTACAGTTGGTATCTTACAAAATTATATACAAAAAACATTAAGTAAAAATAAACTACGAATGCTACTTACGTCAATTATTTTTTGATAGACGTAAAGCAAATAATTTATTTGTCAACTTTATTTGCTGCCGAACCGGAAGTTATGACTACATAGGCTAAATTTTAAAAACAAGAATGTCTGTCTGCTGTGAAAAAAGACAAATAGGTAGGGAACAAAGCAATGTTTGGTACAAATAAACTATGCATGAAAGGGATTTACCTTCCAACATTCCAACGTAGCATTATTTTACAGGCGAACGAAGGTTACAAAAAATTTACACAGTTATTTACACAGTTAGACAACCTTTGGAGGGAAAAACTTGTTTCATTACTTGTGTCTTTATATATCCTACCGTGACATCTGCTCGGTCATGCAATAATGTCGGTCATTTGTTTTGATTTACAATTCTCGTGCAGCATGAGACCAATGACGTCATTCTGTATATTCATAGCGTACATAAACACAGAGGGAATACTTTTCAATGTCAAAATTACAAGATGAGATTAAAACAGAGAAGTTTGAATTGAATAAATTCCATGCAAGTAAAAAAGATCCTTTTTACTAATGTCTTTTTTTCCTGATCATTATGCTTGTTTAATATGTTTCCATCGATGGTATTCCCCAAACATTTGTATTTTTCCGGTTTGTTGACATAATCGACATAACAGTTCATGACCATTTCTGGAATGTAGGCCAAGCAAATTGTATTTTAAAATACTTTGAAAATATGATGATTGATCATTCAGATTCCACCATTTTCTAGAAAATGGACGATTTTACTGGGAAAATACATGCAAGTGCTCTCCATTAGTCACAAAATGGCAGATTATTTTGCATTTCCACTGCTGCTTTAATAACAAATATACCCCTTACTTCTTGGGGTAATGAAATGAAATTCACAGAGAAGATAGAAAAAGAATTAATTTAACAGCAATAATCAAAATTTATAGCATAAATTGAACAGAGAATTAAATTAAACCAGACCCAAAAATGAGATTTTCTGGGTAAAAAAAACCTGTCATTATTACAAATAGCATCAACAAAACTGTATTGTTACCACTCTGTGATAATAAATGTGATTAAAATAAATTGAAATCAGTCATTAATTGTTTTACCAAAATATGTCGGTCTAATAGATTGTATTGACAAAAGCAAAAACACCAAATTCACTGGATTAAATACTTTTTATGTGGGTAAGCAAGTTTAATATTTGCATCAAATAATTAATTTTTAATACTTCAATTTCAAACTATTTAAAAAAAACATCTTTTGAAATATTTCAGACAAATCAATTACACTGAAAAAGCTAAAATACTGTACTTTCTTAATCTGGTTTACTTTTTAAGTTTGGTTGGCCTATGACAAAATCATGTGCTTTATTGAACTTTGACCGACTTTATGTGACGTCATACGATGCCATTTGGAAAAGGATGGTAAACAAATATGGGTCAGTATGTAATTATTATCGATCTTTTTTCCATGGAACTTTACACATGTGAACAAGAATAGATGAGGAACATAATTAAAAAGAAAAAAATGTTTACTTTTCAAACATGAAAAAAATAATCAAACATTATTCAATGACTGACCGACTTATTGTCAGACGAGGATATATAATATACAGATTTTATACAGATTTTTCTCTATTTCACCAGATAAAACGTCAAGATACTGTGATGTGTCTTTATATATATAATATACAGATTTTATACAGATTTTTCTCTATTTCGCCAGATAAAACGTCAAGATACTGTGATTCTACATTACAAAAAGAAAAGGACAAACCATTAACTTTGGGATCTTTGCTACCACTTTGTGCACAAACAAAACATCCTACAGTAGTCCATGGTCCACTTAATGAAAAATGTAAAATATGGTTACATGGGTAAAATGACATGATACAACTATTGAATTTTAATGAGCTCAATGTTAGGAGCTATCAACCCAATAAACATTAATCGTAAGCCGATGTGAATATCACGTTTTTTGGAATCCGGGTCGTTTCGTCCCGATTACCTGTTCGCCCCGGGTCGTTTCGCCCCGCAAAGTGAGTCGATTCGCCCCACTTAATCGCTATTATATTATAATAGATGAAGTCTTTTTCGACAATTTTTGGGAAATTATTTATTTATTAGTTGTATGCAAAAAAATAATAATAATTCATTCATTTTGGTCTACTTTAAATATTTATTTATTAGTTGTACATACAAAAAAAATAATAATTCATTCATTTTGGTCTACTTTTGTGAAAGATCTCAAGTGAAACTTATTCTTGCAAAATTTACAAAAACAACACACAAGAAGAGTAAAAAGGTTTTTTTTTTTGTACCAATGCAAAAGTTCATGAAATGACTAAGATGCTGTACAAGTGCACAAATAACCTCTTTTTTAATGAATTACGCATCAAATGCTAAAATAGTATAAATTTAATCAGATGTCAAACAAAGAGTGAAGCAATATATAATATTAAACACGTCAAGAAAGCATGTTAATTATGAGGAAGACAAAAATAAAGTACCCATGAACAAGCCTTACAACATCCAAAATACGAATATTTGCAATGGTATTTTCCATATTTCATTTTTTAAAGCACTATTAATAAATGAGGGCAAAACGACCCGGGGCGAACGGGAATAGGGGCGAAACGACTCAGGGGGCGAACAGGATTCGGGGTGAAACGACCCGGTACCGTTCATACCCATTTTTTGGGGGGTAATACGTTCTTATAATTATATTTACTGAAATAAACTGTCAGTAATTGTTGTATTACATGACTATATTAATGACGTTTTTCCAAATTTTGGAAATGTTTATTTTATATATTTAGTAAGAAAGGATATGGGAACATGAGAGACTATCCAATATGACACCTAGTCACAAATTAAAATAAAGGTGAAGCATTTCTATTGTAAAGTCTGTCTGGTTTAGGCAGGTTTTCGGTATACTCGGTGTTCAGTTTAGACAGGTTTCACTGTATTATCACAGATGTCAATAATATTTAGATTATTCTAAATCATCACATAGTCGGAATGGAATAGCATCCGGACAATGCTGAATTAATTTTCATTCCCATAAATCCTGTTATTATTTCGAGATTATTGCACGAAAATTTGAATTATTTGACAAATTGACAGAAGTGGATGTGAGAACAAGGAACGATAACTCTGGTAGAAACTGACTGATCCTATGACAGACCTTTGGCATCATTATATTATATATGTACAATAATCTAGTGTATATACAGTATTGATATGAAATACAACTCACTGTACGCTTGCCCCTTTTTGAAGTTCAAAACTTTTCACCATTTGATTACTGTCCCTAAAAGAATAGAAATCGCTATCACTATTGTCTGTTTATGTCAGAATGCATACACATACACATTCATGTTATCTACAGCTACATATAACTTTCATTTCTATTTAAATTAGTTGCTTTGTTCAATAATATATATTGATTTATTAGTAATATTTAGAACCTAGCACTACACTTCAGAATGTAATTTAAATTCAAACATTAAATTAAAATCAAATACAATTGGCCAAGCTGAACTAAATTTTGCAGAACTTGCTGGGAATCGGATTTACATGGCAACTTTTTGTCCCAGTCCTTTGATTTTGCAGGTAGCCGATGAAGGTAATTCCAGAAATGCATTTTGCATACTAATTTAGATATCTACATTTAAAAAAATTATATTTCATCAAAGAAACCCCATGCTCATTGTTTATCAACTATAGAAAATGGCAACATTTACAAATAAAGATTTGTTCTTGATGTAATAAGGCCACGGTTTATTTTCCTTGTTTCTTGTTTACTATTTTTAACTTACCAGCCATACATTGTAATACCAGTTAATGTATGTTCTGTATGTAGATCAATGACTGACCATACCATTTGAGATGATGCAATCACCCAAAATGACTGTAAATTGCCTGTCAAATCAAGGAAAAAATGGACATAATGTAGTCTTATAACAAAATAATGTAAAAACACATGGGATATCTAGTTTCTTTTTAAGCCATATATTTTGTAATAACATGATTCTATGGAGGTGGTATTAATTTATCCACTACATGTGAAAATGTAGAGCAGAAATAAAAGCACTGTTCCTCCTCTACTTTAAGTTTGGGTCCAAGTGTAATGTTGGATAGTCTCTCATGTTCATTACCATCCACATCCTTTCCTACTAAATGTTTGATATGTGTAACTTAAACTATGAAGTTCAATTTCCAGATTTTAATAAATTTTCGGTTTATTTTCTAAATGTAAAATAAATCTATACTTATTTTTATAAAATGAAAATTCTTGTCAACATATACAGACCAAATACAATTATCATTCTTATTTTAACTATACAATAAGATGAATTACTGAAATATCTGGTGTACAATTGAAATAGTTAAATTAATGCACATTGAATGTAGGTATATGACAATATCAAGAAAACAAAACAAGTAATGCATCTAAAATATATTATTAAATAGTCCTTTTACCGTCAAACATGTTGGTGTTTGGGTGTTCTGCTGTGCAACTGTTGCAATACAAACTACTGTTCTGTGTCCAATCAAATCTGGTTGGCAGTACTGGATAGTCTGTAGTTACATTTACATGTACAGTGTATACATTTCAATAACATATTTATTACAAAAGTAACTGTAGAGCAGGTTAAATTGATATTTATTCTTTTGTCTGCATCATGACTCTCTAAGTATAATAATACCTGAAGCTGTTCCTAACTAGCTTTGAAACCACTATTCATAAAACCAAAAAATGAATGCACATACACTAATAGTTGTAATGCTAGATACTGAATATATATAATAATATAAGTGCAGATAAACATATCTAGTCGCCGCCAAAATCTGTAATAAGTAAGTAAGATATATAATATAACAATACATTATTTGTTTTCACTGGAATCGTGTGTGTATATATAACCATTTACCCTTCCTTAATTTCGCTTACACCACTGTAGAGTTATAAATTTTCAATCATGTCTTTTGTATGTCTGATAATTGTATCACTATTTGAAGTTAGTATTGTTTCCCTTATATTAAAAACAAATACTTAAACTTCTCCTGTTTTAGGCCCTTGATATGCTCTGTTTGTTAGCACAATGCTTAATAAATAATCTGATGTTCTGAATCCTAATTATAATGTGACATATTCTTTTTCTTTCTTAGAAAATCAAAATCGAGAATTTTAGTTATTGTGTTGTCTGTCCTTCTTCGATTTTCGGATTCTGATTAGCCATTTGGTATCTGCAAACTTTTCCTATCGGAGAATAGCCAGAACAAAAACTTTCGAGTATATTTTTTTGTCTCTAGATTCAAAAATCGTCCAATCAGAACTCTTAATATATTAAATCGTCCAATCAGAACTCTTAATATATTGGATACAGTGTTCTGAATGAGCACAAAATCGTATTCAAAAGTTTTTGTTTATGTCTGCAAGTTCTAGTCATGCAGGCATTGTCGTTACTTTGCTGAGCAAGCACTAGATAAATCGAATATGCTGTGTAAGTCTACTAAAAGCAGATTAAAAAATATGCAAATCATAATCTAATTTGTTGCCATGATACAGTTGAAAAGTTGTTTTTATCTGATTTATATAATATTGATACATCAACTCTATGTTCCTTACCTTTGATGTCTTTTGATGGTGAATATACTAAAGTCGAGTTTCGGAATTTTGGAGTGAGAGATTCTCTTTCTGGCATTTCTACAAATATTAAGCATCATTATAAAAAAAACCCCATTATATATAAGAGCTATATCATTATTATGCCCTACTATGTTTGTGATAAAGTTGTCAGTGACTTGCGACAGGTTGGTGGTTTTCTCCAAGTACTCCGGTTAAAATAAAACTGACGGCCACGATATAACTGAAATCTTGTTGAAAGTGGCATTAAACACCATAAATCAATCAATCAATCCTTGCTTAAAAGCATGACACAATATATTCCTATTGATTGCTGTTATTATTATTATTGGATAACTTAATTTGCTTTGCGTTTATTAAGCGTAAACTGTCTCAAATCAGGTTATATCCTAAAAGCTGTTCAAAAATTAAAAATTTTCCTTAAATGCCATGCAATTCTGACGCGGTCATATGATATGCTGCTACATAACGAAAATATTCATTAGAGTATTTATAGTCCATACCGCAGGTTCTATATATGTATTAACATGCTATTTTAATGAATTTTCGTCGCCATATTTTTAATTTAACTATCTTGGTACCATATAGGACCCAAATACATATAGAATTAAAAGAAGGATGCGAGAAACTTATTATTTATATATATATATTCCCATTTTCACACATACAAGGATTTGCTTAACACTTGTAAATGTTTTTTTTTTAAACCTTTATTTTAGTTATTACCTTTTATGAAACATTTTATATTTCTGAAGTACATGTACATGTACTTGTATACAGTATATGTAATAAAAGTCAAATTATACCTTTAAACAACACTATGAATTTGCTATTAACCGTTGTTGGTGACATACTCGCTATTTTCAAAGGTGTCTGAAAAATGCAATTGAATAGATATTATTTATTTTTTGTGAAAGCAAAAATTGTGTAAAGCAAATTGCGATAAAAATAGATTTAACTTGCAATATCATAAAAGTGAGATGGTTAAGACACACCTGTATTAAGAGGTCACATTTGAAACTTAGAAAAAGTGGTCTTTTAAGACAAGTGAATTCCCTAAAAGACGTTAAATTCATATGAAATTTTCTATGACATGACACGAAAAAGGTGACCTTTTAATACAGGTGACCGCATGGGTAAGTTTGACTGTACATGTATATAAACGTAACTACATGTAGAATCTAGTGGTATTTACATGTTTTTTAAACAGTTATATTCGGTATGACAACATACACAATAATAGAGTCGCTTCTGGATAAAAGTATATTTTACTATGATAGACCTATACTTGAACATACTGTAAGCAACCAGCCTGTATAGGGTATGTACATAATTAATTTTATTGTTTTATTTTTCAAATATAGTTAGTTTAATAATATCATCGCATTAGATAACACTATTTTTCATTCTGCATATCTATTTATGATGATGAAACATTACGATGGTGTCAGTTAGAATTTCCGTATAAAAACGTTGTTCGGTTGTTTGTAGGAGGGCTCTTGTCTTATTTATGTTATTTGTATTTGTTTGTACATAGTGGTGTCCAAAGAATTAGTTCCTATTTCTTAATTTTGGTTTTGTAACTGAAGATTTTGTCTCTATCAGAAACTACTCCTTCTAATTTTGGGTTTTGTAACTGATAATTTGTTTATATCGGGAACTACTTCTAATTTTGTTACTGATGATTTGTCCCCATTGAGAATAACTACTTACTTCTAATTTTGGGTTTTGTAACTGTGGACTTGCACCGTATTGGACAAGCATTTCTGCTGACTCAAACCTGTAAGTATAACAAACTAGACAGTCACCATATTTAATATAATTTTAATTTCAGCGAGGTACAAAGATAAAAATTGCTAGACTTATTTCAACATTGAACATGCCACAATGTATACCGTTAGTGCGTCAAGAATTCAATGCACCTATTCGTATTTGATTACGCAGTAAGGAAAATATACATGAGGGAATGATATTTTGTTTTTACACCAGGTGGTGAAAGTAAGCTTCATCAATAATATGACGAGAACAGGTTACGTGTACATTTTTTGAGATGATAGTGATAACGGCTTTGACTAGTCCAACACTCTGAGCTGGAATTTTGTTAGTTCTAGACAACAACACAACAGTCCACAGGTAGTCATGTCACTACACTCGGACAAAATGTCAGGATTCCGAGTCAACATGTCTTCCTCATTAATGATGTGTGCTTAGGAGAGAAGCAGCAAATTACTTAATCAATTGGATTCTTTTGTTTTTGCCAGAACAGGTATTGAGCCTCCGATCTTTCGCTTCACTTTAAGAAGCATGCTAACCATTACAAACTTTCCTAAAATATATTCTGCATAAGTACTTTGACCTGATAGACAAAAATGTGTATACTTTTAGAAAAAAAAGTTTGTTCAATAATTTCATTACCTTTATCTACAATTGTTCGCACATATACAAATTAATATAATGGATGTGTGTTTTTTTTTTACAATATATGTCAGTGGCCTGTTAAAGCAGAATACAGCAAAAAACTCAAAGAGGGAGAGGCGCTAAGGTGCAAAATTGGCCCCACATTTTATCAAAAAATAATGCTTGACATAGAATAAAAACAATTTACTAATCTAATTGTTATATTTACAAATTTTCAAAAAATATATCTTTCCGTGAGATTGGGTGCGCTATGACGTCATAATGACATCATAATTAGACGGATAATGCTAAAAATGGACTATAAACGACATATTCAATGTACATTTTAGCTATTTTATATACAAATGTACCTCCACAGTCTTCCACCAACACCATTTTGAGCAGTTGAGTATAGAGGGTTAATGATTGTATCAAAATATTTTGTTGGTGGAGGATTGTGGGGGTTGTTGAATATTAATTTATTTATAACCTCGGCCAGACCCTTAAAATCAATATTTTCACTCTTCAGATTGTATATATATATAATACCATACACAATCTCTGTACATTTTATGATTCATTTCAAATAATGAAATTCATCAGTAAATAACTTGTTTCTGTAAATACATTGAAACCAGGAGAAAAACTCAGTGCATGCAGTCCGGCGTCAATGCGATAAAAAGAACTGGGGACTATAGTATAAGTGCCATATATGGCCCCATATTTAATGAATCATTATCTTAGAAAATACTTGATTAAAATTTGATGTGTTTTATTTTATAGACGACATCATACTTTTGATGTTATAACTTGTTTCCAACAAAATCGATACGTATTTGACATCATTGTGACGTCATGAGCGTTATTTGTTTTCTGTATTTCGTGGAATTTTGCCCGCGATGTTTCGACGGTTTTCGAAGAAATTAAGCACCTCCGTAGTCGTGCACCAGACAATATTTTACCAGATTATTAAAATAAATAAAACACAACTACTGTTAAAGTATTTTTTTGGTGCACGAGGTGTTAAATTTCTTGAAAAACGACGGGAACATGTTCAAATATTACAAGCGCTTAGATGACGTTTTGATGCTTGAGGCAATATTTGCCGTAAAAAACGATGGTATGTCGGCATGTAACAGTTATATAACATAAAAATAAAATAAACACCACTTCATCCAAAATAGTTTTTTTTCATAAGCCCCCAATTATTGAATATATGTTTTCTTCCGGGATACTGAAATAGTTATTACTTCTGGGGTTACTGAGGTAGGTTTAATGGTCTATCGATGCTACTTCTAAAATAAAGTAAAATAGTTTGATCCAAAAGGAGTAGATATTTTTTGGGCACAATCCAACATATCCTTAAGAAGTTTGAAGATACCAAAGGGGCAATCAGAATCCGTATATGCGTTCTGTCATGTGCATAAGTTATTGTTTGCATGATTGACAGACAATATTCATCATATTGTTTTCTAGCTTCTGAACTGTCGATCGAGAAAAAAATAAAATATTCTAGACAGGCAGCATATAGCCAGTCAATGGGGTTTGCGATTAATATTTCGCATGCACAATAGCGACCCAACACCACAAGGTGTGGAAAATAGAAATATTCTTCTGTGGTTTAAATGCGTATTAACTGCATTACATGTAAACTGTATTATTCTGTTTGATAAAGTCCTTTAACTAGTGTTGTAATAAAATATCTTGAGCGAGATATACAAGTATGAAAGCATTTCAAGGTATATTTTAAATGAGGTTGAAACATGTCGCCATTTGATATCAATTCGGTTGTATTTCATTTTGACGATTTTAATTACGGAAGACGATCACAACCATATTTGTTTTAACAATTGCAACTCAGCTGGTTTTTTTCATAACATATAATAAAATGAAAAAAATATATATCACACTGTCGGAACAGTTCCAACATTCAATAGAAAAATCGTAGAAATATTATCATTTAGTGTCCGTCGTCTGTTATCCATAACTTTTCATATTAATATTTAATCTTTTTCTTAGAAACTGCAAAACCAAATGCTTTATTTTACGTTATCAAGTTTTGGGACTATTTTGTAGCGCGTGCATATATGGTACATGTTTATACGAAACGCACATGCATGGTTGTCCGTAAAAATGTACTGGAATATTTCATAGCATTGGTTGTCGTTAAGAATAAAGTACGGCTAAAAAAGTGTTTAAAAAAATTTCAAATATGACAAAGTTCTATTCCCCAAATAAATCTATCTATTACTTCTTTAAGGTTAATACCAAAATTTCGACCAGTTTTCGACAATCAATGTTAATAAGTTTCTGAATTGATATGATCTCAATATGTACATTATCAATGTCATAGCAGACGATGAAACCAAAATTGGTCTGTATGAGATATATTTTTTAAATGTTTAAAGCTTTGTTAAGGTGACGAAAAAATGAATTACGAAAAAATACAATTTGAACGTGAAATAATAGATGTGGTACGTAGTTCTTACATTTAAAGATGACATTTTTAGATCAGATTTCTTGAGATCATTCATGCAATTTCAGCATCATAATATAACCTCTGACAAATGAAGCGATCAAAATATTGAGAGATTTTATCACGTGAAACAAACCGTTGAAAACAGGAGACCGTCGAAAATGGGTGACGTTGCGACATTACTATTCGTTCACTTTAATTTCATAATACAGTTTCGGAACATGTTTTTATTCCTGAAATCAATCCACATAATGAGACATTGCATATTAAGTCAAATTTATGCTTTGTTTATTGAGTTTTATTATGCTTTGTTTTTGTTTTTGTTTTTTAAAGATATGCATTATAATACAATGATACGTACGTTCTGTATTCTGAAAAAAATGACGTTCAGTGCTTTTCATTACCTGACTTTGTCGGTCCGCTGTGAGGAATTAGATGCACATATTAACTAACTGTATTTATTTCTGAAAAGCGCATATTGTGAATACATTTTGGAGAAAATGTTATCGACATCTGAGGTGGGGCCGAATTTGGCCCTTATAGCTCCCAGTCCTTTGTGCTTAAAGCAGTCAAGACTAATCGGTCTGTTGTGACAGCATTTTATATATTTTCCAAAAAAAAAGAAAGATTTAGGGCCACTTTCCCCCGATTTTTTTCACAAGCGAGCCATTATCAAAATGCATTAACAAACGATAAAAATAGGGGTAAAAATACTTTCTGAAGAATAAATTGCATATAATTGAGTTGAGCTCGAAACATGCAATTTGTCATTTTTGTTTCTTTTTGCTTTGTTGAAATCATGAATCACCACAGAATGACATATAAAACCAAAAGTTATGCCGATTTTGTCTGTTGCAATTATTCATACAAATTTATGCAAAACAAATTGGTTCTTATTGTCCTTAGCAGCAACATTTTCTAAGAAAAAAGTCAAACTATTCTCTCTAAATCTTTTAAAATATAAGTAGTACATAGCTCAATCGGTAGCTTGTTGATATATATAATAGCGAGCACGGAGAGCTCTACAGCAACATGGGCATGCGCATTGAATACACACTCTTCCTTATGATGAGATTGAAATCCTTTCGTCCGGAAGTTGATAAAAGTTGGCAGTCTCGGAGAGAATGCCAAAAAAAAAAAAAAAAGTCTCCAATAAATGATTTTAAAACTAAAATGATATCATGAACTTCTAAAAATCGTATTTAAGTAACAAAAGACAATAAAAGGTGCTTACATTGTTAAATTAATCAGAATGACATCTCGCTATCAAAGTCATGACGTCATGTTATTCATAGACATAGGCCAAAGTCGTCAACAACATTTCGCGGAATTTTAATTAAAATCTTGTATTTTCATTCCCGAGTCAAAAAAATTCAAAACGACATCTATTTCATTTGCAACTGCGTCAATTCCGTAAATCGTGACGACATGTAAACAAACACAGCACTTTTTTCAAGCGTGTCCAGATTATTAGATAACACCCTTTCTAGTTACGGATTAGTAAAAGATGATTATAGAATAAATTTGACTTAATTTTTAACTACAATATTTTCAGAAAATATCAAATTTATTTGTTGGACCATTTGCAGCCGATGTAGAAAAACTCGCCTTGGTGTGTTTTAGTTTTGTTTTATTATTTTTTGCAGAATCTACGCGGGTGGTCTAAATATTTACTCGGATCGATCAAAACTTTGATTAATACAACACTGGTGTACGGAAAGGACTTTATGTTAACATGGACTATCAGGTTAAGGACAACAACTGTTCATTTTTTTATCACTGTGAATGACTCTTAAGACAACACGAATCTGGTCATTTTTTGACGTATGGACATTTTATGTCACGCCCAACTGCATTTCACTGTCGCACTCCAGATTTATATTGACATTTCATTACTGTATATATGACTTACCAGTATAAAAGAAATCCAAACACAATTCCTGTCTCCAAGATTATTTGTACATGTACCACAATATTCCTAAAGTTCTACAATAAATGCGTAAATAAAAACGAATCTGGCCACCATTCATCATCATGTTATTATTTTTTTTATCACGTCATATTTTACGTTGCAACAAGTAAAGGTCACCATTGAAATCGTATTTGGGTCACAACTGACACGCAAAGATGACAATGTCATCAATATTTTTTAATACGCATCTATAGTACACGTACAATAACTAGGAGGAGATCACAGGGACCTGCTCCCGGCCTTTCGTTATCAATAATTTTAACCCTACTATCAATGTGCGGTACTAAAATATCACAAGGGATGACACCCGTTCATATTTATACTTAATTCCTACCTTTCGTACGGTTTAGTTGTGTTGAATAATGGTAATTCCAAATAAATATCACAAAAATCCTAAAGTATACTAAAAATCCAGCTTTTTAAAATTTTGCCAAAGGGGGGTGCATGTGTCCCTTGCCACCGGCTCATATGTCTCTGATCAGAAAAGATAGTGGTGAACATTAACATTTTTCATTTTTATACAATTTTTGCATTTATTATTTCTTTGGCTAAGTAACAAACATTTTCTAACCACGATGTGTGCTTGCAAGGAACAGGGAACGCATTAGTTTTTCCTTATTTCTGTTAGTGTTAATTATTTCTATCAGTACCCATTTGTTTATTCATCTTACATTTTCCGTCAGTCTGATCCTACAAAATCAGTCTTCACGCATAACTTTTTACCTTACAAGCCCACCGGGCCTGTAAGTTCAAATATTTACAGGCCCACCATCAATTCTACAGGCCCGAATTTGAAAACTACATTAATGACCATTAATTCAAACCACCAAAACTCAAAACATGATGATGTACCAAATATTATATGGACATGTCAATTATGCATTAGGTAAGACCAGAATGCAAGTAAAAAACACAAAAAGACACTTTATTTTGGATTCATGTTTATATTAATCTCCTGAAAATTCTAAAATCATATTGTCAATAGCATCCTCAGTATATTCCATATCATCACTGTCCACCTCCTCCTCCTCATCATCATCACAACCAATATTGTTATAAGACTCTTATAACAAAAACTTGTGATGTCATCATTGCGTGAGATATAATTTGGTGATAATTTTTAATATGTACCCCCCCTTTTTTTTTAAATATCACTATGCTTTGAATTAATACCACACAAAATGCAAAAAGTCGTATTTGTGTAGCCTTCAGCAGAAGAAATATGTACAGTACATGTGTATATGCCAATTTGCTCAACGGTCCAACTATATATATAAAGCTAGGGAATGCAAATATAGCACGAACGTATATTGACACTCGCTACCGGATGTTTCATCCCATAACCAAAACGGACCATAACCAAAACGGACCATTACCAAAACGGACCATAACAAAAACGGACTATTGAAATAAAAAATGTAAATTTCTTGAATAAATATGATATTTTATGTATTATTTCTATGATTTTATATGTATTTAAATATTTGTATTAATTTGTTTAGTGTGTTTTAATTATAAACATATGTTCGTTTGCACATAAAGAGGGAGAGGCGTTAATTATCGAAAATAACAAATCAAGGAAATTAAAATAATTTAAATCGAAGCTTGAAACTGCGCTTTGGTTTGTAGAGTCATATGGCCTTGTACCCCAGTACTTAAAATTAGAAAGTACTGATGCGCAGACTGTTAAAGTCGATTTCAATCCGTCGTCCAGCAAATCTTCATACCAAGATTTGTCTGAGGAAGAAAGACAAAAAATTAAAGATTTGTTATTTATTTTGGAAAAATTTAATGTTAGCGAGAGCGCTAAAAGGGAACTGACAGTATTTTGTGATGGGCTACCACGAACATATCTGGTTTCATCAATGCCAGGAAGATATTAACAGTTTATATCATTTTGAAAGAATTTCGGGAAATATCCCTGGCGCATATGTTACATCACATTTTCATATATTATATAAAGTTTCCCCTTTTGCGCCCAAATTAAACTTTTAACTTCTATCAGTTCCATTCTCTTAAATCAACCTCCAATGGACAAATGATGGATCAAAAGTTTGTGTATATAGTGCATTGAAAATGCGTTCTGTCATGTGCATAAGTTATTATTTGCATGATTGACAGACACTATTCATCATATCGTTTTCTAGCTTCTGAACTGTCGATCGAGAAAAAAAAATATTCTAGACAGGCAGCAAATAGCCAGTCAATGGGGTTTGCAATTAATATTTCGCATGCACAATAGCGACCCCACACCACAAGGTGTGGAAAATAGAAATATTATTCTGTGGCTTAAATGCGTATTAACTGCATTACATGTAAACTGTATGATTCTGTTTGATAAAGTCCTTTAACTAGAACAGGAAAAAAATGTACACTTGAGTGAAATAGTGTTGTAATAAAAGATCGTGAACGTGATATACAAGTTTGAAAGAATGTCAAGGTATATTTTAAATGAGGTTGAAACAAGACACCATTTGATATTAATTCGGTTGTATTTCATTTTGACGATTTTAATTACGGAAGATGATCGCAACCATATTGTTTTTGATGGGATTAAAATTATAGCTGTATAATAATGTATACTAACCTATTATTATTAGAATCCTAACATGACTGCGAATTTGGCATAAATAAAATAACAAATGGCTTCCTCTAGGAAAATGACGACTTTATGTGAAAGGGACACCAGACAGCTATGATGAACAATTTTAATACATCCCTTGGCGCGGGATGTAAAGGACACACTCCTTACACGTAAAAGACAACTTACAGCAGATTCTGATAGCAACAGTTTATTAGGAGTGTTGTTGTTGTTTTATCGACATCTGAGGTGGTGCCGATTTTGGCCCTTATAGCTCCCAGTCCTTTGCAAAAAAAAAACCATTGCAAGCACATTTTTAGTCAAATCATACAATTAATTGTTACACACTTAATTACAATTATGATTAATTTGATTTTTTATTTGATTAAAAGATAATTAATTTTAAAGAATTTGGTTTTAATTTACAAAGATTATTAAACCCTCAATGCTTTAATCTTAGTTTTCCCCCAAAGAATATGGGCTTGGGTTGATAAAAAGAAAAAATAGTAATTAAGATATAATTAACCGATTGCAGTACATGGAATTTTGATAAATTCCATCACAAAAACGAGTAAATTTCTTTGATCTTTGGTTCATAGACAATAAAAGAACATGGAGTTTGTTTTCATTCATTATCATTCTCACAATGGGGACAGACCACTGTGCAGATTGCTCCAGAAAAGTAAATTCAAGACAACACACACTTACACAATCACCTGATAATCAAATCATTTAATCTAATTAAAAGTGATTTGGGTGTCATAAACCAATTAAAACACCAATAATTACTTGGCTTCACTAAGTTACCTGTACTAATTTGATTTATTCATAAATCTAGAAAGTAATTATCACAAATAAGATAAGTTTAAAAAAAAACAATCAACGCACACTAAAAATAAAAACTAAATAAAGATTCTTGCAATACATATTTTTTTCTGGTAGTCCATTTTGGTTATGGTCCGTTTTAGTGTAGTCCGTTTTAGTAATGGTCCGTTTTGGTTATGGTCGTTTTGGTTATGGAATGAAACATCATGTAGTGGTGACACTGACAGTCATAAACTGAAGCAACTTAAAGTAAAGATTGTAATTATTATTTGTCAGACCTCAAATCAGAGTGCAACAATGGAACAAAACTACTGTAGTTCAAAGTCTATTTTCTAACTGCAGAGGTATTAACCCTTAACGTAGACACAGGTCTGTCAGCAACAGTTCTATAAATAGATCGCGATTAATAATAAAAAAATACCGATCGGATTTGGAAGCGGATCGAAAATAATCTGAAGTGTCTCCGTGCATTTCAACGAATTTTGAATGACCAACCTTCTCAAATATGAACATATTATATATGAGAACTCAGACTTTATGTCACAGGATTGAGAAAAAAATTAATCAAAAGTTTGTTTGGTTAAAAGTAGCTTCGATCAACATTTCCCGTAGCACAATGTCTGATTGCGCCCCATTTCTCGTGGTGCCATTTTTATTTGATATTGAACGAAATTAAAGTTTCTTTAAACCGAAATGGATTACTTTTCAAGAAAGTCACTTTCAAAATACTTAATGAATAACATAGAATTCAATAAACACGATGTCGATATTTTCATAAATGGCACGTGGCAAAAATACGCGGGCAACATAGGGCGACTCTTCAAAATTACAAGGCTACTTGAACTTCGCTTTTGACCAACGAGAAATCGAAGTCAACCTTCACAAGGCAACTACTTCGCCCTCTAACGTGAGTCCTGCTTCTTGTCCTTTTATAAAACCTACATGATAGTAATTTCCTAAAAATATCAACCAATCAAATTGCAAAAAACAGACACACCTAAATCTATTTCGAATATCGGAAATTCTTAAAAGGCCTACCCATTTTTTGCATTGACTCGACAGCAACTGAAAACGGAAACATTAAACTAAATATCTACACACAATATCTTATGAAATCAACTTTTGAAACTATATGACTTTTTTTTCACAGGCCCGTCGGACTTGTGGAACTACTCATTTTATACGCCCGTGTACAATTTTACACGCCACGGGCTTCGGACTACCGCCTTATTTCGAAGACTGCAAAATATTTGAATACTACCAACATCTGCCGACAATGGTTTAGAATAGTAAGACACAATGGATTTTATTTATTTAACTATTAATTATGCCGTTCATACTATATGTATATCTGTTATTATTTATTAAACTAAGTCTTTCTAAAATAAATGCTATAAAATTATTAACCAACTTGTTGTTGAAACTTTAAAAGGTAATAATATTACACAAGAAGGAATATATGTCTCTGTATAATCTTGTCACAGATCATTTTAAAGAGTATGATTTCGATACTGAATATTGCCTTAATATATATATCACGCCTCTACTGTGCTTTCTCCAATAAAAAAAATATTGAATATTGATAAATATTTTGTATGTGAAAGCAGAGACATGTCTGATGAAAGCGGTACCTATATAATTCTTTTAAAATTAAAAACTATTTTGTTCACTTGGAGATAGCATAATATTGGCCCAAATACACATACTTTAAAATGTCGAAATGAAGATTATCAGTATTAAAGTAACCGTACGCAGTGCGGTCTTATGTATGGGCACAATGGACAGTTGCCCGGTGGTCACACAAGCAAATGAACCCTATTCTAATCTATGTATGTTGTATACGGCATAATTTTTAAACACTGATTTTGTTGGAAGTATCAATACAAGAAATATATGTTTAATTTTATCGACCATTTATAATTTTATTTCTGTGAGTGTTTGTATAGATATGGGCCTCAGTGCACTGCTTTGACCGGGGCCTATATTGCTGACAAGACGGCGCTGACCGTACGTCATTCATCATTTACACTTCATGAATATATATCGGCTGTACATAGCATGGCATAGGCCAATATTGCTTATGTATGCTGGTTGCATTAATTGATATTTTCGTAATAAAACTCTTTTCTTATGACTTAAAAGACCATACTTTCATTTTACAGACACCGGCGTTTACTATCCCCTTTAGGCTTTATAATGGTTGATACCACCCGCGTACTAGTACTAGTTAGTCTTCAATGTTTGCACTGTCCCTAGTGCAACAATAAAAGATTCCATACTTTTTTCTCATACTTTTCTATTCTACTTCATTTAACTTTCCAATGGATGTCATAGGGGATATCATTTAATTTCAAATACTAATGTCCTCTCTATAGGCCATGCCTACTCATATTATTCTGTGATATTCAACTTTCACTCAAATATATACACACTGGCCAGACAGAAATGCTGTGCTCGCATCTAGGCAATGCCTACTCCATATTATATTATTACATGTGTTAAAATCAATTAGTTATTCACGGGAAAATAAAATATGGTAATAAATTATATAGCTTCAGTGCTCAGAAAAAGAAAAGTGATTCAATTATTATATTATTTCTTAATTACACTAGCTGTTATTAGTGACTGTGATACATGTACATATAATTAGATAAGTAAAACAAATCTATGAAATATAAACCTCTCAGATTGGTCAGTTGTATCAGGGGCAACATGTTGCGGTTACCTAAATATGTCAAAAATATATAAAAATGGCGAGGTGCTACTTATGTTTATACTGCTTAAATATGGCATCGATAACCAAATGTATTTACACATCCTTTGTTTTAATCAAATGAAAAGACTCGAAGTGATATGATCTATACTTCTTTATAAAGAAGAGTTCGAAGATACCAAAGGGGTAATCAGTATCCGCATATCGAAGAAGAACAGACAACACAATGGCCAACAGAAAAAGTACAAAAGGACAAACAACGATCTACAAAATATACACATAAAACTAAAGATCGCGTAACACGAACCCCACTAAAAACCTGAGATGAACTCAGGTGCTCCGGAAAGGTAAGCAGTTCCTGCTCAACTAGCGACACCCGTTGTTAATCTAATTAAAAACCCAGGGGATAAGCCATGAACGAGGAAAGGACCGGGAAGTGTTTACGACAAGTGGAACATATCCGTGGTCATTTGTGACACAGATATTCCATAACGGTCAACCAAGTCATGGTGGCGACCGTAAAACGTTCGAAGTGATGACTTCAACTTAACCAAGAGGAACCATTGGTTCAGTAGCTTCCTTCTTAGCAGCAAACCTCTATCAAGGAAATCCTGATAGGAGCCACAAGCTCTGGAATATCGTATCAACTGAGAATTATACTCCATATGCAGGTGCTGCTGGAATGTTGATACATATGAATGCAAAGTTCACAATAGGAAAATTGAAATAATCTCTTTTGTCGTAAGTTTCGTTCTTAACCGCCCCTCACTGTCAATTTCAACTATAAAATTATGCATTAATGTCAAAACACGGAAGGTTTTACAAGGGAATAGCTATATTTACAAGGGAATAGCTATATTTACAAGGGAATAGCTATATTTACAAGGGAATAGCTATATTTAAAGTTTTCTTGCTTTTTGGCTTTTACAGCCACTTTCAACAAGAGGTCAGTTAGGCAACAACCATGTTCTTATCTGTGGCGGTGGGGGGGACTGGGATTTTTAAAAAAAAAATATTTTAATGCCCTAGCTGACCGAAAAAAAAATAGATTTTGCATTGTAGCTGAAATTTGTTTTATGCTGTCACCGGCTAGAAAAACAAAATATTGCGCTGCTGAATTAGAGTAGTATAAAACCAACAACAGATGAGACAGTGAAACAGCAGATTATAAACATCAGTCCAGTCTAAAGATTAAAAAGGTAAGATTTCATATATACATGTATACTTAATTTTATTTTGTATGTTCCTTAGTGCTTGATCCAGAAATTTTTTAATAGGTTTCTAAACTCTACTTCTAGATCCGCTACTAAGTACCATACTCAGAACTGCAACAAACATCCATTGTTTCCGAATATGACAATTGGCAATCGATTGAAACAGTAGGATAAAATGGATACAAACAGAAAATACTATGCAAGTCTGTGCCATGCACATGCCATGGCACAAGCCGAGAGACTTAAAAAAAGCTTTCACATGATAGGAAAAAAATGTTTTGCTTTCCTTCTCATGAGAAAAAAATATTTTGACTGAGGAAGGTTCTGAAAAATGTTTTTTACGAGCAGAATGAAAATCCCAGGCCCCCCTAATAAGAAAATGGGTGTTGCCTTTGTCTATTATTGAGGCCAAACTTATTGGTAGAGAAATCGAGAGTACCAAGAAAATATCATCGACCTTCAGCGTGTCATAAAATAATAATATCAGGTAAGACTGTCGTGAGTACACCTCGCAACTGGAAGGAGCCGTACTTACAACACATAGTGCATAGGTCCAAGAAAGGTTTAAAGATACCAAAGGAGTAATCAGAAGCCGTATTTCATAGGACAGGCAACACAATGGTATAGAGTTAGAAGATACCAAAGGGGTAATCAGAAGCCGTAATTCGACGAAGGATAGTACAGGCAATGCAATGGTCAAAAGGAAAAACAATGGTCTACAAAATACTACACAGAAAAGTAAAGATTGAGCAACACCAAAAAGGGGATGAACTCAAGTGATCCGGAAGGGTAAGTAATTCCTGTTCTACTTGGGATACTCATCATGTAGTACAAATAAACCCAGGTACTTAATGATCACGCACATGGAGTTTCATCTTTACTTTACTATCAAAATATGAAGAAGGAATTTACCTTAAAAACCTCGTTGCCTCATGCAGAGGTCCAGTTTCCTTTATATCGTTTATGCCATTCGCATTAACGCCATAATCCAGCAATAGGTGCACAACATCTGTGTATCCCCTTATAGCTGCTTCAATGATTGCTGAAGTATTAGAGCTCAACGACGAGTCGTGATCCAATAGAACTGACACAGCATCTAATTATAAGGGAAAAAAACGAAAAAAAACCAACAAATAATAAATACCACATAGTCGGAACAATTTCAATGTCAAATAAAAATGTATGGTACAAAGATGAAAAATCGATACTCCTAACACACAAATACATGTCCGCTCACTTTCCTGGCTTTGTACAAACATCTCAATAAAAAGTGGCGGGGTTATTCCAGAAACGCGTCATGTGCACTAAATTAGATATTTACGTTTTTATCAAATTATTTGGCTTTCCAATGTTTTGACTGAACTTTGAGCGTATATATTGAAGGTCATTCCAGAAACGCGTCGTGCGCAATAAATTTGATATCTATGTTTTTATAAAACTAATTCTACGGGCCCAAACTTCCACTCTTAGTGAAATGATGCCTTCATGCACGTGCTTTCCACATGCGAGTAAAATGCCTCACATACAAATATAATCGGGAGAACAGTGTTATTATTAAGAACCTATAATCTTGCACAGTATACATAATATATTTAATCTTCGCAAAAAGAAGTTGCCATATGTATAATATTAGTTCTATTTAAGACTGTCGATGGTCTCAGCCATTATCTAAATATTAGATAATATACACGGCCATCGTAAGACATAATAGTGAAACAATAGTCCACCAAAATTAATTGTCAATACCATCTTTCGCAGTTGACAGAATACTTTTAACAAAGTGCTGATCTTCCGAAAAACTTTTCGAAAGATTAAATGAGACGGTTCTTTTAAAAATCCTTGATTTAATTGTTAAGTACTCAGAATGCGGTGAAGTTGTAAAAAGTTTGAATACAAACTGTAAGATCGAGCGTAGAGTGGAATAGTTAATTAATTGAAACCAACACTAAACACTTAGGTTAATACGAAAGGACAGGGATGTAAATGAGACACGAGAGACTATCAAACATTACATAGGTTCACAAATTAAAGGAACAGCACTTTGATAGGTATACATTTCACATTCACAGTAGGGTCTTAAACAATGAGTTCATACCCTAAGACGAGTATGAAGCGGCAACTAGCCTGTAGTTGAGTGGTACTCTTAAAATCTGCAGATAAAGGCTACAGCGGGGCATATTTATCCTTTACTTGTTATTTGTTGCATATAATTTTAATCGCCAGATACAGTGTTATCAACAGGAAAACAAAATACGCAAAATGTGCATTTCCGTTTCAGTCATATCATAAATATTACACAAGTGTAATAAACGGGGTAAATCCTATATTGTTTTCCCTTAGCAATCATACAGCAAAAAGGGGCCATAACTTGCTTTGTTTTGCAGGCATAGTTGTCACTAACTACCGCAATGATTCTATCAAAATATCATTCATTTTTAAATGTCGAAAAATAATAAATAGAAATACAAGGGAATTAATCTTACAGGGAAAACATATATCTGAAATTAATTCCATAATACATAAATCCGACCTATAAAAAGGTGAGGTACAGTCGAGGCAAAATTATATACACAGTTGGAAATGTCCACGTCATTACATATTGTGCGTTCGTGTCATTTTTGTACATTTTCTAACAATACAAAAATGCCATACACCGAGTTTGTATCTAGATTAACACGACGGGTGCCATTAGTGGAGCAGGAACTGCTTACCCTTCATGAGCACCTGAATTCATCACGGTTTATAGTGGGGTTTGTATTACTCGATCTTTAGTTTTATATATATGTTTTGTAGATCGTTGTTTTTCCTTTTGTCTTTTTTCTTTTGACCATTGGGTTGTCTGTTCTTCTTCTTTTGACCATTGGGTTGTCTGTTCTTCTTCTTTTGACCATTGGGTTGTCTGTTCTTCTTCTTTTGACCATTGGGTTGTCTGTTCTTCTTCTTTTGACCATTGGGTTGTCTGTTCTTCTTCGATATACGGATTCTGATTACCCCTTTGGTATCTTCAAACTCTTCTTACATTGATAATATATAACTTCTACAGATAAAGAAAAACAGTATCTCAAGTAAGCAGATTAAAGATATATATTGTTCAATTCCTCAGTTTTATTGAAAAAATGAAATTAATTTCACTGACCTTTCTTGCCATACATAGCAGCTACATCTAAAGAGGTTTGGTTGTTTTTATTCTTCAAGAACACATTAGGAGTATGCTAAAACACAAGAACGTAGCAATTCACATGATTGAATATGTCATGCATTTTCTGCACCACAATGAATCCGTATCAAAACATTAATCATTTCATTTTTTAGTGTTATGTTCTGTGTTGTGTTTCTGCTTTGTTTATCTTCCCCGTTCTGTATCGTGTTCCGAATGTTGCTCCTGTATCTGGATTGTTCATTCCTGATGGTACCTTCGGTTTTTTTTTTATTTGGAACTGTTTTGACGGTGTGGTATTTTTTTATTTATCATTTTCTTATGGAAATATAAATGAAAAAGATTGAATATAATTAAATAAGTATATTTAAAAAACGACCAATTTATAGAGCAATACACTTAATATACATACACAGTCGTTTGATTGGACGATTTTAGAGTATGAAGACGAAACTCGTATTCGAACTTTTTATTACCACAATTAAGGCCAGATTTCCAATTATCAAGCGATAATTCACGAGTGACCGAATAACTCACGAATGCGTTTCGCGTTTTCGGTCACGAGTCACACTATCTTTGATAATCGAGAATCAGGATTAGTGAAGCTGTTTATTATACAGTATTTCCCGTTGCTTGCGACTCCAGAAATGTTAGAAACAAAGGAACATTAATGTCATTTGTAAAGCGCAATGGTTTTTAAAAGTGTGACATCACGACAGTGAATTGTTATTTCACATGTAAAATATCATATTTTATATCACTGAGGAATTCCCTTATTTTATCTATGCAATAAATTGAACAAAAACAACCTTTAAATCGACTACAGTTTCTTCAATAATTTTAATAGTAATCTTTGATGTAATGGGGTAATCCTTATGAGGCCCCAATTGCAGGGGGGAAAACGTTTTAAGTGTAATGTACACAATTATAGTGTAAGCATATTTGACTAAGACATATGATAGCATTACATAAATATTTGACAAAGACATATGATAGCATTACATACATATTTGACAAAGACATATGATAGCATTACATACATATTCTATCAATTACATCTGAGTTTGTATTAAATAAAGGGGTCCGAAATCAAGCTATTAGGTTATTACAAATTCGTCTACAAAGATACTTACATTTTACTTTATGAGATGGGGCTTTTTGAAGTCCATAAATAGCGTTTTAAAAAGAAAAGTAATTAGGTGCAATTTGAGGTGTGATTTGGTGCAAGTTAAAATCAAGAGGTAAAATTATTTTGGACTGTTAAGACAATTTCAGTGTTTCGGTTCGTCAGATTATCTAGAGTAAGTAGTGTATGAAGGTTTGGTTTGGTTTATGGTGTTTAACGCCACTTTCAGTATTATTCCAGTCATATAGTGGCGGCCAGTTTTATTGGTGGAGGAAACCAGAGTGCCAGGAGAAAAACACCGACCTGCCGCAAGTCACTGACAGTGTAGGAAGGAGTAGAGAGTTGCTGTAGTGCTGTCTAGTAATAACATAGCGAAACGATGAACGAGAAAAGGCTCAGTTGTTTCCATCTAACCGCAAACACTATTGGGCAAATTTACAATAAGTTTCTGGTACAGATGTGGATTCTCAGTCTTTCATGGATAATTTGTCCAAGACGAGCATCAACATAAAACAATTACGAATTTTTAATATTAGTGGTCTGAGGTATGACTTGAAAATAGGGTGGCTTTTTATAATTTGCGGAAGAAGATTTCATTACTGTTCATAGACGTTTCAATGTTTTCATTTTTCTTAGGGTTGAATTGAACTAACGATTTCATAGATCAGTTATGAATTTTATGAATTTATGAAGTTCGCGTTCAAGGTTTCAGCTGCATCTAAAGGATCGCTAATGATTAAGAAGAGACGTAAACTGTTTTATTGAATATTTGCACAGAAAATTATTAATTACCAATTTTCTCCCTTATGATATTGAAAGTGCTAAAAAATGTCCATTTATTGGATTTACATATTAAAACAATAAAGTTCTTGTTCTATAACTATGTATTTAATTCTAGCCAAAAATGAGTAAACATTTTCTCTGTTGAAGTATATGATAAAGAGATCATAACATGTTATTTTTCATATCATACTCTTTATGAGCCCTATCGGCTCCTGGGATGATATCATGACATAGGGCGATAAAGGGTATGATATGAAAAATGTCATGTAATAATTTATATTATCACATATTTATAAGTAATAACGTCTATTTTGCCCATACGTAAACACCGGAAGTGCCACAGCGATATCTGCCATCGGGGCAAAACTCTGATAACACGATATCAAGCCTCTCGTGAGCCCCATGACGTCACTTCCGCCCAACTGTTAATTGTCGTTTGGAAAATGTCGACGTTCAGCGACCAAAGATTTGTTGGCGTTTCGGAAGCAGAATCCTCAACCGATATAGATCATTCATATCCCTAAGTTTGGTGTCTGTGTGGGAAGTTAAATTTGTTCTTTTTAATTCAATGTTGAAATATGTGATAAATAGATCAATGCATGCCTTTTTCCATATCAGGACTGTTGTCATCCCTCGACCGATATTGACTCTCGGGCTAAAGCCCTCTGGCCGATATCGGTCTCCTGGGATGATAACAGTCTTGATATGGAAAAGGGCATGCATTAATCTATAATTTATATGTACATGTTGATACAAGCGTTCAAAGACCTTTCCTACGACTCTTAAAAGTGAAATCGGCTGATAAATCTTATACATGATTGGGACAGTCGCTCATAAAGATCGTCGTTATTTGAATTATATCATCATACATGCATGTATGTTTACTGAAACCTAATATAATATAATGTTACATTGTCATATATAGTTTGTAATATGGCTGTACACATTTTACACTTAACAGAAAATCCATCAACCATAAACAAAACAAACACCTGTCATTTACATTTCATAACTTGACAAAACAAAAATATCACGATATAATAACCTTAATATAGACAAGATGCAACAAAGTTTACAAACCGGAAATCGACAGTATGCAGTAATTAATATGTTCAATCGAGCGACTAGTGTTCCGTCCATGATTGAACCACTATGTGTTCTGTCTACGATTGAAACACTTTGAATCGAAACATGCAGACAAGTTAATGAAAGCTTAGATCTTACACACGTTGAACAGTTTTTATTTGAGTATTTTCAGAGTTGACATAGAACCATAGACGTGGGTTGTCTCCGATTGTAATTGATGTGCTTCTATTGTACTAACGACTACTGCATGATCATATTATGGTTTAGGGCTATGGTGTTTAACGCCACTTTCAACAATATTTCAGCTATATAAATTTCACTTATAAATTTTATCACATAATGTTGCATCGAACAAACTTCACCATGAGCGGGGTTCGAACTCACAACGTTAATGGTGATAGACACAGATTGCATAAGTAGTTGTAAATTCAGCTATCATACGATCATGCAGCCCCCCTCCCCCCAACAAACTTGGAGACAGTAGGTCAACTATGGTATCAGAATCTTGTTTTTACATAATTGTGTTGAATTGAACGTATATAATTGTTATATGGCAAAGTAAAATCAGCCTGCAATATATTAATCAACAAAATGACTAATCTGGAAAACAAAAAAGGATAGAATGGAAATACCAGTGTTAATTGGCATATTAATCGTGGGTTTTAAGATGGGGGACATTTTAACGTTTCTTATAGAATCATGTTGCAAATCCCGCACTGAAAACATGTAGAGATATTTTTTTGTCTAGAATACCAAATAAAAAAATCATGTTTTCTTTTTCAGTTTGGAAAGTCTTCAGGACGGACAAACGAGTAAAATGAAGAGTCACAATATGAGATTGCAGTTTATTAAATAAAATATATACTCTCAAACCATGTCGACGTTACACTGTTATCTAATACAGTAACATACTTATTTTATAAGAATTTAATGATTATTCCTTTTCGGAGTCAAGAATTAGCATGTCAATAAAGCCGAACTGGCACTGCCCCTTATCATATATTTTACTGAATGTTATCTAATACAGTAACATACTTATTTTATAAGAATTTAATGATTATTCCTTTTCGGAGTCAAGAATTAGCATGTCAATAAAGCTGAACTGGCACTGCCCCTTATCATATATTTTACTGAATGGCTGAATATTGAGTATATTTTTAATGCAACATACATGTGTACTAGAAATAAATGGATACCTATATATCAGTTCATGTGATACAATGGTGGTCTGTATTTAATTTTTTTTATAATCTCGAGCTTGTTAAAAGGGAAAGGCCAGGACAGTTGGCATAGATGATAGAAATTTCTTAAAAAGATATATTATATGATAGAAAAGTACAAGACAACTATTCAAATAAGAAAAGATTGAAGATATCGAAGAGTTAATTAGACGACGGCAAAATGGACAAAAAGACAAACAATGATCAAAACAGAAAACTTAAGATTGAGCAAGTGAAATAATTTTATTTATATGGTAAATTAAATTAATTATATTTATCTTTATTGTTAGAGTTAGGGTTATGGTGTTTAACGCCACTTTCAACACTATTTCAGCTATATCGTGGCGGTCAGTTTTATTGGTGGAGAAAACCGGAGTACCCGGTAAAAACCACCGACATGCCACATGTCACATAATGGTGTTGTATCGAGTACATGTCGCCACGAGCAATGATTCGAAACCAAAACTTTTGTGGTGATATTAACTGATTGGACAGGTAGTTTTAAATCTAACTACCATACGACCATAACCATGGCGGTCCCTATCTTTATTGTGTACCTCTCTTTCTACCAAAGAACGAATATATTAGAAAAAGAGTTGGCTGCAATAAATAAAGACAGACAACCAGTTTGTCCCTGATTACTTCAGCACAAGATATTTCCCAAACACTAGAATCATATACATTTTAGACTAGAGAAAATGTATGGACATGAGTCTATATTAATCACTCTAACAATTTCACGACAGAGGAACGACAAGTTACTTTCCGAGGATATTTATTGACATTTAAAGTAAAAAAGAAGAAAAAAAGGTACATAACTATAATGTAGCTAGAATGGCGGACACATTAACAAAATACCACCAATTATTACACACTGGAGGTGTCTAACTTCACTACAGTCTTATCAACACGAACTAGCAATAATTTAGACAAACACATGTCTGTGTCCCAAGGTAAGACGATAATTTAGACAAACATATGTCTCTGTCCCAAGGTAAGACAATGATTTAGACAAACACATGTCTGTGTCCCAAGGTAAGACAATAATTTAGACAAACACATGTCTGTGTCCCAAGGTAAGACAATAATTTAGACAAACACATGTCTGTGTCCCAAGGTAAGACAATAATTTAGACAAACACATGTCTGTGTCCCAAGGTAAGACAATAATCTAGACAAACACATGTCTGTGTCCCAAGGTAAGACAATAATTTAGACGAACACATGTTTGTGTCCCAAAGTAAGACAATAATTTAGACAAACACATGTCTGTGTCCCAAGGTAAGACAATAATTTAGAAAAACACATGTTTGTGTCCCAAGGTAAGACAATAATTTAGACAAACACATGTCTGTGTCCCAAGGTAAGACAATAATTTAGAAAAACACATGTCTGTGTCCCAAGGTAAGACAATAATTTAGACAAACACATGTCTGTGTCCCAAGGTAAGACAATAATTTAGACAAACACATGTCTGTGTCCCAAGGTAAGACAATAATTTAGACAAACACATGTCTGTGTCCCAAGGTAAGACAATAATTTAGACAAACACATGTCTGTGTCCCAAGGTAAGACAATAATTTAGACAAACACATGTCTGTGTCCCAAGGTAAGACAATAATTTAGACAAACACATGTCTGTGTCCCAAGGTCATTTAGACAAACACATGTCTGTGTCCCAAGGTAAGACAATAATTTAGAAAAACACATGTTTGTGTCCCAAGGTAAGACAATAATTTAGACAAACACATGTCTGTGTCCCAAGGTAAGACAATAATTTAGAAAAACACTTGTCTGTGTCCCAAGGTAAGACAATAATTTAGACAAACACATGTCTGTGTCCCAAGGTAAGACAATAATTTAGACAAACACATGTCTGTGTCCCAAGGTAAGACAATAATTTAGACAAACACATGTCTGTGTCCCAAGGTAAGACAATAATTTAGAAAAACACATGTTTGTGTCCCAAGGTAAGACAATAATTTAGACAAACACATGTCTGTGTCCCAAGGTAAGACAATAATCTAGACAAACACATGTCTGTGTCCCAAGGTAAGACAATAATTTAGACAAACACATGTCTGTGTCCCAAGGTAAGACAATAATTTAGACAAACACATGTCTGTGTCCCAAGGTAAGACAATAATTTAGACGAACACATGTTTGTGTCCCAAGGTAAGACAATAATTTAGACAAACACATGTATGTGTCCCAAGGTAAGACAATAATTTAGACAAACACATGTCTGTGTCCCAAGGTAAGACAATAATTTAGAAAAACACATGTCTGTGTCCCAAGGTAAGACAATAATTTAGACAAACACATGTCTGTGTCCCAAGGTAAGACAATAATTTAGAAAAACGCATGTTTGTGTCCCAAGGTAAGACAATAATTTAGACAAACACATGTCTGTGTCCCAAGGTAAGACAATAATTTAGACAAACACATGTCTGTGTCCCAAGGTAAGACAATAATTTAGACAAACACATGTCTGTGTCCCAAGGTAAGACAATAATTTAGACAAACACATGTCTGTGTCCCAAGGTAAGACAATAATCTAGACAAACACATGTCTGTGTCCCAAGGTAAGACAATAATTTAGACAAACACATGTCTGTGTCCCAAGGTAAGACAATAATCTAGACAAACATGTCTGTGTCCCAAGGTAAGAAGATAATTTAGACGAACACATGTTTGTGTCCCAAGGTAAGACAATAATTTAGACAAACACATGTCTGTGTCCCAAGGTAAGACGATAATTTAGACAAACATATGTCTCTGTCCCAAGGTAAGACAATGATTTAGACAAACACATGTCTGTGTCCCAAGGTAAGACAATAATTTAGACAAACACATGTCTGTGTCCCAAGGTAAGACAATAATTTAGAAAAACACATGTCTGTGTCCCAAGGTAAGACAATAATTTAGACAAAAAAAAAACCACATGTCTGTGTCCCAAGGTAAGACAATAATTTAGAAAAACACATGTTTGTGTCCCAAGGTAAGACAATAATTTAGACAAACACATGTCTGTGTCCCAAGGTAAGACAATAATTTAGACAAACACATGTCTGTGTCCCAAGGTAAGACAATAATTTAGACAAACACATGTCTGTGTCCCAAGGTAAGACAATAATTTAGACAAACACATGTCTGTGTCCCAAGGTAAGACAATAATCTAGACAAACACATGTCTGTGTCCCAAGGTAAGACAATAATTTAGACAAACACATGTCTGTGTCCCAAGGTAAGACAATAATTTAGACAAAAAAAACCCACATGTCTGTGTCCCAAGGTAAGACAATAATTTAGACAAACACATGTCTGTGTCCCAAGGTAAGACAATAATTTAGACAAACACATGTCTGTGTCCCAAGGTAAGACAATAATTTAGACAAACACATGTCTGTGTCCCAAGGTAAGACAATAATTTAGACAAACACATGTCTGTGTCCCAAGGTAAGACAATAATTTAGACAAACACATGTCTGTGTCCCAAGGTAAGACAATAATTTAGACAAACACATGTCTGTGTCCCAAGGTAAGACAATAATTTAGACAAACACATGTCTGTGTCCCAAGGTAAGACAATAATTTAGACAAACACATGTCTGTGTCCCAAGGTAAGACAATAATCTAGACAAACACATGTCTGTGTCCCAAGGTAAGAAAATAATTTAGACGAACACATGTTTGTGTCCCAAGGTAAGACAATAATTTAGACAAACACATGTATGTGTCCCAAGGTAAGACAATAATTTAGACAAACACATGTCTGTGTCCCCAGGTAAGACAATAATTTAGAAAAACACATGTTTGTGTCCCAAGGAAAGACAATAATTTAGACAAACACATGTCTGTGTCCCAAGGTAAGACAATAATTTAGACAAACACTTGTCTGTGTCCCAAGGTAAGACAATAATTTAGACAAACACATGTCTGTGTCCCAAGGTAAGACAATAATTTAGACAAACACATGTCTGTGTCCCAAGGTAAGACAATAATTTAGACAAACACATGTCTGTGTCCCAAGGTAAGACAATAATTTAGACAAACACATGTATGTGTCCCAAGGTAAGACAATAATCTAGAAAAACACATGTATGTGTCCCAAGGTAAGACAATAATCTAGAAAAACACATGTCTCTGTCCCCAGGTAAGACAATAATTTAGACAAACACATGTCTGTGTCCCAATGTAAGACAATAATCTAGACAAACACATGTCTGTGTCCCAAGGTAAGACAATAATCTAGAAAAACACATGTCTGTGTCCCAAGGGAAGACAATAATCTAGAAAAACACATGTCTCTGTCCCAAGGTAAGACAATAATTTAGAAAAACACATGTCTGTGTCCAAAGGTAAGACAATAATTTAGACAAACACATGTATGTATCCCAAGGTAAGACAATAATTTAGACGAACACATGTTTGTGTCCCAAGGTAAGACAATAATCTAGAAAAACACATGTCTGTGTCCCAAGGTAAGACAATAATCTAGAAAAACACATGTCTGTGTCCCAAGGTAAGACAATAATTTAGACAAACACATGTCTGTGTCCCAAGGTAAGACAATAATTTAGACAAACACATGTCTGTGTCACAAGGTAAGACAATAATTTAGACAAACACATGTCTCTGTCCCAAGGTAAGACAATAATCTAGACAAACACATGTATGTGTCCCAAGGTAAGACAATAATCTAGAAAAAGACATGTCTCTGTCCCAAGGTAAGACAATAATTTAGACAAACACATGTCTCTGTCCCAAGGTAAGACAATAATCTAGACAAACACATGTCTGTGTCCCAAGGTAAGACAATAATCTAGAAAAACACATGTCTGTGTCCCAAGGGAAGACAATAATCTAGACAAACACATGTCTCTGTCCCAAGGTAAGACAATAATTTAGAAAAACACATGTCTGTGTCCTAAGGTAAGACAATAATTTAGACAAACACTTGTATGTGTTCCAAGGTAAGACAATACTTTAGACGAACACATATTTGTGTCCCAAGGTAAGACAATAATCTAGACAAACACATGTCTCTGTCCTAAGGTAAGACAATAATTTAGACAAACACATGTCTGTGTCCCAAGGTAAGACGTGGATTTCCAATGTCACATGTTATTGTCTTTATTGTGCTCATTGATCAGGCGACAGGTGATTGCTTCGTTTTGTTGATATTGGTGGAATTGTTGACCATCATTGTGCAAGCTTTATTTTCATAATGTAAAATGAGTCATTCCTGGATATGCTTAAAGAGTCACCGTCAAGATCATGCCAATTTGATAATATAAAGTCTAATTAGAAACACAAAATATATTTAATATGAAACTAACTCACTTAAATATTGAAAACAATTTTTTTTTAATATATCATAAAAAACCCCCATTGATAATCATATTTATCTTGAAGATTTTATGTCAGTCTTCAGATCCAGCTTGACGATGCATCACTTCAAAATTATTTAATTAAGTAGTCGTTTGCATATTGGACCTATTAAAGGTTATTGATTGGTGATATTGGCCCTCGTCTTGACGATAGCGGACCAATCTGGTCAATAAATGACCAAAAACAGCATGCTCAAAATATATATGACAACATCTGATAAATTACAGAATATCATGAAAATATGTTTCACTATGATAAAGACTCTACACAAGAAATACCTTTAATAATTTGAGCATGACCATGACTCGCCTTTCCTTTTCACTCTGACACGCCAAGTGCAAAGGTGTGTTACCATCGCTATTCTGTTTGTCAACCTATGAAATAAAGTAGAATGTATCAAAGTATGTGATTTCTGTTTAAATGGCTAAGGTCTTGTTCTGACTCAAAGTAGAAAGAAATATAAAAAAACACTGAAATATTTACAAAACTGCAATTATTCAATCAGTTGTCGGATTAATTTTCTATAAATCAGTAATGTGCAATATTCCATGCGATAATAATCTATACATTTCGACCCGGAAGTAAAAAGTAAAGGTGAAGCTTACATAATTATGTTCCATGCAGGCTTTATAAATAACACTTCATCTGGCCTATGTTGATCTATAGCCTATTGAATGTAAAAGATTAAGTAAAAAAAGGTAGATATGACATTTAGTGAGCACGACACGTTACTGTAATAACCTTACGGTTCATCAGGTACGCTCAACATCGAAATATTGGAATGCCAAACCATCTAAAAGTTTTTGTGATAGAATATGATTGAAAGGTGCATGAAATTGTATTTGTTTTGAAGAACACTGAAAAGTTTAGATTGATTATACTTATCTGAGATTTCTTTAATATCAATATACCTGTGAACCATTCTTTAGAAGTATTTCTACAAGTTCTGCTTTCCCGGCAAAAACAGCAAAATGTAAAGCTGTAGTCCTAGAACGAGCAGTAAAATAATAAAAGTTGACCAATCAAAGTTCATACACAATAATCATGTCGAAATAGTGAATAACCCAAATTCAAACACTAGGTTGATCATATACAACTAGTTTTCCAGCCAAACAAATTTTTTTATGGCTGTACAAATAAATAATTTATACTTAATCATCTTAGGTTTTAGTGTTGCTATTGGTTTTTATGTAGGTTGTTCACTAATATTTTACTAGTACCACTGTATTTTAATATGCATCTACTTCAAGTAGGTTCGAAAGCGTCTGGTTCAAGGCAGTTATACTAGTAATTTATTAAAAGGTAACAAAATATTTGCTTGCTAAGCAAGGATTACGACCCGGCTTGCATTCTCTTCACTCTTGGCAGTGTAATCTGTAATTTCGCAATTCCCGTGCAATTTCATCTCCTGGATTTGCCAGTAACGTCCTTTATAATAATAATATTTTCAGCCAATTAACACAATTTCACCTCATATCAAAATATGCAAACTGTCACCTAAAAGCTCTAAATGTGTCTTCTAAAATTATCCTGTCCCTCATGTCAAAGCTTACATGTGGCAAATTTATGTTTACATTTTTCCTTCAAAACCCATGTTTTTGTAACATGTATTCTGATCGATTGCAGCTATTATTGGCTGTATCCAATTAAAAACGCTGCCAATGGCGAAGAGGAAAAGGGAGGGGAACGAAACCCTTGCCTGTCTGGGGAAGATGAAAATACACTCAAATGTACCGAGTACCCATAAGTATGTTCTTCTTCCATCACTAATCCTGTTTTTGACAAAATAGCTGAATTTACCGACATTGGGTTTAAAAAGACATTTAATAAATCTGTCAGCATATTTTGTAGTTTTGCTGGAGTTAAATCATTGTTTATTTGTTGTTTGGTTGGGGTCGTCTCATTACTCCGACAGTCATAACTCCGACAGTTATTTCTCCGACATTCATAACTCCGACAGTCATTACTCCGACACTCATTAATACTCCGACCATGCATCCCGGACTGTATCATCATATCCTATCTAATCGCAACTCCAAACAACTATAGGATAATTGCACGGAGCGGATATTGAAAATATGATCACGAGTGCCGCAAAACGCATCAGATTAAACGTTTGTCTTCTTTCTGTTACATGTTAATTGTCGGGAACAGGGTTTTCCAATGTGTATTTCTGGATCTGGTATTGAATTTATCACATTACGTTTATATGTGATCTGGGGCTACATGTAGAACGCCCAGCAATGGACATTTGTCCATGTTGAAGTCTGCTGGCTGGTTATTTTCCATTTGCAGATTGAATTTTGCTGTTTTGCTGGATCGTTGTCTCATGGACATTTGTTTCACATCTCAGTATTTTCTTATTTCACAAATATAAAGTTAGACAAGAGATTTCGTTTCAAAATGGACTTTTTCCTTTTTTACGATCGAAAACCACTGTTATTAAACAACATTATTAAGAAAAAACTGGTGGAACGAGCTAATCTGGGTCACGGGTCACTGTAATCGGGCGGCTGTATCGAGAAACAGATACGGTATTGAAAAAACTGTTGATACTCATAAAATATTGATAAATGCAATACAATTTTATGTTTGTCTTCAAGAAATATGATAGACAAAACCATGTGTGAAGTTTTATGACGAAATATCTCCGATTTCTATGTAAATTTACGAGTTGAAGTTGCAGCTGTATCGAGAAACAGATACGGTGTTGAAAAAACTGTTGATACTCATAAAATATTGATAAATGCAATACAATTTTATGTTTGTCTTCAAGAAATATGATAGACAAAACCATGTGTGAAGTTTTATGACGAAATATCTCCGATTTCTATGTAAATTTACGAGTTGAAGTTGCAGCTGTATCGAGAAACAGATACGGTGTTGAAAAAACTGTTGATACTCATAAAATATTGATAAATGCAATAAAAGTTTATGTTTGTCTTCAAGAAATATGATAGACAAAACCATGTGTGAAGCTTTATGACGAAATATCTCCGATTTCTATGTAAATTTACGAGTTGAAGTGGGGAAACACCCACATGTAATTTTAGCGATGTATTTTTTATCTTGGACAAGAATAATGAGCGTCCTGATTGGATGACCGATTTAAAACACACTGACTCCACATGGTAAAAAGATGCATGTAAGAGAAATCTATGCTATATTTATTCATTTGTTTGATTCTGGAATATTGTTGATCATTGATTTAAACAAGAAAAAAGGGAAAAAGGGTGGGTGGGGGTGAATTTTATTTGTGAATTTTACAGTTAAATAAATGTTATGTTTCGACAGTTTAAAGAGAAAAATAAAAATTTGTTGTGACTAAAGCTTAAATCAGCGTTAAAAATTGAACAAATATCAGTGGTTTTGTAAATGAGATTTATTTTAAATAGAAAATCTGAATTTATTATTTATTAATTTATTATTAATGATACAATTTTATATCCCTTGGGAGGAGGAGGGGGCTATGATGAAAATTTGAAATAAAAACACAGGACCGGACTATAAGCAAACATAATAATCCAGGATTAGATTTTTATTAAAAAAATCCAGGACCCCTGTGTCCATGATTTTTTTTTTCAAAGTTAATAATATGAAATATTGACGCCCACACTTGCCTTTTGGACAGCACATTTCTGTGTCCACACTTGTATATATTGTATTATAAAATTTTCAAATTAGGGCGCACTCCTTTGCCATTTATGACCCGTGTTTAACACTATAAACCATGGGGTGGTGCGCTCATGACCCTCCTCTGCAACTTTTTAATTGAATCCCAATTTTAAAACTGCAATTTTTTTTTCATAAAATTTCACATTAGTTTGTTAAATTTTACTTTCTTTAAAAACGAAGTTTGGGAGACTTTTTGTTTTTGTACCATTATTTTTCTTTCCAAGCTTTTGATCATGAACTACAAGTCTTAATCGCTTGACCCGAAGTCACTTGGTATAGTGGTTGGTCATCATTCTAAGTTGTGATAGAGGGCTGAAAAGCTTTAAAAACAATAGCGCTGCATACGAAAACAAACTTCCGACTTCGGGATAAAAACCATGCCCCTTTCAAGTTAAATGGGCAGCCCCGTACTGCATTTGGATTGTTTTAAAAGCGCCAGAATTGCAAAGACTATCGGTCACTGTCGAAGTATTAAGAGTCGGAGTAATGATTGTTGGAGTAATAAGTGTCGGAGTAATGATTGTCGGAGTAATAAGTGTCGGAGTAATGACTGTCGACGTATTGAGTGTCGGAGTAATGACATTATCCCGTTTGGTTTTGTCTTTTTAAGTATGGCTCCACGTAAGGATCATGCAAAATCAAGAAAAAGTGATTTACCTTATGTCACCAATTCTCTCAATATTTTGTTATATGACGTATTTTGAGTAAAAATAAATGTATATTCAAAGACAAGTGTTTATTTATGATATTTTTGCTATTATACCCAAATTAAAATCAGATTGGTCACATTTTTTTTACTAACAAAGTATGTAAAAAGGTTAGATATCAGAACACATTATCTCCTGTGAACAGGCGATTTGTAATAAACCATATTGCACAATGAAAAATATAGGATCTCTTCTACAAAATATCAATTTTTTTCACGTGTAGCCTAGTGTCATTTTTTTTATTTTAGTTTTAAATTAACCGCTCCAAATCACAATTCCAAGAACGATAACTCTTGTTGAACTTCAAAATGAATAACATTTTACTTATTTCAGGTTGTAAGCTAAACATTTGGAGTAAAAATATTTATTTATCTATTTTTATTCTTAATTGGTTAAACTAGCAATAAATTTTGATGATGAAATTGATTAATTTGATATTTTATCGGTTAATTTCCATTCTCTGCCAAGATCGTTTGTTTACCATCCTTCACTTCCGGTTTTGGTCAACTATCACATCACTGGACTGCAGTACTTATAAAGGACTGAGAAATTTTGTTGTGGCACATGCAACATATAATATTTCACATAGAAATTATCCTGGAGGTACAGAGCAGAAACTTTCTTCGGTAGTTTAATCTCAACGAGATCTAGTTGTGAATGATATGAAATACAAATCATATAAAATTATGTTAACTTTATGGAAAAAAAATGGTGTTCATAAAATATTACCCTTTCTGATCGACAGCATTCACATCTGCACAGTAGAGTATAAGTGTATCTGCTAAATCTCTATGTTCTACAATAAAATCATCAAGTCATCTTATATTACACCTCGTGAAAAAAGTGCCTTGTCACTCACTATAAATATATAATGTCAGATTTGCGGCAGATGTTTTTTTTTCGGGTACTCCGGTATCCTCCGCCAATAAAACTGACTGCCACGATATAATTGATATTTTGTTGAAAGTGGCATTAAACAGCATAACTTTCACCATATAATGTCAAAATAAAAAATTGCTTTATTTTTTTAATGTATAAAATGTTCTTAAATTCGTAAAGATATTGCAAATACATGTATTTCTGGTCCACAAAAACCCCCCAAAAAACTGCTTAACGCAGGATACATGGAATTGATATTAGCTACTGCCATGTAAACCATAAACAAGCTATCGCCCCTCTCTATCCCCTGTTTAACTCCATCAAAGGGGAATGACCTTAATCGTGTTGAATAAAAATATAACTGTTTTATATAACATACTTGATATTAATTTCATAGTGAAACATTATATAACCGCATCGGTGGTGAAATGGTTAGTGTGCTCGCCTCGAGTGTGGTAGATCGTGGGTTCAAGTCCCGATCGGATCAAACCAAAAAAACTATAAACAAAATATTTGTTGCTTCTCCGCTAAGTACGCAGCATTAAGGAGAAAGAGCAAAGATGTTTGGCTATCCGCTGACTGTTGTTTCAGTGAGTTAGCACTATAAATATTGACAACTAAGCGTGTTGATCTAGTACAAAGCGGACCTCATTATCATCTCATTGAAAATTAACTTGTTATCGCCATGTCATAGTTGAACAATTGCTGAGTTGGCGTCAAACAACAATCATTCACTCGTTGAGACATAATTATCATGATATAATGAGACAGTGCTTGATGTTGTCCATAATAAACAGAGTATTACTACATTTGTACCATGTCATTCGTTCAAAGAACAGATTTTAATGTTCGTAGTACTATTATAGAAATAAAGTAGAAACAGTGATGATCAACATTTCCACCAATAACAAAAAACGAACAACCACCTCTGACCTCAGCTCACTGAACATGAAAAAGGAGACCAAAAAATATGACGTTGGAAATCCTGGTCCTGGCTTGGGACAGACACAATAATGTGGCGGGGTAAATCTGTTAATAGGATCCCAACCCTCCCCTCTTGATAATTAAATCTCCAACGCCAATACATATATAGACAAACGATGAAAACATGCACATATTCGCTTCCACTCAAAAAGATCACATTCTTTCACAAAAACGAACGACAGCATGAACATGGACAGTACAACAGCAGGGTCGATGAATGTTCGTAATTAACTATCCAGGAAGGAAGAATATCTTGGTTAAAAACCATTACTCTTAGGACAAAACAATCATATCTGATATTTCGTACAGATTTAATATCAATTAGTCATAACCATCTAAAGAGGTTAATGGTCTTCGTTGGAGACCAGAATACATAGGTAATCAATTTGTTCTATGAAGTTATATTAAACAAACAATAGTAGAATAATATAAATATACTGATTTGATTGCTAGTTTGGCCTGCTAGCTGTACCAGTCAATTGTTTAGATTTTAACAGTTGCTAAATCATAGTCATTGTGAATAATTGTTTTCAAAGATTATACAAGTTTAGATGTGTCAGATCACTTAAGCTTTATAAATTATGTTTCCATGAAAACATGGATGGGAAATACCCATTTGATCACATCTCTGCAAGTAGAATTGTATTTATATACAATACCTGTATAGTGTTAGTATTCCCCCCAACTTCCGGTTATAGTAATCCTATAGCAATTTGTTAACCCCCGACTGATTAGCCCCCATCCAGAGGCTAACTCTGGAAACCCCACATCTATAGTTAGACACATGAAAATTCTCAGTCTATAATAAGACAAATGGAAATCCAATAATTTTATTATGGGTTACTACCACAACTATTGCCTAATTATTGAGATATGTGTAATAAGATAAAAAAAAAAGGGGGGGGGGGTCTGTTGAGTGAAATGTTATTATGATATAGATATGTTTACATCGTGTCTGTTTTCCAATGGTCATATACAACAAGATTATAGTATAAGCAATATTTAATTTCTTTCAATAAAGAGTAATTCACATAAATTTGTAAAAGGTACAGTATTTGAATATTTTGATTCATGTTTTCAACTTGTCAGACCACTAGAGCGTAAATTTACTTGTTATGACATGTCTATAAATAACTGGTTTTAACCGGTCAACAATATCACTGTCGTCAAAGAGCTCCGATTGAAAATGTTTGGTCAACATCCGGGATATTTTAAAGAGGTATTTTTAAAGCAGACACGGATAATTATCGTAAGTATTTATTAATATACTGTGTATATAATGTTTTGAATTATGATGCTTTATGAGTGTTATTATTATTAATTTCATTTTTTGTCCAAATATCATTTATTTTTGCAGTGTAAAATTATATTTTTCTATAAGTTATAAGGAATCCGGCTTCAAAATCATTACAATCAACTGAAATATCGCTATATCTTGCATTTACGAATGAATTAAATGTTGCCCAAAAAGAAAAAAATATTGATGAATGATTGATCTTACTTATAAATACTATTTTGTTGATGAAAAGTCAATTAGTAACTAGTTATACCCTAAAACATGATGTCAACAGATGTTTTTGAAATCCGGCTTGGTCAAAATGTAAACATGTATACAAACCGGTTGGGTCATTTATAAATAACCGGGTTTGTCAGTATGTAAATACCACTGATCTTATTGTTATTGAGCATTATATTGCAATTTAACAATACTGGGGTAGTTATGATTAGGAAATATCTCGGGCGATAAATACTGACCCATAGCAGGGGCGGATCCAGGATTTCAAGTTAGGGAGGGCGCACTTTAAAAAATTGCGCCGGGCGGAGGGAGGCGCGAAAATTTTTGGGGCATTTCGTGTGAAAAATCACCATTTTACGCAAAAAAATCATATCTTTTCCAATTTTAGGGGGAGCGCGCCGGGTGCGCCCCCCCCCCCCCCCCCCTGGATCCGCCCCTGATTTAGGAGTTGCGGGTTGCAGAATCATCCTCCTACCCCCTCCACCCTGCCTTCAATGAAAAATCTAAAAACCATTGTGGACAACTACAATGCATTTCAAGTACATTATATAGTTTAACGTCAATCAATTGCGTGGTTACAGTCAGGGGAGTTGCGAATTGCAGAAATCTTACAGACGGACGGACGGACATCAAGTGTTTGAGCAACGGGCGTAAAAACCTCATTACACTAACAGATCAAACAAACAAAATGTATCAAAGTTCTCGAGAAATATGTTTACGGAAATCAGGTGTGAGATATGCATAAACCATATATATTAATTTATTACAAATAAATTGTAGTCAGATTTTTTTGTTAAAAATGTGTAAAAAAATTGTACAGACATCCATTGGTAGATATAAATAATATAAACGTACCCGGACAAAGGATTTGTTCACATTTTCTTGTGCAGATACCTCGGGCAGATGCAGAGATTGTTACAAATAAATTGCCGCTAATTTTTTTTTTTTTATTAATATGTTACTTTTGTATTTTAATGTACAATATACCAATGCGTATTTTTACTGATCTTTACTTGAAAAGTAAAAGGTAACATTTTCGGGTATTTGTATACAAATCAAACTTATATTTTTTTTTTCATATGAAATTGCAGAATTTCGAATTCAAGAACTATTTGAACCATTATTTAAAGAGAAGTGACCATTTTCATGGGACACTCAAGTTTCTCTACACTGTCTCTACACGCCCCCTCTAAATCCGCCACTGCATAGTATGAATATTCGCCATGGCTGCTAATTTCAGCTACTTTGTACAATAATTATTTCTATGTTAAATTGCTACTGTCGCGAACACTTGATTTTTTTTATGCTTTTTGTGGCACTGACGTCACGGTTGGTGCTCATTACGCTACACTCGCTTTAAGTAGCTGTCCAGGCGCATCAATTGAGTAGTGGGAGATTCTTTTTATAACGCAATATTTTAATTTTATACTCGTTGATAACGAAGTAAGTCACTCTGTGAAAATAACTTCATGGATACGATATTCAAGTTTCTTCACAGTATAATGTTTACATTAACATTACAGATAAGCAAATTAACAAAGGCTGTAGTATTGAATTCCTTTCCGCACGGACGATTTTGGCAGTTTGCCGTATACAAAGAAAATGTTATGTGTACTCGATTAATGCAACGTTCGTTACAAGTTGTAATACGACAAATGTTCGTGCTTTGCTCACTGAAAATAGAGGCTCAGTGGTCTGAGCCTATGTCGTTCACCTTTCATTCTGCTTTGAGGAAACTTAATACAGACAGCACCTTCTATTGGTGCTTCCCACCAAAGTTCGGTTCATTTGGCTAAGCAGTTTCAGAGAAGAAGATTGCTAGAAATCGGCCAATCAGAAACAAGAATTGTCTGTGGCGACCATGTTTGTCAACGGATCGGGATGAAATGTGCAATCTTTATAGAAGACCTTCCATAGTTGCTTCCTTCCAAGTTTCGGTTTATTTGGCTAAGCAGTTTGAGAAGAGAAGATTTTATCAAATCGGCCAATTAGAAACAAGAATTGTCTGTGGAGACCACGTTTGTTAACGGATCGGGATGAAATGAGCAATCTTTATAGAAGACCTTCCATAGTTGCTTCATACCAAAATTCGGTTCATTTGGCTAAGAAGTTTTAGAGGATAAGATTTTTTTTTAATCTGCCAATCAGAAACAAGAATCGCTTGTGGCGACCATGTTTGTTAACGGATCGGGACGAAATGAGTAATCTTTACAGAGAACCTTCCATATATGCTTCCTACTAAGTTTCACTTCATTTGGTTGAAACGTTTCAGAAGAGAAGATTAAAATGTGAATAGTTAATGGACGAAAGACGACGGACGACGGCCGCCAAGTGATGGTAAAAGCTCACATTGCCTTTGGCAAGGTGGGCTAACAGCAGTCATTGGGTAGATATGTCGCTCCACTCGGACACATTATTCTGATTCCGAGCCAACCAGTCTTTGCTCTTTCTCCTTAATGCTGCATTCTTAGCGGAGAAGCAACAAATATAAATTTTATATTCCTTTGTTTGACAAGACCGCAGTTCGTACCCACAATCTATCGCACTCGAGGCGAGAACGCTAACCATTACGCTACTGATGCGGTTCCCTATTTTTATTTTATTTTTATGATTTTTTTAATCAAAATTTCTTATTGTCCTTCAATATATTATTTGAAAACAAAAATTAATCAAAAACAATAAGAGTTACTTGATATCTATATAAACAGTGAGAGTTCCTACTTTTGTTCAAACACTGTTTGAATATTGCAATAATCCAACTGCATAGCAAATAAAGAAAAAGAATTATAAGTTCAATACAAAATCATGACCATTCTGTCGAAGGTGACTTGGCGAATGCCAATTCTGCACAAACCGTTTTGTATTTCTTTCTTTTAATGTTATATAAAACATCCACATGTAAAATATTTTGACTATGGTTTTTTTCACAACTTTTATTCATTGAAGACAATTTTTTGTTTTTTGTTTTTTCTTTTTATCAATTTTTTAAGTCGAACATACAATGTACCCTTGACAAGTGTTATAATGAACTTTAAATGAATTACAAAAAGGAAACATAATTGTGATATTGAGCTGTTTTCGCTATTCTTTCAATTTTTTGCATAAACAAAACCGGTTCTACAGAAAAACAATTTTTGGGACCCAACCGGAAAGTAGTGGCTGACAGAGTTGGAACGAATGTACGTAAATAAGCATTGTGTTTTTTACTGTAGTAAGTCTAAAACTATTCATGGTGGCACGCCAGTGCAAACTATCATGTATATAAGCATTACAAAGGGTTTGTGTACTTTAATTACACATATAGACTACTTTTTATAGCTTTATTTGACGATTTCAATCTCATTATTAGCATTTTTCATTGTTTATGTCCATAATTTTATCTATATCTGAGTAATCTATTAAGTTAACCACAGAAACATATAGGTAAAAACAAACAAAAATAATCGACCGATAACGACATCTTCTGGATTCAAGATATAATAATACTATATGATCATAATACTTACTTTTTCTCGTCGCCTGTATGTCAAACATGCCTAATTGACTTGTACCGGAAGATGACAGAACAATTCCGACCGGAGCTCTTTGACGACAGTGAATATGCGAGAGATAATAGTTTGAACGAAGTCATACAATTACTTTTATTATTATTAAATAGTATATAATGAAATGGTATAATATTATATAAATAATGAGAAATGAAACAATAAAACAAAATATATATATCATGGTAGGTGTGTTTTTAATGTATAAAAATACAAAGCGGGAAATCTAGGTCAATGTACACAGTGTTTTTATTACCACTGGTTTACGTTTTATTTCCACGAAATTATATTTGACTCCTTTAAATATCTAATTTAATATAATACACTATAAAGTAATATGAAATCGAAGTATACACATTTCACGTAAAAAGAGTCATAGATTCCACGTAATTTTAGATTTTTAACGGAGAGAAAAAGCCCACATCCGATCACAATTACGACTTATTACAAATGACGCTAAGATATTCACAAACAACTGAAAGTTCCGTATGTAATATATGCCGACTATGTATGTTGATTCCAATAGAAGGTTGTGAAAACAATCCAAAAATGTCGTCAACTCTAAAAACTACCAATCACATACCATGTGGATTTGCCTACAAAGTAGTTGGATTGACATCTAGCACATCACAACAACCCGTGGTATACAGAGGCTTAGATGCTGCTGACAAATTTGTGGAATGAATGGTGAGAGAACAAGAAGACATAGAGAAAAAGTTAAACAGTGCGAACCGATGAAAATGAGCGGTAGTGATTGGCGGGCGTTCAAAAAGGCAATCAACTGTCATATATGTAGCAAAGAACTGGGTGGCGACAGAGTGAAAGACCATTGCCACGTGACCGGACAATTTAGAGGAGCGGCACACAATGATTGTAACATCAATTACAAATTCACGGGTCGGATTCCAGTCGTACTTCATAACCTCAGAGGCTACGACAGTCACATGACTATGCAAGCCATTGGGAAAATTCAAGGAAAGTCACTGAAATGTATACCAAACAACATGGAAAAATATATATCGAAGTGCCCACAAAATTCCACCATATGACAGAATATTTTGGAACAGAAAAGATAGACCTGCTTCTGAGAAAACAAATATATCCGTACGAGTATCTGGATTCTGAATGCAAATTCACAGAGGAACAACTTCCTCCAAAAGAAGCATTTGACAGTACACTATCCGGAGAAAATATTTCTGTGGAATACTATGTACATGCGCAGTGCGCATGGAAAGACTTCAACATACAGAACCTTGGGCAATACCATGATTTGTACGTTTTGACTGATGTTTTATCTCTAGCTGACGTATTCGAAATTACTATGGTTTGGATGCGGCTCATTTCTATACGTCACCAGGACTTGCCTGGCAAGCTGTCTTGAAAATGACTGTGGTACGACTTGAATTACTGACCGACATTGATATGCACCTGTTCAGTGAAAAAGGACTACGAGGGGGCATATCCATGATAACACATAGACATGCCAAAGCCAACAATAGCTATGTACCCGACTACGATCCCAGTCAACCAAGTAACCACGTGACCTATTTAGATGCCAACAACCTATACGGATGGGCGATGTCTCAAGCACTTCCAGTTCATGGGTTCAGATGGCTTGAAAAAGAAGAATTTGAACATTTAAACATTAACTCTGTGTCTGATGATAGTGAAGATGGCTATATATTAGAAGTTGACATCGATTATCCACTGGAACTCCATGATCTTCACAATGAATATCCATTATCCCCTGTGAGAAAGTCACAGAAAACATGCTGTCACTCTATGCAAAGCAATTGTTAGAAGAGCTGGAACTGGAAGGTACCTCAACAGAAAAAGTGATACTCAATCTACACCCAAAGGAGAAATATGTGGTACATTACAGAAACCTTAAGCTGTATTTGTCCTTGGGAATGAGACTTACCAGGATTCATAGTCATGACTTTCAAGCAGCAACCGTGGTTGAAGACATATATAGATTTTAATACCCAGAAAAGGAAGATGGCAAATAATGAGTTTGAGAAAGATTTTTTTCAAACTCATGAACAACGCCGTGTTTGGAAAAACGATGGAGAACCTACGCAAGAGACTTATAGTCCAGTTGGTAAACAATCAATCAAAAGCGAGGAAGCTTACCAGCAAGCCTACCTTCCACGCCTTCAGAATATTTAACGAGGATCTAGTGGCCGTTCACATGTTGAAACAACGTCTCTATCTCAACAGACCTATCTATGTAGGGTTTACTATATTAGATGTGGCTAAGACACTCATGTACGACTTTCACTACAACTACATAAAGAAAAAGTATGGACAATGTCCTAAGTTGTTGTTTACTCACACTGATATTATATGCTACAACATCTCCACCGAAAATATATATGAGGATATGATGAGAGACAAACATTTATTTGACACATCAGAATATGATCAAGAACACACATTATACAGCACAGAAAATCAGAAAGTCCTTGGGAAAATGAAGGACGAAACACATGGCAATACAAGAATTCGTGGGTCTCAAATCAAAGATGTATTCCATGATCTATGAAGAGGAGCGATGCTTAAAAGAAAAGAAGACGACCAAAGGTATTAAGAAGAGTGTCATCAAACATCACACCAAGCACGAACATTACAAACAGTGTCTCTTCGATAAAACTATACATATGTCTACCGTGAACCAGATAAGATCCTACGATCATCAGTTATACAATATCACCATCAATAAACTTGGACTCTCTCCATTCGACGACAAACGGTATATTATATACGATGGAATTAACAGTCTAGCCTATGGTCATTGGAGAATATAAATATGCTGTAAATCGACCTGTCAAGTCATTTTATGATGGACCTTCAAAGGAGTTTGACGTATTTTTTAAAGCTCACGATGATGTCTGCTACTTGTCCAGAGTGTGATATGGAATTTTCGAGAAAAGACGCTCTGCTGAGACATAAAAGAAATAGGCATAGAGCAACTCAACCGTATCCACAGAGCAGTGATGCGTATCTACCGAGCAGTCAAGCATATCCACCACCACCACCACCACAAGTTGTTTTACAACATCCGTTCACCTTAATGTCGATTGGACCCACATTTAGTGGGAAAAGTTGTTGGATGAACAGGTTATTGATTCGTGCTAAAACCATGATCAACCCACCACCAGAACGCATCATATGGTGTTACAAGAGATGGCAACCTTTGTTCAGTGAAATGCAAAGTACGATAAAAAACATACTATTTCTGCAAGGTTTTCCAGTAAATCTGAATGATGACTCGTTTATAAACACTAGATATCCCAGTTTAATCGTCATCGACGATCTGATGAGAGATGCTACGAACAGTAAAGACGTGTGTGAGCTCTTCGTAGAAGGAAGTCATCATAGGAATATCAGTGTTGCATGCATATTGCAGAACGGCTTCTCGAAGGGAAAAGAAAACAGAACCATGAGTAGCAATACACAATATGTAGTCTTATTTAAGAATCCAAGAGATCAAATCGGACCAGTCATACTTGCTAGGCAGGTGTATCCCAGTCATCCAACAAAGTTCATGATTAAATACACGGAGGCCACACAAAGGCCTTATGGATATCTGTTTATAGACCTAAAACAAAACACCCCAGAAGAAGATAGATTAAAGACAGATATATTCGACATCGTGGCAGATAATAAACGTTGTTCACCAAATATGGTGGGTGGCAGTGTGGAGGAGAATATAAACAGAGACACCCGAGAAGTCAGTCAGTTTGAAGATAAACCCCAAAGTGAACAGACGTATTCGAGAGACTTTGAGAAAGATCATAAAAATATTGAAGAGAAAATGCCTTCTTGTGATGATTGTGGATTGATCTTTGAAAACATATCCGATTTGGCTAGACATATGAATAGATGGTGTCCAGAAAATAACGATTTGAAGCGAAAAAGAGAAGACATTGAAGCATGATTATAAAGAATCTAAGAAGTCACGCTAAGAAGAGCAGACTATTATTGATGAGGGGGGATATATAGCTTTCATGAAATTAGCCACACTCGCTAGAGAGGCAAACGAAGACAAATGGGAATCAAAGGTTGATAAATATGTGAACGATGTTCTAACTGAAGAAGAAGCAAGACTAAAAGCCAATCAAAAACTGAATGGTGTTGATTTAGATCAATTCATGTCCAGATATGGTACTTTAATCCAATACATACTTCAATTAAAGAATGGGAAATTACATTCTAAAGTAATGAAGGTGGTCGACAACTTGCTAGAAGATGGCATGGACTACAAGAAAGCTGTAAAAGTAGCCATACGAAAGTATAAACATATGTTGGAAAATTACCTTGATGAAGTAATCGTTAAAGTAAATTCTGCTGAATATGATGCTAGTGATGATGATGATTATGAGGATGAGGATGAGGAGGAGAGAGAGGAGGAAGGCTGACATATATAAAAGAACATTATTCTACATATATTTCATTTTATTTGAAATCTCCACACAGTTCAGATGGCTTCTTGGGAACAATATTTAAAGAAAATATATTACGATTCGTCAAATCCAGCAAGTTTTGCCGGCTCAGATAAATTATACAGATTCGTCAGAAAAGATGGAAAATTCGTTCTAAGTAAATACAAGATAAAGAAATGGCTACAACGACAGGAACCATATAGTCTGCAAAGACCTATTAAAAGACCAGTCAAAAGAAACAGAGTTGTCTTTGGCATAGACGACCAATGGGATGTAGATTTAATGGATGACAAAATATTCAAAATATAATCGTGGATATAACTTTATATTGGTGGCAATCGATATCTTCTCCAAATACGTATGGCTGCGGCCACTGAATGAAAAGAGGCGAATCTATAATGAAAGCTTTGAAAAACATATTTGCTGAAGGTAGATCGCCTAGCAGAATAAGAACCGATAAAGGCCAATAATTTAGATCACAATTAGTAGTCTCTTTTGAAACAGAGACAGATCGAACATTTGCACAAAATACAGAAATTAAGGCCAACTATGTCGAAAGAGTGATTAAGACCATCAAGTCAAAGATGTACAGATATAATTATATTGGAGAATTACAGAAATTTGCTGGAAGTTATAATAAAACATACCACAGAACAATAGGTATGATTCCGAACAAGGTGACTAAAGGCAAAGAAACCAACCTGTGGTGGAAAATGTATTGGCTTAAAAAGGTTTCAACCGAAAGTAAAAGCAAGACAATACGGAAACCTTTTCGTTTTAAAGTAGGAGATAAAGTCAGAATCACATATATACGGAATATATTTACAAGAGAATACGACGAAAAATGGACTAGTGAAATAATTAAGGTTACCCAAAGAATAATGCGTGGTGGACTACCAATATATAGATTGAAGAATTTTCATGACGAAGAAATTAAAAGAACGTTCTATCAGTCGGAATTGCAGAGAGTAGATGTACGGGACGATGACATATGGAAAATAGAGACAATTCTGAAGACGAAAGGAAAGGGAAACAATAAACAATATTTCATTAAATGGTTACACTGGCCAAAGAAATTCAATTCGTGGATTTCTGCTCGCGATGTAAATAATCTTTGATTTTATTATCAATGAGAGTGAACTTTCCCGGAAAGGCTAATTTCAAGTCTCGGCAAGTTACACCCCTGCACGAAAGATAGCATACTATTGGCACTTTCGTGAGGTTGAAGATATTGTCGAGTGGTAGACGGCTCTCATACTTTTTTAATATCTAGATGTATAAATGTTTAAGGTTAGGAATATATTGTAAAGGCATGCGTGAGGATGGCTCTCCGACCCACGCCTGTCTACAATGACGGAGATATTACATATTGTTTATATTATATTATTGTTGTATATTCGATTGGAAAACAGACATGACAGTGAAATGTAAATAAAATCACATGTGTTGTTGTTATTGTTTACACTGGAAGTTGGTAACAACAAGCATACTAACTCCCTCTGCACATATCCACATTTGGTACAAATATTTAACATAGAGACCTAATGGGCAACTGTTTTGAAAATAGTGTCAAAATTCTGAAATTATTTGTGAGAGTAGGTAGATGATATATGAGTAAATGTGTGAAGAAAAAAAATCAATAAGTTGAACTGTTGATTTTTAATTAATTTTCTAGTCCTGTTTTAGGCTGGTCAAACGGACTATACATTCGGTAACATTTTCTATGAATTCATGTGTGAATAACAGCATTGATTTTTCCCCGTTTGAAATTATTTTTGGAAGGCGGCCAAATTTTCCGCTGATGCAATTTCACGGAGAATCTTTAAAAGATATACCAATGAACATGCGAACGTACTTTCAAGAATTGAGTTCCAAATTGAATACGATTAATGACATTGTATATGAAAATGCTAAAGAATCAGGTCAACAAATGGAAGAAAAAGAAAATATGAAAACAAACGAATTGAAATTACAAATCGGTGACTATGTGTATTTACAGTGTCAACCAACTTGCGCTGGTAGAAAATTTAAGCCGATTTTTGAAGGTCCATTTGCGGTTAATAACATCATCAGTGCGCATCTTATCAAGCTCCGAGATCCTACCGGAAAAAAGAAACTAAAAGATCCAGTGCACATAAACAGACTTAGAATAGCTCACATCCGTGCACCCGATCCAACACATTGTTTAGCATCGTCTCAAACAGAGAGCAATGACACAGAGGAAACCCAATCCGATAATTCAAGTGCAAATAATCAGGATATCCATGTACCGAAAAAAAATACAAACATTGAACAACCGATATGGAGATCTAATCGTAACATCATAAAACCTGTGCGATTTAGAGACGAAAACTTTATAACCAATGATAAAGAAATTGAGGACTCGCTATCAACAGATTCGAGATCTGAGAAAGTGAAAAGAATCATGGCGAAGAAAAAACATGGTAACTCTTTTCTGTACCTTGTACAGTTAGTCGGTGAACCCTCACAAAACGCTCGATTTCACAGCTATCCAGGAAAGCACAAGACCTATTAATTTCAAGACCACCGCCCCTGGTGAAATAGATCGGTGATCAGAATATGAACTTGTATAATGACATTGCTGTGATGGTGAAAACTGTGTCGCCAACACTTGTTCCTTCTAATGATTTGCTGCTGTATATGGTATATGTTGCCTTGGTGATAACTGTATCGCCAATATGTCTTGAACTTTGGAATATGGTTAGCTTCCTTTTAGACAGTGATTTAGTTTGCCATGTAATTGGTGATAACTGTATCGCCAATAAATCTTGAACTTTGAGAGTATGTTTGACCCGGTTGATAATTATTGCTGGTGATAACTGTGTCGCCAACAAATGCTGTATATACGGTTTATTTCTACTGTTTGTTATTTTGGACCTTTCACGAATTATGAGAAAGGTGGGTTTCCGTTCTGTTTTTTTAACTATTTATGGATGATCCATGGATGAACTTTCCTTTGTTTTGGTGATAACTGTATCGCCAAGTATGGTAACTAACAATATAAAATTTGATTAAATATGATGCTACTAGTTGGAGGGGTGATTCCCGATTTACATAAGGTGAAAACTGTTTCGCCAAAGCTTAGTGTTATTTCATATACACTTGTGGACTTAAACTGCTTGTTGTATATACAAAATGTACTTGTATTACTTTTTGGTTTTTGCATATTTACCTATTTAAATTTTTATTATACTCATATCATTACATGTCAAAGTGTGCAACAGTATATTAGAGTCTGAAAGTGGCGTAGGAGATTTTGTGATTTGCTTGGAAATAAAACCTTATTTCAATGCTTATAAGCTAGTTAGGAGTTTTAAGGTCTCCGCTAAGAATTCATTGACATTCGTTAATTCAATCGATGGAGCCCAGTGGCGTAGCTGCATTAAAGCAGTGTAAGCAAGTGCTTACAAATACTTTCTTACAAAAGAATTTTTATTTTTTTATTTTGTCCAAATCCAGACTGAACTCATTTGGTTGTGTTTTAGTTTATATCCATCCCGCTAATTTTCCCCGGAAGTATATCTGGTCAATTCGGACAATTACTTAATTTATAATGATTGCATAATCCAGCGTTCATTTGCATTGTATTAAATACTAATCTTGAACTTTATATTTACATCTAAATTAATTCAAATCACAGTAACGCACGTGCTACTTGAAGATCATACAGTCTTTATACACATGATCATCACTTTCCTGAAAGTTCATAGAACTTGATTATTTAGTAAACTACGATTTATAATATGAAGAGAAGTAGTTCATCGGGGGAACAAAGTAGGGGTCCCGGACAAAGTAAATTGTCACAGTTTTTCTCTAAACGGCAAAAAGAGTCAATAGAAGACCCAAGTGTGGAGCTTTCACATGGTTCTGGTACATGTTTGTCACAAGAAAGCAAAGGTAGTGGTACACTCAGCGGCTCCAAAGCAGAGACAAATGACGCAGCCAGTACTTCTAGATCTAAATCAATTCAGCCAAATAATTTAGATTTGGCCTTTGACAAGTCAAACGTTGACGACCAACAAAAGTTGTTTTTGCTGAAAAATAAATGGGATATTCCATCGTCGTTTGTTTTTCCTCTGACAGATATTCGTGGGACCAAAAGGCGCTTTAATCGGTCCTGGCTTGAAAAGTATAAGTGGCTGAGATATTCAGAGTCAGAAAATGGAGTTTTTTGTTTATGTTGTGTTTTGTTCAATAGTTCTGAGCATGCATTTGTTAAGAATTCTATAAATGACTGGGCAAATTTGGGTACCCTAATAAAACGCCACTTGGATCAACCTGGACACAGCAGGTGTCTTGAAATGAGTGAAAACTATCGCGGAGGGCCAAAAGGACGATGTAATGTCAATGTTAAGCAATGCTTTTCAGGATAAAATCACAAGAAACAGATCAATTCTTCACAGTATCCTTAAGACCATTTATCTATGTGGAAAACAAAATATTCCCTTACGCGGTCACACTGAAGAGAAAAGCAATTTCATAGCTCTTATTAACTACAAGGCTGAAACTGATCAAATTTTGGCTACTCATTTGCAAAACAGTCCCCCAAATGCAAGGTATCTATCACCCACCATACAAAATGAACTGATTGATATTTGTGGTAGACAGTTACAACAAGTTATTATTTCAGTGTGTAATTCAGCTAATTGCTTCAGTGTAATTGCAGATGAGACCACTGATGTTTCTACCACAGAGCAAATTTCTTTGTGTGTTCGTTACGTGGGTGTAGATAGCGATGAGGAGATGTGCGTCAAGGAGTCATTTCTTGGGTTTGCAGAGGCAAGCTCAACAACTGGTGAAGAACTGGCAACTACTATAATGGCAAAATTAAGAGAATACGGAATTGTAACACAAGCAATGAGAGGCCAAGGTTATGATGGGGCTGCAAATATGGCCGGTAAATTTTCTGGCGTTCGCACACGTATTCAAACAGAAATTCCTGAAGCCTATTATGTCCACTGCTATGCACATTGCCTGGATTTGGCTGTTGTCAAATCGTGTCAGCTCCCAATTGTCCGCAATACAATTGATACTGTAAAAGATGTTTCATATGCCTTTCATTATTCTTCGAAAAGAACAGGTAGGTTTAAAACCATGTTACAACAGGCAGATGAAGAGCAATTAGATGCTCTTGATGGACGAAGAAAAATGAAAGGTTTGTGCGAGACCCGATGGTGAAGTAGCCAGACGCACTTAACATATTCAAATCTGCGCATGCATTAATAATTGATACTCTAGATGACCTAGGGACTGGTGGTGATCGAAATGCTATGCAATTGAAACTTGCCCTTCAGGATTTCGGCTTCATGGTTGCTCTTGTTGTTACTGAATGTGTGCTTCAATACAGTTTGGCATTATCCAACCTTTTACAAAGACCTTCAATTGACTTAGTAGAGGCTGCATCTGAGGCTGAAACTGTTATTTCAAGCCTTCGAAAAATTAGACAGGATGACAATGTCTGGCAGGAGTTGTACCAGGACATAACAAAACTTGCCGAAAAGCAGAATGTATTACCGAGCAAACCGAGGACAGCTGGTAGGCAACAGAACAGAGACAATGTGCCTGCTGATACACCAGAAGAATACTGGCGACGATCAGTATACTATCCGTTGCTCGACCACATCACTAATGAACTTGAGACAAGACTTGTAGTTCCCAAAGACCGGTTTCTGGCTCAGTACCTCATCCCTTCAAAACTTGCCTCCCTTACACCCGAAAGAGAACTTCAGGTTTTTATGCCATTTGCAGGCGACCTGCCCGATAACAATTTTGCAGCCTATAAAGCAGAAATGGTAAGGTGGAAATGTAAATGGCAAAATGTTACTGAGAAGCCGAGCACACTTATTGACACACTCAAGCATGCTAAACCCGAGTTGTATCCCAACATCCACAGAGCTGTAAAGGTTCTTTTGACTATGCCTGTAACCTCAGCTACCACAGAAAGGTCTTTTAGCGCTCTACGATGGTTGAGGATAGACTTAATGGTTTGTCCTTAATGCATGTCCATCCAGAGATTCCCCTGAACTTTGACCAGGCTATAAACACTTTTGCAGCAGATGGAAACAGGTGAACCCAGCTGATATTTCCGTACTAAACACATATTAACATGCAATGGCCTGGATATACCTCGTTTGTTGTTGGGGCCGTGTTACCCATATTTGTTTCAATCCCTTGTTTGTTTCATTATTTTTGTTGTTGATCCGAATCTTGTCTAGGTTGTTTGATTTACATTTCCTGTTTATTCCTCGCGTTTTATAGTCTTTTCGTGTTCCATGCAATCTCAACTCAACTGGATCGTTATATCAATGTATTATTGCGAACATGTTGTACATTTTTCAAATAAAAAAAAAAAAAAAAAAAAAAATATTAATCAAAGCTGTCTGTGATACTTTTAATCGTTTTCATTCACCAGTTATTGTGCATCAAAAACACGAAGGAGCAGTTACCAGACATGAATTTTTGCCATCCTCTGCAAGAAAACATCTCCAGCTTTAGGGGGGCTGCCGCCCCGCAGACCCCCTGCTTACAGGTTCTTTTTTTCTGGCTACGCCACTGGAGCCAGTTGAATATTTTTACAGTTTTTTTATTCTCTATTACGCTATGCTTTTATAAATGTGCTATTGTTTTAAAAACGACATCATTGACTCTCCAAGCACTATATTTATTTGTATGAATGGGTGCAGTCGCAGAGGAGTGGGATGTTAGATCTAAGAGAAAGCTGGATAATTTTTTATATGATTTTCTTTGTTTGCTTCAATTTTCACTTTAATGTTCTATTTGTATATAGTATTGTAGTTTTTTCCCATCTGTGAATCAACCAACCATTTTGAAATTTCTACATTTCATTTTTAGGGGGCGGGATGTTGTATATCTATTTTTGGTGTTTTCATTAATGGCTGGATGTTCACAGACGGATAATTGCGGCAATCCGGAATCTGGGGTTAGCCCGTTTCCGGTTTGTCTTATATACGCTCTCTGATAAAAATCCGCGAAGGTAGCAGACACACATTTTGTTTTAGAGTAGAAATTATTACAAATTTAACAATTTTATTCGTATCGTTATATTTTAAAGTTCCCCAAAGATACGAAACGTTAAACACCATAAACAAACAAACAAATACGTACATAAATATAGACTTACCATTAAGTACAGCTATCATCAGAGGTGTATACCCAGTATCCTTTTCGTGACAATTTATATTGATGTGGCCCAACTGAACCCTTATTCTCCCCCCGGGAGAAGATGAAGGTTGTGTTACATCTCGGGAGATTCTATTGATATTATATATTGATGCTTCTGGTACCAGTAGTTTCTGCAGAAAGAGACATATTTTCTGATAAAATAACAGAATTGAAATTGATATTTATTGTACATTGTACCTGTATAATGAAGTTTTATTTACACTCTGAAATATTGCTTGAATGTTGAATTCATATTACCGTCACGGTATGTGTTTTCGTGCGTCATCTGTTTTCGTTTTATCCATTTTATTTTGATTTCCAGTGCACGCATTATTTTTGACGTTTCTTCCGGTTTCTATTTGTGGAACATAAACAAGACTACAGCGTGACATCTCTAAAAGATGCCAAAGTTTGCTTTTAAAGACGTAAGTACCAAAAACAATGAACCTACCTACTGAACCATACTTTTTGTAATGCTAAAAATTTACTTCATTTATAAAGTAGCTGGAAAAAATCCAGAAGGGCTATATAAAATTTAACTATGTCGTCTGCCTCTCAGACACCTGCTGTAACTGTCATGGGGTCACTGATAGTACTTGTAAACAAAAGAGCTGACTGAAATGTGCCTGTTTCTTATAACAAATACATGTCACTTTGAAGTGCATTGTGGTTTCAGCACTAAACAAAACATCTAAAGTAAACACAATTTTGAAAGTGGTCATTTTCAAACATTCTGTTATTTTATTTAGATGTAGTATGATTTGGTAGATGGCCAGAACCATGAAATTTTAAAATCAGCCATTTCCGGATTTTATATTCGTTTCCATCGCGTATATCGGCCTTGTTATTACTTCACACGAAAACAGATGACGCCATTTTACTGACAACAAAAGTTGCCAGATAATCGAGAGTATATTAAAATACAAGAATGGCTTTAAAAACAATCTTATGTACAAAGAAATATTTAATTAGCCATTCTTTGAAAATTCCAAATCGTCATATGAATGAAGGGTTAACACTGTTAATCGCTATATCGGAAAACCGATAACATGATGCTAATATAAGCTAATAAGGTTAAGCATATAAGATGCAGATCAGATTAGTTGATACCCCTTTTGGATTGGTGGGACGGGGGATGGGGTTTATAGGTACAGTGAAGCCTTTGGAGTTTGAAAAAAAACCCAAACGATTCATATATTCCCCCAGTATGAAGACCATTCCCATTCATATATTTGAAGTAGAAAAACTATGCCCATTCATGTAAAAACGTAGATATCTAATTTAGTGCACACGACGCGTTTCTGGAATAACCCTCATCGGGTACGTTCAAGGCGAAAATATTTGAAAGCCAGATAATTTAAAAGTACATGTATATGGGAGCAAGAAAGCAAAAGGGCATAAACAAGAGAGAGAAAATCGGTCGAGGTGACCTATGCTTGAGAGAGGAGAACCTTAGAATCGGCTGAGGTGACCTATGTTTGAGAGAGGAGAACCTTAGAATCGGCTGAGGTGACCTATGCTTGAGAGAGGAGAACCTTAGAATCGGCTGAGGTGACCTATGCTTGAGAGAGGAGAACCTTAGAATCGGCTGAGGTGACCTATGCTTGAGAGGGGAGAACCTTAGAATCGGCTGAGGTGACCTATGCTTGAGAGAGGAGAACCTTAGAATCGGCTGAGGTGACCTATGCTTGAGAGAGGAGAACCTTAGAATCGGCTGAGGTGACCTATGTTTGAGAGAGGAGAACCTTAGAATCGGCTGAGGTGACCTATGCTTGAGAGAGGAGAACCTTAGAATCGGCTGAGGTGACCTATGCTTGAGAGGGGAGAACCTTAGAATCGGCCGAGGTGACCTATGCTTGAGAGAGGAGAACCTTAGAATCGGCTGAGGTGACCTATGTTTGAGAGAGGAGAACCTTAGAATCGGCTGAGGTGACCTATGCTTGAGAGAGGAGAACCTTAGAATTGGTTGAGGTGACCTATGCTTGAGAGAGGAGAACCTTAGAATCGGTTGAGGTGACCTATGCTTGAGAGAGGAGAACCTTAGAATCGGCTGAGGTGACCTATGCTTGAGAGAGGAGAACCTTAGAATCGGCTGAGGTGACCTATGCTTGAGAGAGGAGAACCTTAGAATCGGCTGAGGTGACCTATGCTTGAGAGAGGAGAACCTTAGTTTTTATCAATACAAAAGGTATAACAACTATGTCCATTCATATATTCAGTTATTGGTGGTCCATTCAGAATATATTGGACTGAAATCCAAAATAAACACACATGAGATCATTGTTTAATCTTATCATCTTAAATTATAACATAGTAATAGAAGACTTTGCCTTGGCAATAAAGAAGCTACCTTGACATTGCATAGCCTAAAAATAGCCACCCATTGATATATTGAAGTGGAAAATTTACAACCAAGTCATATATTTGAAAGCTGACAAAAGTCAACGATTGCACCAACATCAAGAATACGAACCAATCACATCTCATTTTCACTCGTTGAGCACCCGAGCACCCCCTTAGAAAAAAACACACAACATATGGCGTTGAAATAGACCCATCTTGAGCTGATAAGTATGTTTTTTTATATTTCCAAAATAATCATTTATTATTTACATTTGTTCATTAAATATTATTTCTTGACCAAGAATGTACTGTATATTTTTTCATGTCAATTTGTGCATACATATATATATATGATACCTCAGGCATGATAACATATAATATAATCACAGGTATATTTTGGTCCTGTATTCTTAATAAAAAATGTATAATATTAATAACCAATTCTACATACCTGTATCTTTTGTTGATCGTTCTCTTTAACAGCTTTCAGTAAATCCGTTTCCTTCCCCATCTTATATTGTCAAGGAATCACATTTACTTGTCACTTTTCTTACCCGAAGCAATGCGGAAGTATAAATAGAAGCAATTGTATGAAACGCCATATCGATAACAAACCTTATCTGTACATGTATAAATTATATATAAACTGCAAGGTCGATTAAGTGAAACGAGTAGGAAGTTATGGTTTTGTTTACATATACATTGTATATATGTTTTAAAACAATTTGTATTTGGTTGTTTATCTTTTTTCATTTCAACAATGGATACATACCGTATACCTATAATAAAATTACCTGTCCAAATAATTAATATAAAATAATTGAATGAGTTAAAAATTATAGTATATCTTTTTTTTTTAACTTGCTCTATTTTTTGTATATTAGTTATTTGTACGGCTAATTTTATTTTATTTAAATTTAATATTAAAAGCATTCGTTTTGAATGAATGACTGATATTTGATGAGACATATTCACGATTAGCTTGGTCACTGTGTACAAACTGACCCGGTAAAAAATGTTTGGAGTCGTGCATATCTAATTTCGGAACGGAACCGGACTGTAAGAAGGCAAGAAGAAGGTAAGAATTCTGTTTGTTTTTTCGTTTTTTGCATGAACTTGGGGGAAATGAATGCTTTATTAACCATTTCCTGCTGTCAGATGAAACATTTTGGCTATGTCATCGTATATTAATTGAGAAATAAGCGATAATGTGCCGCAAAATGACGATCAGCTTGACCCCAACCCCGAATTTCGCTCAGTTTCTCTTTGAATTGTTCGCATTGAATGGAACGAAATGTATTGAAGAAACGATTGATGAATAAAGATGACAAGAATCGTCACTTTGTGCTTTTAATTATTGATATAAGTAAGCACGGGGCGAAAGAAATGGGTCATATCAAAATGGTAGGACCGGGTTTCGTGAATGATGTTACAGCATGATGACCCGGTTTTGTTCCCAAAAAAATTACGAACAAACAGGTGACACCGAGAGAGGACCGGTTCATATCCAGACGGGCGCGGCAACGGCCGTTCAGTACAGCTGGTGCACTTCGTGGTAAATTAGCGTTTGGAGGCCACATTAGCACACTCACTGTAATCAGACGCCTCCACCATCAGGGAATGCGAGCGCGACGACCCATAAAACGTCCACAGTTGACATTACGACATCGCCATGCTCGATTTGACTGGTCACATGATCATTTGGGGTGGACTATTCGCACATGGAAACGGGTCCACTGGTCTGATGAAAGTCGTTTTTTGTTACGCCCTACCGACGGTCGTATAAGGGTTTGGCGTCAACGAAACACTTCATTTCAGGACAACCACATTTTGGGCACAACTGCTTTTGGGGGTGGGGGTGTAACTGTCTGGGGTTGTTTTTCCTTTGACTGTAAGTTGGACTTGTACGTTCTTGATGGTAATCTGACAGGTCAAAAATACCGTGACAATGTGCTCGCTCCACGCGTAGTCCCCCATTTCGACAATCATGCGTTGGCTGACAGGCCAATATTCATGGACGACAACGCTAGGCCACATAGAGCCCGAATTGTACAACATTTTTTACAGCAAGAGACTGTTCAGACAATTCCATGGCCTGCGTTGTCGCCAGACATGAACCTTATAGAGCATGCATGGGACTTTATTGGCCGAAAAATTAACCAACGCAATCCAAAATGTCAAAATATTGACGAATTAAGAACTGCTATCTTACAGGAGTGGCAACAGTTCCCACAAGAACGGCTTAGGCGTCTTGTGCGAAGCATGACGAGGCGTGTTACAGAACTTCACAATAAACGCGGTGGGTATACTCGTTATTGATTTTTATACTTTACACATACGCACAATAGATGCATTTAAAAGTTCTTAAAATCTGAAGACTCTGCATTTTAATGCAATGTTAAAAACTTCCATCAAAGACAAACTGGTTTTACGTTTTTCCTGCGCCTGTTTTGAACCCCATTTTTGCCACGTCATAGTCACGTCTTTCAGGATGATAAATACTTCGTAGATTGGTAATTTTAGAGCCCTTGGTGTAGTCTTTTAAGAAGTGTAAGAAAAATGGTGATATCTACTTAACTTTTGTCGGAGTGTATATTACAATGGTTAAATTATGTTTAGTTCTATTTTGAGACATTATGTTCAACTTACATACGAGAAACAAATGATTATGTAAAGTATTAAATTCAAATTCAACTGTATGGTACTTACTACTAACTTCCATGCTATAATAATCCAATTGTATATGATAATCCATACGACTTATGTCAATGGGTGCACCCGATTGCTCTCATTCAACTTTTAATGTTAGGTCTTCCTCTGTTTAGTATTATCAAGAGGGAATGATTTTTGTCTTGCTCTTTCGTTTATATATAAATTATAATTATTATCGGGTGCACATAATTTGTTATCCATCATTTTGTCTAATTTTTTAACCGTTAAATGTTCAAATATTCCTCTGTTTTTTATATTTATATATTATCAGGTGCACCTGATTTGTCATCCTTCGTTGCATCTCATTCAAGTTATTACATGATCATGTTTTCCTCTGTTGTTTATAATGTAGTGTCTTAAAATGTAAAGCTTATGTGTACATGTACGAGGCTTTAAACCTGGAGCAAAGGCGAGGTTAACCGAGCGTTTTCCTCGTTTTGCGCCGAATACACACCAACTTTGTATTAAAAGACGTTGCATTAATATTGTATTTATCCTTCAGAAAAAGTTCACATGGGTTGTAATATTTGAATTCAATATCAAAATTATAGAATTATCCCTTGATTTCCCCTTTTGATATATTCTGTCAACAGAAAGAGAAAACTGATTTACAACTAGTTACACAAAGCTCAACAGATAAAACTTCATCTTACCCTTGCCACACCACTGGTTACCGTATATAGGTTATGGTTTATGGAGTTTAACGCCACTTTCAACAATATTTTAGTTATATCGTGGCGATCAGTTTTATTTGTGGAGGAAACCGGAGTACCCGGAGAAAACCACCGACCTGTCGCAAGTCGCTGACAAACTTGATCACATAACGTTGTATCGAGTACACCTCCTCATGAACAAGGTTCAAACTCACAACTTTAGTGGTGATAAGCACTGATTGCACAGGTAATCTATAAATCTAACTACCATACGATCAAGACAACAACGTTAACGACCACCGGTTACCGTATATAAGAAAACAATAATCAAGTCAATGTATCTTAAATAGAACTAGTGCAGGATAAAATGTATTATTATTATTCTAATTATGTTGTGTATGTCTTAATATTATATCTTATTATGTGAATAACGGAGATTATACTAAATGCAAAATTTATGTCTGATTCAATACATATGTATCTTTATGGTCTTAAATGTATTTGTATAACACGTTTATTTTAAATTCATGGTATTGCTGGACACTCTTTAGACGTTTTACAATGTTTTTTGTTGTTCGTATACGATATCAATTTCGATCCAAGGCTAGCATAAGGATTACCTTTGACTACTGTATGTATAGACATCTGATAATTAAACCCAACAATGTTAAAAATAGATTTATAACAAATTTGTTGTACTACCCTCGACGGGATTCAACCCCACATTATACATGTCTTAAGCAAGTGATAATATTTCTACCCAAACTGGATTCCTAAAGGGTACCAGTCTGTAATAAATATTTCTTTATATAAGCGTCTGAACTTTCAAGGTATTAGTGTTTTAGCCGACATTTATTATGTATTTTTATTCTTCCTTCAGCGGGATGTGCACCCGGGTCGGCCTTAGGAGGTGCTGGGCTCAATTGTTCGCTGTAAAACCTGCAGTGTATAATTGAACAGCCTACCTGGGAGAAAATGGTCCAATTGGCTTAAAGCCGGACCTGTACATCGTTGGTACACTGCAGCACTGATTCATATACATGTATATCAAGTTTACACCTTACCAGATAAGATTATAACAGAAACATTCTAGTGTTGATTATAGAAAAAATTGTTTGAGCAATAAAGAATCTATAAATTGTAGAAATTTGACACACAAAATCCCTATATATTGATATATTAAAATGGAAAATGTACAAACAATATGTGACGGCCATCTTGGATGTCAGCTCGGCACCAACAAAACACAAAGAATCAAGGAAATATTCATATAAATACAATACTCCCAAAATTAATGTGGTTTCTAGAAATACTATTTTTATTGCAAACATTTTTTTTTCTTAACAATAATTGCAATATATAATTGTCCCATTTTGTATACCAATTCAGGTCTCACAGTCATAACCTTAGAGTACAAATTTCGTAAACAGAAATATTTCGTGTATGCTGAATTTGTACAGTACTTCCACAGCGAGAAGTGTTTTATATAGCAATTGGAAACAAAATATACATCTGTTCAATTTTCATTGTTATGTTCACGAGAAGCGTGTCCAAATTACGCTTATATTGATAAAAATGTTTATGTTTCTGATGGATTGACTTTCCCACTTTACTTCTGTAGGTCAAGCTACACCCATGATGTGTCATAGATGCTCCTATAAATAATTATCTATAATACAAGATCTGCTGACTAAACATGCTTAATATGTCTGTAATGAATAAAAAAGCATCACGTAAACAACCAATATTAATTAACACCAGACTATAACTTAGATTTGGTGTTTATTTATCAAGAATTAGTTATTTATCATTTCTAAAGATTTTGTTATTAACAGGTTCCACCATCTGTTTTATTGGACCTTTATTAAAAGGATTTATACTAGTTTCGTATAAAATGGCCGCTTCAGTTGTTCACACATAATGCAATTCATTAATATTAGTTAATTATTCTATATTGAATTTGCATACCTTTTTATTACATATAAGCATGAAGTGTATGCGTTTGTCGTTAAGGAAAATGCATATAAGTTTAAAAAAAAAACCATCACATAATACATCGGATGAGGATACAGCGCCACGATTTTGAAAATACAGTTTGTTTCAGACCAACAGATCGGTATTGCAGTCCGAACTTGTAATACTATTAACATAATTATATGTTTTATAAAGTCTAACATTTATTATTATTGTTATACTTAGTACTTACTATAGTAATTGAATAAGAAGTAATTCTGTTATTTTACTATTTTTGATGTCCAGCAATAAGTAATTATTTCGGCAGTATACTGCACGTATAGTGCTAATAAATGTTAGGGGATCTGCACATAGCGAAAAAGAACAGTTTGAACTTGGTGCGTAACTGCACGCCGCATTATATGAGAAGCTCTATTTGTTTAGTTCTTTTACTTGTATATCGATCCAAAGGCTCTCGTGGCATGGAATAACCACCCCCTTTTTAACTTTCTGTTTACATTTTTATTTTTAATAAACATTTCTTTATCATTTCATTCCTTTCCCCTTAATTTAACTTGTTCGTGTCCATATTCATTCAATCTTATGTTAACAGGAACTTACATAAAAATCTACTCTGGATAATAACATTGTATGAATATATGGACACGAACACGTTAAAATAAGGAAAAAGTGATGAAATAATAAAGACTTTGTTTGTTTGTTTTGAAAATCAATATGTAAACAGAAAGTTAAAAAAGAGGGTCCTTACAATTGTAGCAATTTGTCTATGTGTTCTGAAAGCTATCTACTCTTGTTCAAATATGCAAAGTATGATAAAATTTGACAATCTGTACCAAGACATTATAATATTTCGAAATAATTTATTAATATTCTAGAACTAAAATACTTTGGAATTTCATTTCACTACTTGTTTTATTCTTAGAAAGCATATTGCTTTCGTACGGAAGGCGCGTATTGGGGATTTTATTTAAAGAATGTTCATAATACGCTTCCGTACTTTCGTCTATATTCATTACGTCAAGAACAATTTTACAATACATTATGTAGGTAAAATGGTACACTGGGATAGTCCTATCATATAGAGGTATTTTTTTTTGCCCCAAGAATAAAAGGTGAGGGGTGATGAATATGTTGGTAACTTGTGCCTTCAAGGAGCCAATAACGGTGTCTCCTACCAAATTGTTGCCCATTTGGTTGGTTGTTTGGTTTGCTTTTATCATGTTTAACGCCACTTTCAACAATATGTCGTGGAGGAAACCGGAGTACACATAGAAAAACACAGACCTGTCGCAAGTAACTGACAAACTTTATCACATAATGTTGGACACCTCGCCCTGAGCGGGGGGGCCCGGTGGCTCAATGAGTTAGGTCGCTGGATCTAACAGCTCATACAAGCCTATCACCAATACGGCGTGGGTTCGCGCTCAGCTTTGTACAATTACAAAAAAAGGTGCACTCGACTCGCAGCCGCAAGTGATAAAATTTACCAGTTGCTTGCCCAGGGTCGGTGGTTCTCTCCGGGTACTCCGGCTTCCTCCACCTCTAAAACTGGTCGCCATGATATAGCTGAAATATTGCTGAAAGTGGCGTTAAACACCAAAATTCAAATTCGCCCTGAGCGGGATTCGAGCACACAACATCAGTGGTGGTAGGCACCGATTGCATAGGTAGTTGTAAATTCCAGACGTCCCTGGACCTACTGCAAATTTCAACTTAGAAACACGGAGCGTGACACTCTGAACAACACGAAGCACCACACATTTACTTCCAGTCCTACGCGCATAGACAACTGACACCCCTTGCGGTTGGGTTGTTGATGGACTCGGAAAATCGTGCTATATAATATTCTGTATGGGACAATATTCACCAATATTCGTGTAATAAACCTGTTAATCTTTTAAACAGCTTGTTTCTGCTATTAATCAAACAGACACAACTTTAATTATTCAGTCATTCAAAACTTTACATTCACAGCTTACTTGAGGTGATTCCGTTGATACTCGGTTTCACTGAACTCCGATCCACGAAGGGACACAAACCACAGGTCTAGCGACTTTGTTATTGCCACGAAAATTATTGCTACATAACGTTACACTTGAACTAGTATAAACATTCAGGGGAATTGCTACCGAATTCTGCATGACGACAATTTCTTTCCGACAAATATACAGTGTGCATTCTCCTACTTCATTGAATAAATACATTTATCCATGGATAACGTTACGTACGATGCATTCTACAAATTTTGATAGTAACAAAATCATATTCACAGACGCTTGCATGCTTGATTGATTGATTATTGCTTAACGTCCACCTATGTTCAGGACGAGAACAAGTTCAATATATATATAATTTTATAGAAATGAGGGAATGGGTGGGTCAATCGAGTCAACGCATTTTGACTGAATATGCATGGAGAGTTGGGTAGGGATGAAATATTTAGTATTTTGTCACGGCTAAAATGCGCCTACTCTTTTTCGAAATCTACTAAAGAGGACTTTGGAGTGCAGGAAGCATAGCACTCTCCAAAAATAATTCCCACTATGGTCCACGGTCAGATTTTCCATATTATAACCCGACAACCTCCATCGAGAGCCAAAACCCCATCCGCCACCCGAGGACACACTTAGCAGCTCTGTGTATTTGAGACCTGGGTACCTTCACCAGCCAGACCCCTTATTCATAGACGAAAAATGGTCCGTGTATTCCTACTAATTCGCATGCACCTGTCGTATTACGATGACTGGAGTTGTATGAAATTCTGAATGGCTACGATTATGAAAGGGACAATCGAATTCAATTCGCAAATTTAAACTTGCTAAACGATTTTTTTTTATTGCTCATGTGTGTTGGTTGTAAATTTTATCTGGGTAGAAATCAGTGCCCGAGATTATCCCGACAACTCCAAATTAATAATCTTGCAGTCAATGATTATCTGTTATATAGTTCGTGTTTTATTATTTCCGCCCTTATTTAAAACACACATTTGAGCGGCTGAACACTGCATCAAATACGCTTGATGGGTCCTTCAAATATTGGACTGAGTTGGATAGGTTGAAAATGAAGCATCTAAACACATTATCGATGCAAAATTTGTTAATAAAGTTTAAGAATTATACTTGCGACAGGTCTATTATTACCTCTCTCCCGGGTTATCCTTGTTGTCACCACCAATTAAACCTACCTCCATGATAAAAGTTTTACAGTAGCAAATATTTATAACACTAATCCATGATCAATACCAATTTCTTTCCTTTATTTGAACGCCTCAAGAGCCTCGGTGTTTGATTAAAATTGCTGTAAACATTGATTTTTTTTTATTAGATTGAACATATTGCTTTAGTCCAGTCAGTTTATGGAAAAAAATAGCCAAACCTCAAACTAATTGCAAAGAGAATTAAAATCTGGATTTTCTTGTGTCAAAATGTCTTCTCAATACCATATCAAAAGTCTAGACAAATCTAGTTGTAAATGTGGAAAAAAGAGCATCCAATGAGAGCGTAGTCATACCAATCATGCATTAAATTAATTTGAGGACTTTTATCTTTCAAATTATTAAAGCAAAATACACGTCTTCTTTGCGTGCATTCTCTATTTAATCCAAAAATGTACTAGTACCCTGCCAAATTTAATAAATATGCGTTACACTATTTAAAAAAAAAGGTGGTCTGTGCAATATATCATTTTTACTCAAACAATTAGGTAAAACAAATCACAACATAGCAACTTTTAAAATTGCATAGGACCAATAATATCGATTGCTTTCAAATATGTATGCAAAATGGGTGCATTATTAGAATTTCCCTTTTCTCTCATTTTTCGATTATTTTTCATGTTTACATAATAGAAAATGTATAAAATATAGAAATTAGGATGCAACTTAATGTTGTTGCTTATATGTAGTAACAAGAAGTGTACTTTGAATAACAGGTTGCTGATCTATATTCCATATTGGAAAAATTCCAAACGAAAATGCAGTGATTTCTTGTGTTTTATCTCAAATATGGGGGAAAACATAGTCATGATAGATATAAAATGTTTCATAAGTAAACTATTGTTTCTTTTTCAAATAAAAGTTTTTTTACTGTTGGATAACTTCTGCAAAATGGAAGGTTTTCATTTTTTCTAAAATTTTATATTTTACTTAACCTACTGACTTGACTTATACCTGCTTTTCTACAAGTGGCAATAATCAGATGTGGATATTAAGAAAACTCAAAAGACCTGTTGGAGACTTTAAGTTCTAGATCTCAGTATGTGTGTAACAGCATTAAAGCATTTGATTTCTCTACCTTATATACCACCATCACACATACACTACTAAAATATAGAATTAAAAAAATGATTCAGCGTTGCTTCTCAAAGAACGGACAACAAAGGTATTAGTATCCTGTTTTTCGTAGAGACAAATATTGCTTTGTCAAAAACCATTCAATAGCTAATAATAAATATAAACAGGATGAGATCATTCAAATGTTAGATTTTTTAATTGACAACATATTTGCCCTGTTTGGTGGACGGGTTTTCCAACAAACGATTGGTATTCCAATGGGAACGAGTTGTGCTCCGTTATTCGCCAATTTGTTTCTACATACTTATGATGCAGACTTCTTCCATGGATTTCAAGAATAAAGATAGAAAATTAGACCAGAGCTTTAATTCCATCTTCTGTTATATAGATGATGTTCTGTCACTAAGCAATTCTCGATTCGGTAATTATCTACATCACATCGATGCTATGAGCTTGAAGTTAAGGATACTACTGATACTCAAAAGTCTGCTTCTTACATTGACCTTCACATTGATTGAAGTCATCGCTACAAAAATTATATGGTCGTCATCACGATCTGGTTGATCGTTACTAAATATCCATATCTCAAATAACAATGGATCTTTTATTTTGTTACTATCACTATCACTGTCAAGATTTTTACCGGAGTTGACTGTCTATATGAGCAACATGGCGGGTGTCTTATAAGAAATAGGAACTGCTTACCCTTCACAAGCACCTGCGTTCAGCCCCGTTTTTTATGCCCCCGCGACGAAGAGTCATGGGGCATATTAATCTACCCCTGTCCGTCCGTTCGTCCGTTTGTTCGTCCGGATATAGATACATGGTTTGTTCGGTGTTAGAGCTACAGCTTTAATATTTTGTAGGATGTTTATACACATAATGGAGGTGTGCATGTCCACAGGATTTTGATTTTCATCAAATATTTGATAATGACAGGTAATTGGACTTAGTCATTTTGTTCATCCGTCCGGATATAGATACATGGTTTGTCCGGCTATCTCCTGCTACAGTTTTGGAGCTACAGCTTTAATATTTTGTATGATGTTTATACACATAATGGAGGTGTGCATGTCCACAGGATTTTGATTTTCATCAAATATTTGATAATGTCAGATAGTTTGACTTAGTCATTTTTTTTATGCCTCCGCGACCAAGCTGATTCTAGATAGAATTATACCCATTTCACCACAGGTAATACCTTTATATTTACATATCAGGAATGAAAAATTAAAAGTACTACTAAAAAATGTATCTGTATACAAGTTGAGTATGATAGAACACCATACATAGTGTTAAAGAACTTTTGACTTGTTTATAATTTCTTATGGTCAGACGTGGGCATCATTTGTGTCTTACAGACACACTTCATTTTAAAAAAAATCACTCCTAACAAAACAACTTTGTCCTTAATTATCAAGTGCCCCCCGCATACTTCTTTTCTAGATTTTTGGTAGAATCTGTGTTGCTCATTTTTTTTTAGTTTGTTGTGTTGCCCTATTATGTGTCTTTACGTTCCGTGTTGTGATGTCCGTGGTACACTTATTCTCAAAATTACGGACCACTTTCACAACAGAAATTGCAAAAAATAAACCTTAAGATATAGACTTACTGATGTTGTAATTTGCAAGAACTGGTATACTGGATCATTTTCTGAAATTTTCCTCCACAAATTTCATCGATTTTTATTTTTTATGAATATTTCAATTATACTACCAAAACTCTTGGTAACGGACGTTAAACAGATACCCGACATACAAACGTATCAAAATTGAACAAAAGAACTCAATTGTTTTAAAGTATTGTGAGGTCTGCCATTTGAGTCCAATTTGGGGGGAGGGGGGTAGATTTTTTATTTTGTATATTTACTTAATTGTTATTTGTATTGTTGTTGTGTATCAATAATAATTGTTATTTGTATATGCCCTCCTGGGGCCCTGATTTGGTTAATAAACTTATTCTAATTCTAATTCTAATTCTGTATGTGTCAGAAAACACAATTGTTGATATTCATTTCTGTATATTAATCAGAAATATTGTTTCATTCGAATTCAGAATGAATTAAATGATAAAGTTTACCGCTGATATTAATTAGCACATGGTGATGATAATATTATGGTTATTTTGTATTTTGAGATGTCCCCTTCTTGTAGCGAAACAGAGATCAACACATGTTTCATAAAATTTGTCATTTCTTAGGGCACGGCACATTAACTTACAAATATCTATTGTTTCTTTACGTCATATTTGTTCCTAGAATCATATTCTGAAGTCGATAGTATTTAGTTAAACGTGTTAATTTTTCGATCTCTGTGTTGGCTTACACTTCCACTTTCTCGTCGTCGGCCATTATTGACTTTTGAACTCAGAGGTTATATTACATAATTACTATTGATGAAATTTGTTTTGATGAATTTTATATTTATGTAAAATGGACATAATTTATTGTTTTATCATAATTGATGATATATTGTTATAATTCGCTTTTGAGTATTTGATGTATCGATTTTTCTGATTGGTTCGAGATTATTTATTATTGATTTAGGCTTTCATGCACCAGCCTGCACCAACTTTTGGTGCACTTATTTTGATTGGTCAAAGATTTTTCGATACACTGTTTTGATTGATTAATAAATTTATATTCAATGCGCAAGCCTGCACCAGATTTTGGTGCACTGCACAGAAATTGTAGTGCAACTATAAATAGCGACGTAACGCTGAAACTGACATCACTTCACATTCATTTAATTTCAGGCTCATTTATTTTCGAAAGCAGACGTCACGTTAAAATTATTTTCAAAAGCAGGATTGTGTTAAATTTTCTGAATATTTAAAGTAAGATATTTTCTTGACTGATAATAGTAAATTAAGGTTTAAATACATTTTTTAATAATTCATTACAAACTTTTTGTGAAAATCAAAATGTTCAAGTTGAAGTTCTTTGTTATTTTAGTGAAAAGTTCAGAATTGACCAAATTAGTTTAATTTTGTTTTTGCATTGAAGAACCAATTCAGTTAATAAATTGAGTGGTTTAGGTTAATGTTTTAGCCAGAATTTTGTCTATATGAGGTATTGAAATTATATTGGTTATGAGTATAATTATTTTGTCACTGATCTCCAGTTATACAAAAATACGAGTCACTATTTAGAAACTCAAGACATACATTACTAGCGAGATTGTTAGTACCTGTCTTGTCCAAATTTAAATAGACATAAACTTTTGTCTTGTAATAATTCAAGACATACATTACTAGCGAGGTAGTTAGTACTTGTCTTGTCCAAATTTAAATAGATATAAACTTGTAATAATTCAAGACATACATTACTAGCGAGATTGTTAGTACCTGTCTTGTTAAACTATATGTAAAATACCAATATTTTAGAAATTCAAGACATACATTACTAGCGAGGTAGTTAGTACTTGTCTTGTCCAAATTTAAATAGATATAAACTTGTAATAATTCAAGACATACATTACTAGCGAGATTGTTAGTACCTGTCTTGTTAAACTATATGTAAAATACCAATATTTTAGAAATTCAAGACATACATTACTAGCGAGGTAGTTAGTACTTGTCTTGTCCAAATTTGAATAGATATAAACTTGTAATAATTCAAGACATACATTACTAGCGAGGTTGTTAGTACATGTCTTGTTAAACTATATGTAAAATACCAATACTTTAGAAATTCAAGACATACATTACTAGCGAGGTAGTTAGTACTTGTCTTGTCCAAATTTAAATAGATAATATAAGAAACTTGAAATTCTAGTGTTTAATCCTTAAACACTTCATAAGGCTATATAATATTTGTTAGTTAGAGTATTAATTAATAGAGTATCAGTTTGCTCTGAGTAAATTTTGAGATCAACAGTATATGATTAACTATTAAACACATATTGCATAGTCTCTGTATTAGTGTTTAGTCAGTAAACACTTTCAATTGTAATAGATTTTACTCATTGAAAGGCAGAACCATTATAAGAACTAAAAACCAGGTCTCAATTCTGTTTAAACAGATATATAATTACAAAACGCAATACTACATAAACACCTTAAAACCTAATATTGAGACATCAATTCATGTTTGTGTACAATAAGTGTATCTGGAGACATATATTTTGTTAATTTGTATTTATCCACATATCCTGTAAGGTCTCAGGATCCGGATAATTGTTTTATTGCTGAATATTGAATTATCAAATATAGTATAAAAATAAACTATTTATAACTGAACATGTATTCCATCAATTTTGCCATGTTTTCCGTTCGCCTTAGTGAAGTTTAAATGACCCGGTACTGAAAGTTAGTACCGTACGCGAGACATATATAGCGACACATAGAATCACTTTGTCCATATTTTCATATCAGTTATATCTTGGTATATTTGAGGATTCTATCAAGGGATAGAATAGAATTTGTGGTCTATCTATTTCACCAGCTAGCCCGCTACAGTATTATATAGTGTTTACTCTTACATGCTGGTATGAGTATGCAAATAAATGATCGATTGCAGAATTTTTGACACTGTTTTCACGGAACGTCAATGTGAATAAATGCGAAAAAACATGTGTTGAATACATAAAAAAGTTCAAAGTTTCCAATTTAAATTCCAAACAAATCACCAGACTATTTGCTATTTATATTTCATTTATTTTTTGAATACTTGAAACCTTCAAAATTGGAAATACATGCAAGTCAAATAATCTGGATCTTTCTATTCAAATATCAATCTATATAAGACATGCTGAGTTTTGTAACGGAAGTTAATAGTGTATATGACACTTTGTTTCTAATTAATTCAAGGACTTGCATGTTAATTTCTGATTAACAAGGTTTATTTATAGCTTAATACCAAGTGGCTATATGAAATATACTCGTTCATTTTCATGTACAACGTATTTTATCAATGTCATTACGATACATCGATCATTTTTGCAGTAAGATTCACCTAAACTAACATTAATAGCTGATTAAAATTCGAAAATGAAAAAGAGGCAAGGTAGTATTGAACATTTTAATAAAGCAAAAGAACAAAACAACTTGGACAATCAAGGCAACAGGAATGCTTAAGGTTTGCTCAATTTTAAGAATCGCAACGGTTGTTAATTTTGAAAAGTCTTCCAATCACCGAATTTGGATTCAATTGCGACACTTTCTGTTTCTGGTATATTAAACATTCGTTTACTTCTTCCATTTGGTAACGGTTCAGGTATCCTTTTAAGTATGTCCGACAAAGAAACCCAAAGTTCATCCGATGGATTCGGCCATCTATAAATTCCTGCATTGTTCCATGAAGTTGACACAAAACCTAAACTTGTCGCCATAGGGTACCTTAAGTTTAACTAAGTTTGTGACCTTGAACTTGCACCTATGCATTCCGTTCTTATTTGCGATACACCTTCTAATGATGGACAACAATGTTACCAAGTATCATCAATATCCATCAAGGCATTCAAAAGTTATGGACCGGACACGATTTGCACAGACAGACAGATGGACAGACGGACGGACGGACAGACAAAGTGATTCCAATATATCCCCTGAATTTCGTTCGTGGGTGGGGGGTAATGGTACCTCAAGTTTAACTAAGTTTGTGACCTTGAACTTGCACCTATGCATTCCGTTATTATTTGAGACACACCTTCTCGTGATGGACAATAATGTTACCAGGTATCATCAATATCCATCGAGGCATTCAAAAGTTATGGACCGAACACGATTTGCACAGACAGACGGACGGAAGGACAGACAAAGTGATTCCTATATACCCCCCCCTGAACTTCGTTCGTGGGGGGTATAATGAGTAAGCTAGTTTAAATATTGATGTGCAAGTCGAAATAATTATGCATGTAATTGGTCTCTCAGGTTTTAACATCCGTTACCAAGTTTAACATGTCTTAATATCTTTAGGACAGATGCATTATTGTAAAAACAGGAATTAGAGCGTGATTTTTTTTCTGGTGCATTTGTAAACAGGTAATTTTAAGGAGTAGATGATTTAATCCTACATGTACGCGACATTTTTTGTCGGTAGTCCTTCTGAGATCGTACTTCAATATACACAATTTTGGGAGCTGTTCTTTCTTGAATTTACACATAAATGCATATGTAAATAAATACATTTATAAACAAGACCAAAATCCAAAAGAAATGGCCACAATTCTACCATAGGAAGCAATGAAAATGTGTGAAATCATATGGTTGAAAACAAAATTAATATCCGTTACCGCTTTAACATCCGTTATTCCGGTAAGAAATTGATGATTCATTTCATTTGATTTCTCAACATAAATTTGTAAGTCTCTTTGATTAAAATGAGACATTAAGCAAAGCAAATACAACGATCTTCTTTGAAGTAACCTTTTTGTCAAGTTTAGCAAGTGAAGCCATGTAAAAATTAAACATCGATCATACAAACCTTGATTTTAGATTTGTATATTCAGTGCACCGTCATTGCTTTCACCTTGTATCAACGTGTTTACCAATGACGATTGTTGACGTCACAATCGAACGTCGAAAATAGCACACCAAACCGCATCGGGTAAGACCTAACGTTCCATCTTTCGGGTATCGCTTGTTAATGGTCACGGTTGTTAACATTTTCATTCGTCTGGTTAAGCTAAATAATACATTTCATTGAATGTATTGTTAAATTAGATATTCTTTGACTTGAAATCTGTCTATAACCTATATGTTAGCCACCAATGTGTTGTATCAAATGAATAAATATCTGAAATAGGTGTCACGGATGTTAAATTCTTAACGGCGACATCATTAAAAATATCATTTGACTATTTTTCTCCAATATATCTTTCTAGACGCATTAAAATTTTATTTCATGTTTTCAACTAACATCTTACTATTAAACTTGCACATCTTTTACAACAGAAATTAATGCAGTCATTTTTGTATTGGATTAGCAATGTTCTGTAACGCTAGTTAAAAGAATATAGCGACAGTAATTGGTTAAAGATATAAAATTTCATCTTCCGACTCGTATTTTTAAATGTATCATTTTGAAAAAGGTCTTTGACAGGCATTCAAAATGTGTACGTCTTGTGGCTAAAAACGTTTCATAAAAGAAATTACGTCAAGTTGTAATAATGCGTTCTATAATTGACACACAATTTAAATCAAAATCAATAACAAATTGAACTTTGTCCATCGATAAAAACACTCTAAACATCTACATATTGTTTTATTTTAAAATACAACGTTTTGTGTATTTGTTTCCGCCATGTCAAACATATTTATGCCGTCCATTTGCACTCTGCTATTCCTAGTTTGCACGCGACACCGTGTTTTCTATAACGGGTCGTAATTTTGAGAATCACTGGGTAGCTGGTCAAATCGCCCCCACATTTATCAAAATCGCCCCCACATTAATCAAAGTCGCCCCAACATTAAAAAATAAAAATAAAATAATAGTTATTATTATTATTATTATTGGTTTTGACAACGACATTCTGACAAGGAAAAATTGAAATAGCATATATCATAATAAAAATGACAGTACATGTAATCGGAAACGTTATTGTTTAATTCTGTCGGTTAAGTGAGGATAATTAATAATCAATTTCTTCTTTTAATTTAACATTTCTTTGTAAAGTATAGATGCACTGTTTGTGTAATAATTAATTAGCTACATAATTAGTTTTTGCTTTGTGTTGTTTCAATCCGAAGCACATCAAGGAGACCCAATGATATATATTCTTGATATTGCAATAAAAACTTATCGCGAAGCCATAAGCTTCCCCAAGCTGGTAATACAATTAGGCGCGCTTTACGGAAAATTTGTGAGTTGTGGAGGTATGACTTATTCTGTTTTCATTAAACTGTATGAATCTTCAGTCGAATCTATCTTGTTCTATGGAAGTGGTATATAGGGAACTAAACAACATAGTGTTATTAATAACGTCCAGAATAAAGCAGGGAAACTATTTCTAGCTGTAGGAAAACCGACTTCTAACTTAGCTGTGCGGGGTGATCTAGGATTAATGACGTGTTTTAACAAACAAAAACTTTCATGCATCCGGCTAATAAGTAGATTGAAACGCGCCGAAGGCGACAGACTTATAACAACTGTGTCGAACTGGGCTTCAAGACGTCGAAAAGGATGGCATGAAACTGTGTCCGGATTTTTTAACTCTATTGAATGTGCTGATGTAGTTAACAACACTCAAATAACAGTAAAAACAGTAATGCGTCTAATCAAAGATAAAATGACGGAACAGGATAATGATGAGTTTGCTAATGAACTTTTTAACGACAGAAATCAACATAATGGTAACAAATTAAGAACTTATCGTTTGTACAAAGAAAATGTAAATGCAGAACAATTTGTACTGTCTAACATACCACGTTCAGTGAGACGAACAATGGCACTTTTTAGAACTGGGGCTACCGTTAGCTATTGAGACGAATTAGTACCAGATTGCCGAATCCCAGATTGCCGAATACCATATTGCCGAGTCCATTTTGCCGAATCCCATATTGCCGACTTTTGTTAAAAATGACAGTTTCATAATATTATTTTTTATTTAAAAAAAATATTGATGATGTGTACATATTTTATTGAAAGCAGTAATTTTTCGCGCAATTTTAATTAGAAAAACCATAATCAAATGCACTGATAAATAGGAGATGCCGACCTCATTACTCAAATAATTGAAGAACAATGGAAATAAACTACAAATAAGTAAGTGTTTATTTAGAGTTTTACTAAATCTCGCTCAAATGCAAAATTTGGGACCTATTTACAAAACAAAAAATGTGTATTCTCTCATGTTTATGCTAGTTATTTTTCACAGAGCATATGTTTTGAAATTATTTCTTGGCATCCTTCATCTTAACAGAAATCATGGTTGTCTGCAGGACTAATCCACCGTATATCCTTTTGACTTTGAGCTCGAATGCTATAATCTAAACTCCCTTGTATGTCGGACCATTTCAAAAGAAATATTTATTTAATTATTTACAATATTCCTTCATAAATTAGAAGCATTATTCTACTTGCAATAACAATATTTTTCATTTGTCGGCAATTTGGGAATCGGCTAATTGGACTCGGCAATTTGGGATTCGGCAAACTGGGAATCGGCAATTTGGGATGCTACCATTGAGACGGGTCGGTATTCCAGACCGCAAGTACATTTAAATGACAGGCTCTGTAAATTGTGTGATAACTCAGTCGTTGAAGATGAACAGCATTTCATGATGAACTGTCCACTCTATTCAGACATCCGGTTTGAATTGATACAAAACGCAAAACGTTTGATTGTCAATTTTGATTGTTTATCATCTTCCGACTCGTATTTTTAAATGTATCATTTTGAAAAAGGTCTTTGACAGGCATTCAAAATGTGTACGTCTTGTGGCTTAAAACGTTTCATAAAAGAAATTACGTCAAGTTGTAATAATGCGTTCTATAATTGACACACAATTTAAATCAAAATCAATAACAAATTGAACTTTGTCCATCGATAAAAACACTCTAAACATCTACATATTGTTTTATTTTAAAATGCAACGTTTTGTGTATTTGTTTCCGCCATGTCAAACATATTTATGCCGTCCATTTGCACTCTGCTATTCCTAGTTTGCACGCGACACCGTGTTTTCTATAACGGGTCGTAATTTTGAGAATCACTGGGTAGCTGGTCAAATCGCCCCCACATTTATCAAGATCGCCCCCACATTAATCAAAGTCGCCCCAACATTAAAAAATAAAAATAAAATAATAGTTATTATTATTATTATTATTGGTTTTGACAACGACATTCTGACAAGGAAAAATTGAAATAGCATATATCATAATAAAAATGACAGTACATGTAATCGGAAACGTTATTGTTTAATTCTGTCGGTTAAGTGAGGATAATTAATAATCAATTTCTTCTTTTAATTTAACATTTCTTTGTAAAGTATAGATGCACTGTTTGTGTAATAATTAATTAGCTACATAATTAGTTTTTGCTTTGTGTTGTTTCAATCCGAAGCACATCAAGGAGACCCAATGATATATATTCTTGATATTGCAATAAAAACTTATCGCGAAGCCATAAGCTTCCCCAAGCTGGTAATACAATTAGGCGCGCTTTACGGAAAATTTGTGAGTTGTGGAGGTATGACTTATTCTGTTTTCATTAAACTGTATGAATCTTCAGTCGAATCTATCTTGTTCTATGGAAGTGGTATATAGGGAACTAAACAACATAGTGTTATTAATAACGTCCAGAATAAAGCAGGGAAACTATTTCTAGCTGTAGGAAAACCGACTTCTAACTTAGCTGTGCGGGGTGATCTAGGATTAATGACGTGTTTTAACAAACAAAAACTTTCATGCATCCGGCTAATAAGTAGATTGAAACGCGCCGAAGGCGACAGACTTATAACAACTGTGTCGAACTGGGCTTCAAGACGTCGAAAAGGATGGCATGAAACTGTGTCCGGATTTTTTAACTCTATTGAATGTGCTGATGTAGTTAACAACACTCAAATAACAGTAAAAACAGTAATGCGTCTAATCAAAGATAAAATGACGGAACAGGATAATGATGAGTTTGCTAATGAACTTTTTAACGACAGAAATCAACATAATGGTAACAAATTAAGAACTTATCGTTTGTACAAAGAAAATGTAAATGCAGAACAATTTGTACTGTCTAACATACCACGTTCAGTGAGACGAACAATGGCACTTTTTAGAACTGGGGCTACCGTTAGCTATTGAGACGAATTAGTACCAGATTGCCGAATCCCAGATTGCCGAGTCCATTTTGCCGAATCCCATATTGCCGACTTTTGTTAAAAATGACAGTTTCATAATATTATTTTTTATTTAAAAAAAATATTGATGATGTGTACATATTTTATTGAAAGCAGTAATTTTTCGCGCAATTTTAATTAGAAAAACCATAATCAAATGCACTGATAAATAGGAGATGCCGACCTCATTACTCAAATAATTGAAGAACAATGGAAATAAACTACAAATAAGTAAATGTTTATTTAGAGTTTTACTAAATCTCGCTCAAATGCAAAATTTGGGACCTATTTACAAAACAAAAAATGTGTATTCTCTCATGTTTATGCTAGTTATTTTTCACAGAGCATATGTTTTGAAATTATTTCTTGGCATCCTTCATCTTAACAGAAATCATGGTTGTCTGCAGGACTAATCCACCGTATATCCTTTTGACTTTGAGCTCGAATGCTATAATCTAAACTCCCTTGTATGTCGGACCATTTCAAAAGAAATATTTATTTAATTATTTACAATATTCCTTCATAAATTAGAAGCATTATTCTACTTGCAATAACAATATTTTTCATTTGTCGGCAATTTGGGAATCGGCTAATTGGACTCGGCAATTTGGGATTCGGCAAACTGGGAATCGGCAATTTGGGATGCTACCATTGAGACGGGTCGGTATTCCAGACCGCAAGTACATTTAAATGACAGGCTCTGTAAATTGTGTGATAACTCAGTCGTTGAAGATGAACAGCATTTCATGATGAACTGTCCACTCTATTCAGACATCCGGTTTGAATTGATACAAAACGCAAAACGTTTGATTGTCAATTTTGATTGTTTATCCATGGAACAGAAATTTATATCTATATTGAAATGTAATGAAATCCAGCCACTTCTTGCTCACACACTGCATAATTTTTTTTTAAGACGTAAAAGATTTTTATGATATTTTTATGTGTTAACTATTTAATTTATTAAGTTCCAATTTAAAGCTTTTAAAACTAGATTTTTATTGAACTTTTTTAATTTCTTTAATTATTTTTTACGATTTTTAATGTAATTTATTATGTATACTTTTTTGTAATATTGTCCTTTAGTCAAATTTTTAAAGTTTTTATTTGTATATACAGTGTCTCATAAGTCTATAAAGGCTGGATATTGATCTTTGTTTTATGATGTAGTTGTATACATATTTATATATTGTTGATCAATATGTGACACTATAATAAACTATCATTTATCTTTATCTTATCTTTTTATAAACGGCTTAATCCTGGTTTGCCCACATTTATGTACACCACTTATCAATCAGTTAAATAATAAAAAAAAGACAAAGGGTTTACTGACCATAAAATTGTATAGTCTGTTCCAAATATATAGGTGTCAAATATGTATGTTTCTGTGTATACAGAAGATTTTTTTCACTGTGTAGTTTAAATGTGTAAACGTACTGAAGTGCTTGAAGTTGAGCACTAAAACAACTTCCTATAATGCTTATAATTTGTGAGAAGAGTTCAAGTAGACACAATTAACAGCTAAGGGACCGACCATTTAACTTGAAGGGTGGGGTTATGGTTTTTTGTTTCATTCATAATTTTTTTTTCGAACAACATAAGAGTTATAATATTATTTTTTTCTGTCGCGCAAAGCGCGAATTTTTTTTCCAGAATTTAACATTAGGTTATATGACAAAAACTCTGAATCAGATTATTTTTTTTTCCTCCACCAAAATCAGAATGTTTTTTTCAGCAACATTGGGAATCAGATTATTTTTTTAGAAAAAAAAAACCCATAACCCCCTCCCCCCCCCCTTTCAAGTTAAATGGTCGATCCCTAAACATGTTAGATATTTCACCAAAATCATACATATTTTGGTAAATTTGTAAGATATTTCGTCAAAATTGTATAAGTTTTGCAAATTTTGTTATTAAAATTAAGCATATTTCTACAGAGTTTGTGAAAGATTTATTGTTAAAATGTGCATATTTCACTTAATTCAATAGTAAATTATATAATTCATTACAAGATTTTACAGTTAAAATACAGGTAAAAATATAACTACATTTCAAAAACAAACTTTAATTGTTAAAACAACATAACCCCCTATGTTTATTTATACCTGTAATTAAAAGTGGGTAAACCATGATGACACCATATAAACCTGCTTCCATCATGACTGGCATTAAACACAATGGCTAGTGACTGTTACAAATAGACTTTTTCGAAAACTATAATAGGCATACTCATAGTCGTAGTCATACACGAAGTTATACTTGTAGAGGTAAATTTATAGTAGGGAACATTTCAAAACGTAAAAGATAAAACCGAATATATACGACGTGTGTACTCGGATGCATTTTGGATTATTTCACGTGTATAATATTTCAGGCTAAATACATTCTATAATTCTGTATTGTTTTAAAAATGTTCAACTACCAAAATGAAACGGATCTAGGACTTTTGAATGTGAGGGGCGGGGGGCTAATTGACTAAGAGGGGACTCGCTCTGGTCACTCTCCAGTGGTTTTTTCTATTGTTTCAAAATATGTATATAGGTTGAAACCCGGCCATCAGCTCCCTCATTGAATCCGCCACTGACTGCATATGAAAGCAATGCCGATCCGTATACGTGTTGCACAGTTACATACGATAAATTCAAAATTATTGATGCATCTTTCAAACTTCACAGAAATTCAGAAAATTTAATTTTTCTACCTAATGCATGTTCTATTTGATTTCATTTTGCTGATTTTTGTCCCAGCCAAATTTGCTTACGGAATTCGTTCGATAGATTTTTATAGACAATTCAGATTTTTTTTCTCTAAAAGGTTACTGTGATGCATCGTCGCCCGTATTTTATATGGTAGAGTTTGTCAGATACTCGCCGTAGGTCGGTGCTTCACTCCGACCACTCCGCCACTAAAACTGACCATCATATATATATATATATATATATATAGCCATTGCGTGTTAAAAATGATGCCAATCAATCAATCTGCCAAGACGCTTTGATAGAAAAATGTTTTGGACAAAATTTTGTTCATGTGCAACTTAGTCAGATTATTTTCATGAAAAATTCACAACCACGCCATTTTGTTTCAAAAAACAAATCACCATGAAAATAAAATGATCTGTCCCTTGAAAACTTGGAGCTGAAATCATGATAGAGAAAAGTCATACACTGTGACGACCCGTGCTTATCTTATGTGATATAATTTGTCAGTTACTCGTCGAAGGACCATTTTTTACTCCGGGAACTGCGGCTTCCTCCACTAGTAAAACTGACCGTCATATATACATGTAGCCATTGCATGTTAAAAATGAAACATCACAAATCACAAATCAACCACCGCTCGTTAATTACAAGGAAGAACTAATTCATATGGAAATACATATTAATTTTTGGGCATTCATATTTATTCAACAAACTAATTTATACTGTGTTAACATTTTCATAAGATTTGAATTATTTCACTCGTCTTCTGATTCCGAAGAAGAACTTGTTCCAATTGCCCTTAGGATCTTGGGCATTTTTTTGGTGATGAATGTTCTGTAATTCATGTGATTTTGTTTAATTGTGTCTATAAGAGACGCTGATTTGGGTTTCTTTGCCTTTGGAGCTTCGATGTTTTGTAACGCATTGTCGATCTGTCTTTTTCTCTCAGATGCAGATGAAGTTGAAGGCTTTGGGGTATTTTTTCAGGGAATTTGAGTTGCAGCCGGCAGAGGAATATCTTCGTCGGACAGGTTATTGATAATCTGCTCCCGATGGTCGTCAGCAACATTCTCTGGTTCTTGAGATGGTTGGACCGCTAGTTCATCCACAACTGCTGCAGGCATCTGACCTTGAGTGGGCTTTCTAAGCTTATTCTCCAAGGACATTACTTTAGTCAGTTCCTCCATACAACGTTAATTTAAAATGATAAAATATTCAACTTTTCACACTTTCAGTTTGATACAAAGCTATAACGACTTTATCTGCATTTGTTGCACTTATGTATTGACTGAATACCGTGTTTAAATAATGCGGTTTTTACAGTCGTAAACCGTAAATGTAAAATATAAATGTATACAAAATTCAATCCTACGCTGTATTTAGTGGTTTTACAAATTCCATAATAATTTCACTTTGTTTGATCAATTCGTCAAATCAAATGTGTGACGGACGTTTGGACGGACGGACTGATAGACATGTGCATCCCAGTACATCAACTCCACTTAAAGCGACGAGGGTATTCTATTTTCCCCGCTCCATATAGTGGCAAGGGGCCCGGGTGGCTCAATGACTTAGGTCGTTGGATCTAACAACTCATACAAGCCTATCACCACTACGGCGTGGGTTCGCACCCGGCTTTGTAAATTACAAAAAGGGTGCACTCGACTCGCAGCCGCATGCGATACAGTTTACCAGTTGCTTGCCCATGGTTGGTGCATGGTTCTCTCCGGCTTCCTCCACCACTAAAACTGGTCGCCATGATATAGCTGAAATATTGTTGAAAGTGGCGTTAAACACCAAAAATCAAATCAAATCAAATCAAATCCTTATTGTGGCGAACACGAATGTGGATTCTTTAGTAGTTTTTGTGTTTTTGAACAGGTTTAAAACTTATTGTTTTTTTTTGTAAAATGTATAGAAAAGGCATTTTAATTTAAAAAATGTAGAATTTATTGCCTTACCTAACTGACTCATTTGCTATGCTTGAAAGTGGTGTCTGTTGAAGTTTCCCAAGTTTGACGGAAAGTCTGGATTTGAGTTGCTTTTTGGTTGCCACTTTATAATATTTGAGAGCTTCATCTGGTAAATTTTCACATCTTTCTGTCACATAGTATAAAATGCGATCCCATGAACACGGGTGAAGCTGGTACCCTTTAAGAAGGAGCTCAATTTCTGCGTCGGAGATGGACACATGTGTTATTGTTTTCGTTTGTTGAATAATTGTTGTATCTGAAAACAATATTAACATGAAATGATAACAACATATCAAATTGTAAATGAAACACAACGTTAGCGGGTCTCCGTTTTCGGAAGTTCTTGACTCGCCACTGGGTGTGAAGGATATTTCAATGTCACGAAGTGTATTTCCTTAGCAAAGTGGTAAGTATGTGTATTTCTTAAAAAGTCAGTGAAATATAAACAATTATATAGCTACATGGATTAAATGCTTTTAACATCTGGAAAAGAACGAATACGGTGCAATATGATATAAATAATTAAATGCGCATCAATATTACAGTATACGATCGAATCAATAATCCAGAGGTCATCACAAGGTCTTTGATATGCGAAATTCATACAAAGTGGTGAGTCCCGTTTGAACAATTTTAACTATGGATTGAATCTCATTCAATTTAGGTTTTTAGATAATATCCCCCCCCCTTTTTTTTACAGTTTACCTAAAAACAACTTTGCGCTAAAAGGTTTCACACTTACCTGCTTGTGCATGATTAGTAGCTTGTTCCAATCTCAATTAGGCTATTGGACTCGCACTGCGTGAAAACTACCAAAATTTCCACAATTTATAAATGTAGTTGAATGCGGTGTGCTCGAATAGAAAACACACGAAGTACACGAGTAGAAAACAACACGAACTTGTCGCATGACTTCTGTTATTTAAATTAACATTTATTCCTACGTCGTCTTAAGGGGCGGATTCACAAATGATAAAGCTTACCAATTGCACTTTTATCCGCCCCTGCTCTTAAGTATATACATGTACGATATGTTCATTTTGATATCGTTTTTGGCATAAATGACATTATAGCGCATGTCCGTGCACAAAGAACATGCGGGAAATTTTCAAGAGAAAATCACATATTCATGGGGTGTCAACTCCACTACCCTATTCATGGGGTGTCAACCCCACTACCCCCTCCCTGAAATACGTATTACCAGATAAATTAAGCAAGAGTACAGAACAGTGTTAATTTTAGAATGAAATACCGAATACCAAATTTTATAATATACAAGTACGAGTTTCCGATATATACGCTCTAAAATGCACATAATATGGCATAGGAGAGGGGAGGGGATACACCCTCATTCATTTCCTGTCAACAGACATTGATTTATCATGTATTCTGACTAAGGGTGTTATGCGTATTTTGCGGGATGCTTTTTAAGTAGCCCCCCCCCCCTTTTTCCACACACACTATATACTTTTTATGTTTCACCTTTTAACAACAATGTATCAAATCACACTGAAATACGTTAACTCCATTGTATTATAGTTTTAAGTGAAGCTGGACCAATATTTCTGTATTTTACAGCTTACAATGTCTGAAGATAAGAGAAGAGTTGTCCTGAGAGCTTTACCTGCACTAATTCGTGTTCCTCCAGATGAAGTAAATTTTCTTAGAATACTTATACAGGTTGTCTTTGTTATAGCTCGCCCTCCGCCTGACCAGCTGTTAGATCTCCGATATAGAATTGTAAATGAAGATTTTCACTCTTGGGAAGGCAGGGATGTATTTCAAATGTTTTCATTTAACAGATATTCATTTTTCGAAACAACTGGTGAAATTCCGGAAACATTACTCGAGATTGTTCGACAATTTAACAATGACATGTTCCAAGCTACCGGACGTCCACACAAATTACCACCAATAAATCGGGTTATGTTGTTCATGCTATGGATGCGTTCGTACCCGTCGTATCACCTTCTATCCTTACTTTTTGACGTAAGTGTGACAACTGTACATGATGAAATTAATTGGTGTATTCCAATTATGTGGGAACATTTTCATGCATTGGTTCAATGGCCTTCACTGGACGAGTGGACTTCAAAAATTGGTAACTGGAACAAATTGCCGTCAGCAGTCGGAGCAATAGATGGGGCGTCAACCGAGATTAACAGACCACACATAGAACCCCAGGAATTATATTTTTCCGGACATAGACATTTTCACGTTATCCACACTCAAGTGGTGGTGGATAACACGGGGAAAATCTGCCATATACAGTCAAGCTTTCTTGGGCATCAAAATGATGCACAACATTTTAGACTGATGCCGCAAATTGGGCATAACCAGGAATTAGATTTTCCGCAAAATGTTGTTTTATTGGCAGATAAGATATACCCAAATGGTTATCCACATATGACCCCCTACACTCGACGGCAACTCAATGTAAGACCTGATAATGTACGAAGAAAATGCAGGAAACTGAACCGTCTGATAACGGAATACAGAGTAACGGTGGAACATGCTATATGTGATTTAAAACACTATAAAATAATTTGTACCCAATGGAGATATCCAAGGCGAAAGTTAAAGAAAATTGTTGAATTGTGTGCTGCATTTGTTCGTCGGCGTCAAACTATATTAAAACGATCTATCTAACAATGTATAATGCCTTTTAAATGTCCATAAACGTCATAGACCTTAATACATGTTTTGAGATTATCCCTATTATCGATTTTTCTTGTATATGTATTAATAGGAGTATCACTTTAACTCTAATAATAGTTTTCGAAAAAGTCTAATAACATCATTCACAAATGACACGCTTAGCTGGATTTTTAAAGTGCTAGCTCACTGAGTCCGCGAATCGATATGCCGCACTATTATTTAAATTAAAACATCACAAAGATACACAAAATATGAGATATTATGCATTAAGATTATCAAGCTGATTTACAAACAATAATATATCAGATAAAAATATTGATCTCAAGTTAACCACCTTATAAAAGCAATTAAAATGATGTAATCACGTTCGGTCGGATCTCTCATGATTGTTTTAATGAAAACATATACATAAACATAGAGGGCAAAATTATTGTATATAGCTTAATCTTATAATCATATTAATATCTTCATTACATTAATTGATGGGGGCGATTTTGATAAATGTGGGGGCGATATTGACGGGGGAGATTTTGCAGTAGAACGATTTGACTTGCATTCATGTCCGTTACGATTTCCGCATGAAAACGATATTCTTCTTCTTCTTCTTTACATTTCTGGCCGTCCTTCACTACTGAAGATTATTGGCCGAGCGCGTATTAAATTTAGTTAATACATAAGTTAACATATGTACAATAAACAATGAATCAAAGGTTAAAACTATATACATTTGATAACTACTATGAATATGAGTGATTATGGTGTGAAAATTGGAATCAAGGCAGATACTGGGATCATGCTCTTGAAACCGTCAACTGTGTCTGCAGTGGTAAATGTTGTAGGCAGTTGATTCCAAAGTGTGATAGACCTGGGGAAGTACGAGTATTTGTAGCAATCTTTTGATGTCTGTATGTGCCTGAATGAATTTGGATTTGTGTGTCTGGTTCTGGTGTCAACTGGAATTAATAGGTTTGAATATGGTATGGCAACTAAGTGGTGTATGACTTTGTAAAAGAATATGAGTCTGTACCTTATGCGGCGCACCTCAAGTGGGGCCCAATTCAAGTCAGACATCATATCTGTTACAGAGCTTGTATTGTGGTACCTGTTACTGACATAGCGGGCTGCTCTCCGTTGAATTTTTTCAATTTGAAGTTTTTGCTGTTGTGTGTGTGGGTCCCAAATGGTGTTACAATATTCCAATTTCGGTCGGACTAAAGCTTTGAATGCATGTTCTTTGATGGCTGGTGAATGTACTTTTAAATTTCTTTTAATGAATCCTAGTGACTGATTAGCTTTAGCTGTTATGGTGTTGATATGTTTGTCCCACTTTAAGTTATTCTGAATGGTAATGCCTAAATTTTTTGCAGAGTCAGCTTTCTCTAGTGTGTGCCCATGCAACTGATATGTATGCGATATTGTTTTCCGCTTTTGTGTTACACTTACTACTGTGCATTTGTCTGGGTGGAAGTGCATGAGCCAGTCTTGTTCCCATTTACCTGCAGCATCGAGATCTTGTTGGAGTTTTATTGCATCTTCTTTGTTTTTTATTTGTTTGTATATGATGCTGTCGTCTGCAAATAAACGGAGAGTGCTGTGTTGGATGCATTCTGCTAGATCGTTTATGAATATGAGAAATAATATAGGGCCAAGTACTGTTCCTTGAGGGACACCAGATGTTACAGGTATTTTGTTAGATGTTTCTCCCTCAAGGATAACCGTTTGTGTTCTGTCTGTAAGAAAGTCTTTTATCCAGTGAAAAGCGTTGCAGTTTATACCATAGTAGCTGATTTTGTACATGAGATGTTTATGTGACACTTTGTCGAAAGCCTTAGCGAAGTCCATTATTATGAGGTCAGTTTGGATGTTTTTATCTGATGATTTGGCCAGGTCTTGAATGAATGATACTAGTTGTGTTTCACAAGAACGGGATGATCTGAACCCGTGCTGAAGATCATATAATATATTATTGTATTCTAGATGTTTCATGATACTGCTTGTTACAACATGTTCTAAAAGTTTGCAGATGATACATGTAAGTGAGATCGGTTTATAATTTATAGGGTTGTTTTTATCACCTTTTTTAAATGCAGGACAGACACTAGCATATCTCCAATCATCTGGAATCTTACCGGTTTTGAGTGACAAACTAAATAATGTGGTTAAGATAGGTGCTATTTGTGTAGTGCACTCTTTAAGTATTCTGCCATGTATATTATCTGGTCCAGATGCTTTGTGGATATTTATATTTTGTAACAACTTATTAATTCCATTTTCAGTGATGATAATATTAGGCATTTGTGGATATTGACTTTGCCCTTTGTTTGGTATTGGGTCATCAGTTGCTGGTGTAAATGCCTTTTGAAATTGTTCATTAAGAATGTTTGCTTTAGTTTTAGTGTCAGAATGTAATTGACCATTTTGTCGTAATGTTGTTATGTTTGAACTTTCAGATTTTTGACTCTTTATGTAAGAAAATAGATTTTTTGGAAACTTTGAGGATGTTGGTGTTTTGTCATCGTCAACTGGTATATTACATATAATTTTTTCTATGTACTGCCAATATGCTGTTCTCTGTTCTTTTTGTATGTTTACTTTCATTTGTTTAAGATTAGAATCTTTACACTTGCCACTAAATTTGTATTTTTTATATTTCTTTTTGTATTTTGACATTTTTGTTTTTATTTCATTAGTTATCCATGGAAGGTTCTTTCGATGTTTAAGCATTTTCTGAGGGATGTTTTCTGTCACTGATCGGTGTATTTCATTTTTTAGTAAGTTCCAGATTGTGTTGACATCAGAGTCTGAGTATTTATCTTTTATTTCTTTCTCTAATTTACCCAAGTCTTTGTTTATATTTTCCCAATTTGCTTTGGAATATTTAAATATTTTTCTTGGTTTTGGTTGGCATCTTCTTAAAGAAGTTATACATTCTATATAAACAATGTCATGGTCAGCAATGGGAGGCAATGTTTCTACTTTATTTACTGTTGCTGGGTAATTAGTTAAAATAAGATCTAATGTTTTATCTTTGCGTGTTGTTTTATTAACTACTTGAGTAAGCGAATTGTCATTTATTATATCTAAAAACTGTTGATGTTGTTTTTGATTTGGTTTTCCTGGGAATACACTTAAGGTTTCCCAATCCATATGACCAAGGTTCAAATCTCCTCCAACAATGATGACTGATTTTGAGCTAGGGTTGATTCTACTGAGTGACTGACTCAAAGGTTCAAGAGAAATATCATCATCTGGATGTGGTCTATAATACGCACATATTTGACATTTTCTTGCATTTGATATTGTCAGTTCAGCCCAGACCATTTCACAGTTTGTTTTCAGTTCCTTGGCTTCATTTGAAAGGAATTCACTTGTCACAGCTATAAGTACACCACCATGACTCAGACCTTGTTTGTTTGGTGGTCTATCGGTCATGTAAACAGTATACTGATCTTGTGGGAAGTATTCATATGAGGATATGGTTGGATCTAACCAGGTTTCTGTACCAATTATAACATTAGGTTTTGTTGTGTCTAATAATATGTTTAGTTCTGGTTTTTGGTTTTTTATAGATTGAAAATTTATATTTACTATTTTTTATGGTCTCTGTATTCTATTTTTTACTTTGATTCCTGAATTACCTTTCTTTGCCTGGTGTGCAATAAGTGAGGAACAAGCATGTGGCTTTCCTGGACTATCAATTTCACTCAGAGCATGGTATGTGTTGTTTGTTGAAAAAGAAGACAACTCAGTTTGGTAAAAGAATGAGCTACCAAAATTTGGCAGTCCACACTTTATACAGTTCCATGATAAATTACTGATATCCATTAGATTGTACATTGTGGTGTCCATACCACCTTGGCAGTCAGTATGATACCAGGTTTTACATGTATCACATTCAAGGGCTTTACTGCTCCAATTGACATTTTTACCACAGGAACCACAAGGCCACCTGGGTGACCTCGGTCCTGGGTTGAGTTCTACTTGCCCACTTAATAATAGTTTGATAAGAAGATGATGGTTCTTCATTGTGGGTCTAAAACTTTTGTTTAGGTATCTTACTTTGGAAGAATGATATAACCAATAGTATAAACAAACATTATGGTTATTATACTGATATGATTGGTAAGAAAACAAATAAGCTAAATGGTCATGTGGGCATTTTATCTCTGCATGTACAATATTTTGTGATACATTTTCAATCTGTGTTAAGTTCTTACACACAGCTAATATGATGAATACTATGACTAGTATGTTCATGGTTTTCAAAATGATAAATATTTATTGGTTTGTTAGTAATGAAATGGTAAGAGAACACATTGACAAGTACACAAATGTTAGACACAATATGCAGGTTATGACTGGACTCGTGTGCTTCCCACGAGGTAAATGATTGACAAGACAAATGAGCAAATTAATATATGAATAGAAAAGTAAATAAGTAATATTAGTATTAAATAATTTCACCTTGTAGTAATCGATGTCTGAAAACCATGTGTTTTGTTTATACCGAAAGTGGTATTTGTAGGGAGTATCAGCTGTGAAAATTTATACAACTGTCTTATTTGAAAACTATTTAACACTTTTGTGTTGTAGTGTTGACAATAGCTAGTTATCAAATGTTTCCAGCCAAAAGTTGATGAAAATGATGCTTTTAAACAAGTATTTAAAAAAAAAAAATTTGTTGACAAATTTTAGTTCGTGCGGCACCCGGCGCAGGCGCAAACCTTCTCGGTTCGTCTTTACCTCCAGTTGTTTGTAGTAGCGCTCATGTCTTAATTACGTTATTTGTGTTTGTTTACGCATAGTGGTGTCCAACACATATTGTGTTTGTGGTTTTGTTTTGTTTTTCTTCGTCTTGTGTGCCCTTGTTGCCAGTTTCTCTCGATTGTCCGTTTCTGATCGTCCCTTCTGTATCCTCTAACGTTTATTTAAAAATGTCAAGTCTTACCAAACAAGTTATAAAATGGCCAAAACACTTTTAACTTTTGCATTGAATAATATCAAAAATAGTAGCAGTAACCTACAAAAAAAGTATTGATGTAGCAGTAATGATTAACGTCTACTGAAGATACAATGCACATTAAGCATTTAACATCAATAAGCATCAATACGTTACTAACAATGATCAATTCTTCTGTCAATTTTATCATCTACATGGTATTCAACAAACAATTTTACGACGTTTATCGACGAATCTTTTGCGAATGTAGATTCATTTCAATGATGCATAAGCGGAAGCCAAAGCAAACGGAAGCTATAGTATCGAAGCAAACCGAGAGGACTAGCTTTAGGAACGTAGCGAAAATATGCGAGACTATCAAAGCAGGTGAGACTGGTCTTGCGGAAGCCAAGAATAATGGTAGCACATGCGCATATGATGAAATCCATCCCCAAGAAAAGATAATGGAATTTGGAGTGCTAGATGATGTCCACGTTGGATCTTGTATTCCAACGAACCAACACCATATATAAATATAAGGGGACAATATAAGACTTTAATATGTTGTAATAGACTGACATTTTCTTTTAAATAAGTGTTGTAAGTCATTAAACAACAGATGCTGCATTAGCTATACATATTGTTTAATATCTAGAAAATATCATCAAAACGGTCTACACGATACAAAAAATAATTTTATTAAATCGTACAAGACAGGATTTTTCTGTATTATCCAAGTTGTGATCCAGTCAATGCATTTCCACACGGCTACCCGATCTCTCTTGACTAATTATGCGAATATACATAAATACTAGAGACAATAGTAAACAGTCGCTTCGAAATCGACTTGGCATAATGGATTTTTTGTTAACACATTTTCCCACTTTACGGAACACGTTTACAAACGAGGAGAAGATATATGTCCTTGTAGAGGACACATTCCGTTATTATGAGAAACTGTTGTAAATAGAATAGAACAGGAAACTACATGCCTGAATTAATTTGCATCATACTAAGGACCAAATAACAATATGTTAGTTATCAGATAATAACATCACAATGTTGCTAATATCTCAGTTGATTTATCCAGTATGATTCATTTACATACAATATTATCTAGCAACTGTACTTTAATAATAAAGATATCATTCTAGTATTCCTGATATGTATATATATGTAATATATGTAATAAACCTTATTGCAAAAAAAAACAAAAAAAACAAAAAACAACTTTGTATTGTATATGGTATTTTGTCTTTTTGCTTTGGCAATTAAATTTTAATTAAATTATATTTAGAATAGTAAACCGCCTCGATGGTGTAGTGGTTAGTGTGCTCTCCTTTAGATCGTTGGTTCCATCACTGGTGTCAAACCGAAGTATAAAAATGATATTAGTCTGTCTGTTCACAGCTAGACACGCAACATTAAAAATTTAGACCAAAGGCACCCAAAGTTGACTCGAGGTCAGTATCTGTCCTAATATAGAGCGATACTTCTACATGCGGATTGTTATTTCAGTGAACTGGTACCTTTAAATCTTGCTAAGCATGGTAGTCTATACAACAAAACAGACATCACCATCATCTCATGACAAAGTAACACTTCTCGCCATGATATAGATAAAAACAAAATCGTGTTCACTCACTCGTGAGTCTCTAAGTAGCAGTTAACACAAATTTGTTTTTATAGGATTTTGGAATTGTTCTGACATTGTTGTATTTTTATTTTTTGTTTTTCATTTTACTGTCTGATGCAAAAAAAAAGAAAAAAGAAATAATACTAAAGTTAACAATATTGCACATAATATCGTGTAATAAAGAAATATGAGATTATCTGCCTGAAAAAAAAGATGGATAACTATGACAATCCTTTACATACAGAATTCAGTTCAATGGTATTTGTTTGGTCGCCAATTTGTACTTTCCCATTGCAACACTTGTCATGAATGAATATACGAAGTTTATGAAGAGCAAACAAAACAGTGTGTATTACAAGAATACCGACAAATAACAACATAAATACGTATAAAATTGTTTTTTCTGGTTTATGCCAGTCCAAAACTGGATAAATTGCAGCTCCGCCACCCCCTACTTGATATATAACAGAAAATAAGCCATATAAAATGCCAAAGATGAAAGGGTATATAAGATGTAGAATACGGATGGGTTTTGCACAGACGAAAATATTCAACAGGACGTAAACTGAGTTTATTCCATGCTTTGCAATACTGGTTGGTGCTCTACCTGAAATAGAGATATAGATATATATATATTTGTGTTTGCAATTTCAGAAGATTTGAGAAGGCTTTTATTATGATTTAATATTATTTTAAAGAAATGAATAATTATATTATTGTCGTTTTTTCTCTCGAAATTACTGTGGTGTGTGTACATACATTGTATTATAAACATACTTCCTCCGTCATATGGATAACATATGAGTTTCCCCATTTTCCAGTTGTTATTCAAAATTAGAAATGACGACCAGTGGAACAGTATAAGCAAACGCCATGTAATGTAACTTTCGTAGTTTTATCTGACACCCAAGATTTCTTATATGATTTATCATGTCTGATTTTGTATTGAATCGTTTTTTTCCCTGTATTTGCATTCATTTTAGACAACGTACTAATAATTTAAATTTAACTGTAAATATAGGAGGACGATTGATTTTATCTTTCAATAATCAATATATATAGCATTTGTTTGGAATCGACCTGTATTTACTCGAAATATTGGGAATGAGTAAGTGATTGTTGCTTAACGCCAACTCAGCAATTTTTCATCTATATCATGACGAGTACAAGTTGATTTTCAATGACGCGTGTCTTTGGTCGAAACGATGAAGTAACATAGACTCTCTATTAAATGCTTTTTGCAGTTTAGTTAGTGCTAAAACACACATACACAATACTTACTTGGTGTTAACAAACCATAGAAAGCAATAGTTATCGTAACCGCAATAGTGCTGCTTGACTCAAACAACATCCAGTCTAGTTTTAGATACCAAGGCATACTGGCTCTTTCTTCCCCTTTTGTGGAAAGACAAGGGAAAATAATATTACTATGAAAAATGGAATGGTAACTAAGTGAATATCATTTTCTAACTGGTACCTTTATTGGCAACTCTTTCATAACGTCAGTTAATATTCCATAAACTGTTTTTTCTTATTTATTGGAAATTCAAAACTAGCTGATCATTATGTGAAAATGCGCATATTTGATTCGTTTGATCAATATCTTGTTTCAATGATTACTATTTTGCAATCGTGGTCGTATGGTGGTTGTATTTAAAGCTACCTTTGCAATCAGTGCTTATCACCACCAAAGTTGTGAGTTCGAACCCCGTTCATGGCAAGGTGTGGTCGATACAACATTATGTGATAGTTTGTAAGTGACTTGCAATAGGTCGGTGGTTTTCTCTAGGTACTCCAGTTTCCTCCACCAATAAAACTGACCGCCACGATATAACTAAAATATTGTTGAAAGTGGCGTTAAGCACCATAAACCAAACCAACCAATCAATGATTATTGTAGAAGTTGCCACCCCTTTGGAGATTTTCTGCATGTTTTGTACGTTTATGGTTAATATGATTTTGATGGCGATTCTTTTACTATATGTCTCACTTTTATATGTCAATTGAAGTTGTTTGCAAACTCACGCGCACCATTGTAAACATTTGCGTACTTGCAAGTTCATAACACGAACGCACGAAGTAAAATTATGCGGCACTTGACGGGCTTCATGCAAATCAGCGTTTTCACATGAATTACAAATGGAAAGAATTTGTATGCTAGAATTTGTGTGTATTTAACAATGAACGTCGTAATTCATTCTCAAGTGTTTATTTAATTGTTTAATTTCTTGACTGTAAATTCTCATACATGCTACATTCAATTCACATTTGTACATATAGAGACTATAGAGGTATATATATTTATGGCATAATTGTGTTAAAGTGTCTTTTTAACGGTTTGACTTGGACTTAGGATATTTTATAGAGTTCAAGAACCAGGACTCGAAGTTATAATGTAAATATATACCTGTCTTGATGTTCACATGTATAACATCTCTCCTCTTACAATGGACGTAAATAGTACAAATAAAATCAACTAGATTCGATAATCCCAAAATTATGTATCCCCAATTTGTCAGATATATGAAGTAATATTTATCTCCTGTTCCACTGTCTTTGTATGCATTGAACGGGTCAACGATGAACCAACTCAAGTGCCACAACAACCAAAATCCCGTCCAGAAGGGGTACGATAGGCGTGGTCCACACTGAAAATACACAATTAAGATATACCTGCATTAGAGGATAAAAGATAAAAAACCTACATGGCTGAAAAATGTAACTCTCTATCTCTCATTTTGTGAATATTGTATATAGCTGTTTTGTTATTATGTATTGTTGTAATTCAATTTGTTATCTATATACAATTGCATTTACAAAGGTTATCCGAAATAAAGATATATATAGTACCCTGTGAGGAGTTCTCCATATCAGAGAAACAATTTTTGATAAAACTGATCCAATAATTTTCTTCTAATTTCCCAGTTTATAACATTAGTATTTATTGCATATTTACTGTTCCGTGTATAACTTAACCCTATCTCATCAAAGATTTGTTTACATACATTATCCATTGAAACTCTATCGAATGTGTGCAATGAAAGCTAAACATTATGGGGTATAACATACTGGACCATTATTTTCATTTTGTATCAGCTTAGACCAAAATTTAATCATTCTCAGTTTTGCTATTATTTCTAGTGAAAATCTACCACTCTCCCAATATACCAAATAATTTGCAGAGCTTGATCTCACAAAGACTAGAGTATTTTTAAAATAAATTATAAATTTATTTTTTCAATGTCTGCTTCCTTTTCGTAACCCCATATCACAGAAGCATACATCAGAATGGGAGTAACGAAAGCGTCAAACAATTTAAGTTCCAAATCAATAGGAATGTTTGTATTTCTTAGTTTTCGATAGAGAGCATACAATGCTTTTAGTACTTGGCTAGCAAAGACACCAAAGGGGTAACGAGAAGCCGTAAATCGAGGAAGGGGGACAGTGCAATACAATAGATGTTAATAATTTGGAAAGAGGTTTTGTGGAGCATTTAGCAGACCCAATTTAACGCTACTTGTAAGGATTTTTTTTAGGAATATATTAGAGTGGCGAAAGATCAGGTTCTTCATCTCTGGTTGAAATCCCAAATGAACACAAAACATATCTATGATTCATTGTCAAGGATTTCCCTTGTCGTAAGTGTCATTGGGCTATATTAAATGTAAAACAATAATAATTTGTGTCTAAGTGTAAAATTTGATGGTCTTAGTTTCATGTTTAATTTACATCCATATCCTTCTTTGCTAAATTAACGTTAGAAAACACCGAAAGTGTAATAAAAAATGGACAATTCCGAGAGAAAATGGCAACATAGGGTAGACAAAACGACGAAAAACAAAACAAAAATACAACAATATACATGTGTTGGACACCACTACACACAAATAACGTAAACAAGATATGAGCCTCTCATACAAACAACTGGAGGTAAAAACGAACCGAACACCGTTCTCATGCGGAAATCGTAACGGACAACACAACACAGAATAGTCAAAACGTAAATGAGCAGGGCCACCAATGAATTTTTACATTTTTTCACTTGAGTAACTATCGAGAGTGAGGAAATACCGTAATCCACTGGTTTTATAAGGAAGATATATTTCTCTCATGATAAAAACGTCAAAAATATTTTTAAGCTGTTAATTTCCGTTAATGACACCATCGAATGAAAATTGGCGGGAATTCTGACTGGTTTGACACGCAAAGAATAGGAGAAACGTTCACTATTCTTAGCGTGGCTAATCAGCTCTTTACATTTTCATAATACTTTCAAAGACCACGGTTCCGTCGGGAAGCCATGCACAGATTCCGTACCTCCAACAATGCAAAGTCAAATATCGAAATCAAGGGACGTAACTCTATTTTTTAGACAGATGACGCTTTAAAAGTGAGCGGTCATGCATTGTATACGTCGACACCCCATGTGTCTTTATTGAAGATCTTCATGAATAAAACTAAAAGAAGTATTCATTTTTATTGAATCCATTTTTTAAATAAAATTTTAACGTGACTGACGCGTGAATACGGGTTCCGTGGCGTTAGTTCGAAGGTTCATTAGTCCGAAGGCTCGTTAGTCCGAAGGTCCATTAGTCCGAAGGTTCGTTAGTCCGAAGGTCCGTTAGTCCGAAGGTCCGTTTGTCCTAATGGCGGCCACCCATACTTTGAACTCCGATCAGAATAACGACTTACAAAGACTGCGGTATTCGCGGGAAACCGAAGACACAAGCTTTGAGTTTTGGTGGCTCAAAAAGGGAAACTCGTTTCACCTCCCCCCCCTCCCCCAAATAAATAATCCATTTATGGAATGATCAAGGTAAATTTACACCTACTGTTTATTCCCAAAAGACCCCATCTCTATATCTATCCAATGAAATGGCGATTTCACATGACGGTTAACCCCTGATGTAGCAACGAAAGAGGGGTTAATCAAGGGATACTGGTTTGTTAACTTAGGGATAGGAAAGGGACATATATGTAAAATTAGAGTATAAACACATATTTGAAGTTAACTCCAAATGACTTTCCAAAATGCCTTCTGCAAACATGTATCTTAAAATAGTGCTACTAGAAATTAAGGTATAAAACAACAAAATACCGAAATTGAAGGAAATAATGATTTTTTTTCTAGTTTAATCCGTACGTTTTTTCCTACATGTAATATGCATAACACATTTGTTAGATGATCTTTTATGATATCATATTATTTTTTGTTTCTGATGCGTGTATACCAAAGTACCAATCTTTGGAATTTCTACACTAACAAGACTGTTTATTCCTCACAGTATACCACTTGGTTAAAATCTCTAAGGAGACCCCCATCTGGTACACGTATCTGGTAAAGGGTACTTGTATATTTCGAGCCATGGAACACGGTATTCTGGAATTACATAGATGTATAATTTGGTACGCGTATGCTTAAGTTGTTGCGGTAGTTGATTGGAGTTTTCAATATTCCATAATAATTGGTATATATTTGAGGTTACACTCCGTATTTTGCGACCATCAGTTGTACATTAGAACGTCCGTTTAATGATTTTATGTATTCTCTTTTTAATGGAATGTACTTGTCCTTCACAAAACTTAATTTCAGATGTGCTTTTATGTTTTCTAATCCCTTTCTCAGAGATCGTCTCTTTTGTGTCGTACCAAAAGGGACTCTTTCAGTATTTCGTAAAGAGTAAATGACAAGTCTAAGACTATTCAGAAGTGTTTGTTAAGCAAAAAAATCCCAGTTATTAATTGGATCAACAACGGGTCTTTGACTAAATATCTTTTAAGTTTTAAGCTTAAACATATTTGGTTAAGATCAGAGTTTTTGGAGGAAGAATTAAGGAAAGTATTTTTGGGTGGAGGTGGTTTGACCTGAGAATTATCATGAAATGTTCTGAAAGGTACATAGGGGCATATATCTTTTTTATTGTCCAGTGGATTGGGTTCAAATTTGAGGGTGTTGGGTGCATTGGCATATATTTAACGAATATTTGAAGGGAAAGTTAAAAAAAAAAATATTTTGGGTGGAGATGGTTTGACCTGAAAATTGTCATGAAATTTTCAGATCAAATTGTTTTCACCTAAAGAAAATAACTTTATGTATTATCTAAATTTAATACGGCGCTCGGCCAATAATCTTCAGTAGTAAAGGACAGCTAGAAATGTAAAGAAGAAGGGTTTTAGTGGAGGATTTACTTCATTGGAATGATTTTCATATACACATGTACAAAAAAATGTATTTCAGAGACTACGCGTTTTTTTTCTCTTTTTTTTAGACTTAGCACGCTTGGATCCATAATTACAAAACAGGGGTTTGGTGCAATATTTGGCGTGTTTACTACAAAATGTTTTAAGTTTTACCTATATTTGCCGATTACACATTTTTTTTGCTAGCAAAAGCCGGGCGTACAGCCTACAACCCACCTGGATAGGCCACTGCTTAGTTAGAATGTGAATATGAGTATCTTGCTTCTCTTACTTAATTTGATAAAAGACTGAATATTAAATAAATTCAACACTGTTCGATACCTATCCTTTGGTCGAAAAACAAGACTAACGGACCTTAAAAAGTTCGGACTAACGGACCTTTGGACTAATGAACCTTCGGACTAACGGACCTTCGGACTAATGAACCTTCGGAGTAATGGACCTTCGGACTATCGAGCGGTCACCGTGAATACGTGTATTTATGATATCGTTTGCTTGAAATCAACGTTGGAACTCGGGATACCGCTGCTGATGAAATGTTGACCCAAAAAAATGGCGCTAAAAATCCATTCTTAAAATAAGTGGAACAATTGCATCCCATTGGTCAGTGTCGGAATTAGGACAAATTAGACCCTAAGCTAGTTAAGTTATGAGGCCCCTCTTACTTGGGCCTTGGTAGACCTACACAGGCAGCCAGGCATACATTTGCCCAGGAAATTTGGGAATAGTAAACATAACGCCTTCAAATTTAAAATTGCACCACATAAGGAAAAATCCATAGTAAAAAATGTTTGACAGGAAGATTCCCCCCCCCCCCCCCCCCGCCATGGCCAACGGGGCCCTGTGATTAAGCACACCTAAGCACAATGGAAAGCCCGACACTACCATTGGCTGGTTATTAATAAATTTGGTAAAAATAGCTAGAATCACGTATTAGAGTATGGGTGACTTGCATATTTCCCCATCATACGTCACTCGAATTCCATATTTAGATGTCAACAAGAAGCACTATATTTTGAGATTCTAACAAAGTATTTCTGTTTTTTTTTCCAGAGATTGATCGATCTATTTAATTAGGATGAAAATGTGACTGTTTCTGTTTAAGCATGAAAGAACCACTTGACCAATCATAGTCACATATATATAGATTAATTTTATTCCATTTTAACAACAAATTTTTCATTCTCGTTGACTGGTTCCATGGCATTTATGGACTTGTCCAAATATTGACATAATTAATAAATAGATTTTAGAAATAAAAAGGTCTACATTATAATGTATGATCTTGTCATGCAGAGAATGGTGAAAGATTATGTTAAATTCACACTAGATTAACATGGCATAGCATAAGACTACATATTTAGTTCATGCCAAGCATTTACACCCCCCTTTTCATTTTCAGTCTGTTTTCCTGAAATACTTATTGATGTGTGTACATGCTACTTTTCAGTGCCAATGGTATTGACAACCTTCAGTATTAAATCATTGTAGGTAGATATATTATATACAGAATGGACATGGGATGTTTATTCTTTTTAACAAGTTACAGATTCTATTAAATAAAATGGATGTTTAATTTCTGTCAGTTGCAGATTTATACTATGCAATGTTTCCTGTGATGTTTATTGGTTGAATATTTGAATAAATAAAAATAAGAATTTATGATAAGTCTTATGTTTTTCTATAAAGACTGGTTTGTAATATATTCATACAGGTTTGAAAATTAATATATATTATGTTTTGTTTTCTTCTAAAAAATCCATGAATTAAAAAAATGGACCAGCATTCCAATTATTTTAAAGTACATCATCAAACAAATGCAGGCCCTTGGGTTTAATTGTGGGCAGGATATCTCCTCTTAGTAACTGATACATTCATTTAATTCAGAAAGTTTCAGATGCTCCTGAATTTTGTTTGTTTGTAAAAAGAAATTTAACATTTCTGAATTGTATTGTATTTGTAAGAAATGTGAAATTAAGTTCAAACTTTGTATTCTATGTCTACTGGTAAGATTATTATTATTATTATATATTTTTTTTTTTTTTGGGTAAGATTCTTTATTTCTCTTAAACCATAATACATACAGGTATAGAGATATGAAAATATGTACACTATTTACAATATATACAGACAGGTCATAACAAGAGGTTAACCGGGAGTCGACACACCTTTATTAATAATTCTGACAAAACGACATAATTTTTGGAGTTCTATTTTTGAAGTTGATGTCATTAATAGTTTGAACTTTATTATGTTTGGATTTATACGAATGTTTTTCTTTATATAAATTTTTCTTTGATTGCCGAAATACTGACATTTAAATAGATAATGAAATTCATCTCCAATTTCTCCATTATTACATAAGGGACATATTCTATTCTCTCTGGCTATGTTTTTCCATCTACTATTTTCGACTGGTAACTTATGGTTTGTTGTTCTAAATTTACTTAATGTCAAATTATCCTTATCATTTAAAATATTTAAGAAGTTTTCGAAACCAAAATTATCTTTATATATTCTGTAATTCAGTGCCTTCGGAGAATCGTTTACTGAAGAAAGACACGTTTGGAGATATTGATCAGTGAGATTTTGTTTAATTGAGTGTTTCAACCACTATTCATTAATAAAAGTTTGTGACTCCCAAATATAATCAAAACCACAATTACACAATATATGTTTTACATATTTCAACCACATAAAGTTTCTATCTCTCACTCGCAACATATTATACATACATTTATAAATGATAGCAGATAGTTTTGTTTGCTTTCCACTGATTAATTTAGCCCAAAATGATATTGTTCTAACTTTTATATCTGAAAATAGTTGGAAGGAAAATGATGAGCCAGTTAATAAAAAGCCATTTTCTGATGGAAGTACGAGTATTTTAGATTTGAAAAAATCTGTTTTTTAAACCATTTTAATTTATGTAAAAAGAGTGGAGATGACACTACTAATATTGAAACGTTATATTTTCAAACAGTATTTGATATTTGCATAAGTGACATATTTTTAGACAAGGATCAGAGTTTTCAAGACACCTTGTGTCATAAACATTATAATATATTTAGTCATTCATAAAAGAACTTTTTGATTGTTGTAATTTGTGAAACTTCATCTGAAAGTCAAAAGGTTTATTTCAATTTCAATTGAAAACCAAGACTTGTTCTTAAATCTTTCAAGAATAAATTAAATTTCTGTAGAGAATTTGGTTCAGAAGATAAATTATATTGTGGTACATATTGTTGTAACACATTTTCTAGGTCAGAAATTGGATCAGAAACAAGATATCAAACTTTTCAATTTCTTTTAGATATTTTGAACAAGAACCAAGTTGTTGAACAAGTTTCTACACACAATTAGACCTGCATACACTTCAACATGTTGTTGAATTTGTTATTCAGGCTTTTTTTTTTTTAGAGGAAAAGGTACTTCTGTTGCCTGTTGTTTATGAGAAATATAAATCTATGAATTTTAAATGCTGAATATTAGAAATTTTCTTTTACAGAAAAGAATTTTTCAAAATTTGCCCTTTTATTAACTTTTTTTCCAGTCATTGGATCAAATGAAATAGTTTTTTAACTTCAATTTTAAACAATATTAACCAATACTTGTTTATTTTGCCAACAGAAAACATATTCATTCTAGTCATTTTATTTACTTAGTGAAATTTGGAATTCTGGTTTGTCCTTTCATGTGAATGCAAGTTGTTCTGTATGTGTCTTTTATGTGAATGCTAGTCATTCAATATGTGTCTTTTATGTGAATGTTAGTCATTCTGTATGTGTCTTTTATGTGAATGTTAGTCATGTTGTGTGTGTCTTTTATGTGAATGTTAGTCATTTTGTGTGTGTCTTTTATGTGAATGGTAGTCATGTTGTGTGTGTCTTTTATGTGAATGCTAGTCATTCAATATGTGTCTTTTATGTGAATGCTAGTCATTTTGTGTGTGTCTTTTATGTGAATGGTAGTCATGTTGTGTGTGTCTTTTATGTGAATGTTAGTCATGTTGTGTGTGTCTTTTATGTGAATGTTAGTCATTTTGTGTGTGTCTTTTATGTGAATGCTAGTCATTCAATATGTGTCTTTTATGTGAATGTTAGTCATGTTGTGTGTGTCTTTTATGTGAATGTTAGTCATTTTGTGTGTGTCTTTTATGTGAATGCTAGTCATTCAATATGTGTCTTTTATGTGAATGCTAGTCATTTTGTGTGTGTCTTTTATGTGAATGTTAGTCATTTTGTGTGTGTCTTTTATGTGAATGTTAGTCATGTTGTGTGTGTCTTTTATGTGAATGTTAGTCATGTTGTGTGTGTCTTTTATGTGAATGCTAGTCATTCAATATGTGTCTTTTATGTGAATGTTAGTCATTTTGTGTGTGTCTTTTATGTGAATGCTAGTCATGTTGTGTGTGTCTTTTATGTGAATGTTAGTCATGTTGTGTGTGTCTTTTATGTGAATGTTAGTCATTTGTGTGTGTCTTTTATGTGAATGTTAGTCATTTTGTGTGTGTCTTTTATGTGAATGCTAGTCATGTTGTGTGTGTCTTTTATGTGAATGTTAGTCATGTTGTGTGTGTCTTTTATGTGAATGTTAGTCATTTTGTGTGTGTCTTTTATGTGAATGCTAGTCATTCAATATGTGTCTTTTATGTGAATGTTAGTCATTTTGTGTGTGTCTTTTATGTGAATGTTAGTCATGTTGTGTGTGTCTTTTATGTGAATGTTAGTCATTTTGTGTGTGTCTTTTATGTGAATGTTAGTCATGTTGTGTGTGTCTTTTATGTGAATGTTAGTCATTTTGTGTGTGTCTTTTATGTGAATGGTAGTCATTTTGTGTGTGTCTTTTATGTGAATGTTAGTCATGTTGTGTGTGTCTTTTATGTGAATGTTAGTCATTTTGTGTGTGTCTTTTATGTGAATGCTAGTCATTCAATATGTGTCTTTTATGTGAATGTTAGTCATTTTGTGTGTGTCTTTTATGTGAATGTTAGTCATGTTGTGTGTGTCTTTTATGTGAATGTTAGTCATTTTGTGTGTGTCTTTTATGTGAATGCTAGTCATTCTGTTTATGAATGTCATGGGGAAAAATGATTGCAACCTAAGTACCCATATTTGTAAATGCTGGTAATTTTGTGAATGTCCTGGAGAAAGAATTATTGCAACCTAAGTACTCATATTAGTAAATGCTGGTCATTTTGTGAAGTCATGGGGAAAAAATTATTGCAACCTAAGTACCCATACTTAACCACCTATATGTTATAAAAGCTAGTTTATAGTTGTGTCAAACACATGAATATTCCAAATACATTGATATTTACATTGTGAGATAAACATGAAGCTTGGTAGCTTTCATTCAGATAATAAAATTTCCTAATTTCAAGAAAAATATATGCTTACACTGAATTTTTTTTTAACTTGCCTTGATAGAATAGGAAGGGTTAAGATATCAGAATACAATTTTTTATGTCCCTTTTTGTCTCAAGGTTTCACCTTTTTTTTTTAGATTTTTAAAAAATTATATATTTTTTTACATGTTTTTTTAAAATAATTTCATATGTTTTTAATTCACTTAATTTTTGTTTACATACTTTTATTTTTTTCTACACATTTGTTTCTTTCTATTTATCTTGTATTGAAATTAAATTAAATTGAAATTATTAATTGTTTATACATCACCCAACAAATCAAGTATCAAAGATGATTTTTTTTATTTAAAGTGATGATAAATAGTTATTCCCCAGTCTAAATGACAAAATGCACAATGTCTATAAAACAATATTGCAATAAAAATAATTCAATTAAATTGAAAAATACGGTATTAATACAAGAAAATTAAAAAAAAAGATATAAAAATATACCCCAAATGAAATATCCTCTTTCGGATGTACGTGTGTGTGTCATCTATTGTTGATGTTAAGAAACACTACCAATGTGTTCCGAAAGACAATGAATTTCGATGTTTGGCAAATGGTCGATCAATCAAGGTGGGGGTAGAACTAAGTGGAACAATTGCATCCCACAAGACATTGACACTAGCTAGTTGTCGGCATGACAATGATCCTAGATGATTTCCTCAGGCAATGGATGTTACAGAAAGCCATCAAGTAGCAAAATTCGATGTTTGTACACTCTAAATAAAAACTGAAGAGATGCAATGAATTTCTATTTATCCATAGACATCTTCCGTATATTTTTATTGATTTCAAGTGTACGTATTTATTGTAAAACGACGTATTTTAACCGAAGGGTTGAACGTCATTTTTCATCAAAAATGAAGCGGAAGTCACGTGACTGAGACTTGACTTTGGAACTCTCCTGGCATTCCTACGGTTGTTAATTGTCTGCATGATATTTTCAGACAATGATCAACAACGGGATTAATAACTGAATACATATTTTGATGTTTTTGGTCATTAGAGAAACAGACCAGTTGGTAGTTATTTTTTTTTATATTTTAAAGCTTTCGCTAATACTGGAGCTGTAAAATTAGAACATTTAAATATCTCGAGTGGCGAAATATCATAGTCCTCTGGTAGCAGAAGGATACTCTATATATTTTGTTTTTACATTTTCATATATTTATAGGATAATGGCATTAATAATTTCTTACTCAAATATCACATACCTCTGTTAAAACGAATAATTTAGGAAAATCGTGGTTAAATCCAAAGTAACCACATTGGAATTCCTTCTTTAGCTCCGTGCATCCTGACATGACATTCGACTTGAATTTAAAAAACCTAAAATATACATGTATTAAAGGAGCGTTCTTGTAACTAACTGATCTGTTTATTTGTGGAATGAAAAGTGTCATTAAAACCAGGTGAATTTAAACACTTTACTACAGTTCATGTCAACTTTGATTTCAATACAATGCATTTAAATGTCTAAAACTAAAGTCTAATTGTTTACCCTATATACTTGACTATTTAATTTAAGTCTTACGTTATTTTTAATTAGATTGAAAATACAAACTACATGTTTACACAACATATAATCTAGATTAAACGCTCTGTAATTATATAAATTCAACAAGTCATGTCATTTAATTCGTTTGTAATCAATGTATTCTTGGGTAAGTTTAAATTCAAACCGATGCCTATTTATATATAATTAAATCAACATAAGATCATGCTTTTGTGTATTGGAGGTAGAACGCACACGTCCCCGACGTTTTAGACATAAGAGGAACATATACTTTTGATACATTCGTGATTTTTTCTTACAAATATACTACATTGTTACTTGTTATATAAGGGGCCATCGGGGTCGTGATCATATGGTAGTTGGATTTACAACTACCTGTGCAATTAGTGCCTATCACAACTAAAGTTTTGAGTTCGAACCCCGTTCATGCCGAGGTGTACTCAACACAACATTATGCGATAAAGTTTGTCAGTGACTTGCGACAGGTCGGTGGTTTTCTCTGGTTTCCTCTATCAATAAAACTGACCTCCACGATATAACTGAGATATTGTTGAAAGTGGCGTTAAAGATCATAACCCTAACACATAACACTACTTGTTATTTGAACTTTCTTCATCTGGTTTTAGGAGCTATCTCTTAATATGCTCCTTTTCCAGACTTTAAAGTGACTGGCGGAAATAAAGAAAATGTGTGAGTGGGGGGTGGGATATATATTCTATGCCTATGGGTGAATGCACAAAATCATATTTGAAGTTTTCTCATAAATTGACTGTTATTTGAACGGTTTGTCTATTTTCGTGTATTGTTTCATACTTTACAGGTGTCTGGCTGGTTAAGGTCGTTTTCACTTGTGACCACAAGCCTAACACGTATTGTAGTGTATATGAGCCTGTGACCCACACCAAGTTTTAATGGTATCAGAAGACTATCATCGACCAGTTCATTGTATCAATAGAAACTTTCCTGTCGCCAGTAAGTCTGGTAAATAACCGTCATATAGCCGAAAAATACTAAAGGTGGTATTAAACACCAATAACCACAACATATCATACTATATCTTACTTCTTACAAACTTCTAGGAATATCATTGGTTTAAAGTGATCACGTGGAAACCGTGTATATTCAATACATGGTCGATTTTTAATACACGGTTAGTAGTAGAGTTATCTCCCCTTTTTCTTTCAAAACAAAAATGACGTTGAACGACGAGACGCCGGCGCGTTTCGCCCTGACAACAGACGTTGAATTTATTAACAGACGTATTTTTTTTTTTAAATATTACAATAAAAAAATAATTGAGTAAGTTTGTCCCCAAATGTTGGTTCAAAGACTTGGCCAATGTAACATTCCACAGGTCACCAAATATTGCTATAGCGACACCTATGAATCACTTACACACAACACAAAAATTACATATTTAATAGTTTTGATGCAGTTACATCTACATCCCTCATACAAAGGTAATCAGTAAGATATATTCGTTACACAGTGTGCTAGTGACCTAATACGATATATACGGGGTCAGTAAATTAAATATGGGGCTCGAACTGCGCTCTCGCCCCATATGGAATTTACTGACCCCGTATATATCGTATTAGGTCACTAGCACACTGTGTAACTTATAATATGGAGATATTTGCTTAAACGGTAAAGTAAATGCATACATATGATTACAACAGATAAAACGAGTTTGAAGACATTAAAGGAGTAATCAGAATCCGTATATCGAAGAAGAACAGATAACACAATGGCCAAAAGAAAAAGTGCAAAAAGACAAACAACGATCTACAAAACATACACATAATATGTGCAACAATATCATATGCATGTATACACACATTCGTGTAGGTTCTCATTTAATAATTACATCTTGCTTTATAGGAACAGGGGGTTCAAATTCCACAATATAGATATATTTGAGTATTTCATTAAACATGGATTAAAGCCATATTTGGTATTTCATAAAATGAGGATTTAGTAATATTTTTGTCAATTAGTATTATCAGAACCATTCATCATAGACAGAAATAAGATTCCTATAACTCTAATAAATAGATAGAGTAATATGTACAGGTCACTATTGCGATGAAGGATAATTGCTAACTACTTTTATCTTACCTTTTTATAATGCGGATGTTGGCTGTTGTTAGGTCAAGCTCCTGCAAGCAAGAATCAGGATCGAGATTAATCAGGAATTGTTCATTGGCATGCGCTTTTTTTTTAAAAAGTATAGTCATATACTATAGGAATGTTCTTCCCTGAAGTTATGTCGGATAGCTGTAAAAAGTTCATGGACTGTTGGTTAGTTTATTCTTGTGTATAGTGATCAAATGACCGGTATTTCAACTATGTTCATGACGTAATCTAATAAAAAAATATATTTTTAATTACACCCCCTTTTTGTTCCTGATATTTCGCGCCATAATGATCTAACAAAACTCACAAATGGAGTCGAATTCAGATGATCTTTACTCGTTTAAAGGTGAAATGCAAAGGTCATAACTTTTTTCAGATTTACACATTTTTAGATAGTGATTTTAGTACCTTGATAGAACATCGTATAAATTTTCAATTTTCTCAAACCGTTTGTGCGAAATCGTCAGGTAAACTTACCTGTTTAAAACCGCGGGAAATATCAATCTTGCTTATTCCCCTTTAAAAATCTCCTGTCGTGACGTCGTTCGTGTCATTTTGTCCACTTTATGGGGACAAAGATAATCATACCATATCTCTTCTTTGTGTGTAAAACGGTTGGGTGGGTGGACATTGGTTAATTTACTATTAATAAAGCTACCGTTAAAAGGTTAAGTATACTAATTAAAAAATTTCGCTTGTAAAGATATACTAAAATGAAAAAATAAATACCGTGGTTCTAGGATATCCTCCCGTGATTCTAGGATATCCTCCCGTGGATTCATCGCCACAAGTCTTGGTATACTTAATATTCTTAATACATTTATATATTTCATTTTGTGTAATATTTCTATTACTGAGTAATCATTTAATTCAATAAATTGACACGGTTCTGTTTATGAGTATTTTCTTCATTTACATTATCAGAAACAGATGAATTATGGTTTTTGAAAAAATCAACTAAATATAAAAAAGGAATGTTCGGCTGACTAGAATGATCATGTTGAGAATTCGCCAGTATTATTTAGTATTCTGAGATCTTAAAGTCTTCATCTTCTTAGTAAATTTTTTTCTGTAGTTTTTCATAGCTTTTCAATAAATATCAATTGGTTTTTCAATATACGTATGCCATAAGATAAATAAATCCAAACCGTAACAAGGTTTAAATCAACAAAAGCGGTGTTCTGTCGTGATTAAAAAACAATACGCATAGCCATTTACCAGTTTTAGGAGACCATATCGGTGGTGTAATGGTTTCCGTGCTCGATACAAGTACGGTAGATCGTGTTTTCGAACTCAGACCGGTGCTTTCCCGCTTTTCTACATTAAGGAGTACGAACACAGACGGACTAGCGAAGTAGGATAATGTGTGATAGAAATGTCTACAAACGGACTGTTGTTTCAGTAAGCTAACATAATAAAATCGAACTAAGAGTGTTGGTCTTGTACAAAGCAGACATCGTCAAAATCATCTCATCGAAATGTAATTTGTTCTCGCCGTGAAATAACCGAACAATTGCTGACTTGGCGTTAAAGAGCAATCTCTCATTCAGTTGTTAGGGAGATAAGATTCAGGTAAAACACTGACTAAACACAGACAATGCAATGCATCCATTGGAATTCCCGAGGATTTACAGACATTTATCAGATTTGAGACCAGGTTTCAGAGGAAGAATACTATTGTAAACTAAAGCAGGAAGAGCTCCCAATATCTTTTTACTTTAAAAGAATATGATTACTAATGTGTACGAATAGTATCGTGATCATCATATACGTATGATGATTGGAATGCTCTTGACGTCGAGCCCCAAACACCCCTTTGTCACTACGGTTAGCATCTTATGGACCTGAAATGTTAATCTTAAATCGTCAAACCCGGTTTTGCTAGCTACTGTTAGAGTCATATTGAAAACAGTTTTATAGTTACCAGTACGACCGTTATTCTGAGCAAAATATTACCATGAATTATTTTACATGTTACCCTTGTCTATCCTCATGCATGTTTAACAATCTATCAGATACAATTTTTCTTCGCCATTTTGCTCTGAAAGTTGGGACGAACGATTGGTTTCTATTTGTAGGAAATATCAGTAAAGCACATTTTCTAGGAAAGCTTTGTTATACAATGACTTCCGTTCTATTAAGTTTAAAATAGATGAAAATCACAAAATTAGCTATTTTTTTTATATTATTATTGATAATAAATTAATATAAACATTGACTATTTCTAAATATCAAATGTGTATTAAGTAAATGCTAACATGTGTAATATTTATAAATATTAGATGATCATGAAAAAATGGTAAGATCACTTTTTTTAATTGTGATGCTCAGATACATTTCTGCAACAATATTTAAAACATTAACTTACCTATTTGTTCCTATTAAAATCGTTAACGAAATAGACCAAGAATCAAAGACTAATTAATTGATCGTGGCTTTAAAGAATATCTCATCAAGTTGACATTATTATTTGTTCGTATTTCCTGTTTACATTTGTACAAGATTAAACAACAAACACGTTATATATTACATTTATGATTTAGGTCAATAATGATTGCTTTTAAGGATGTATTTAAGGAGAGGAAATCTAATGTTATAATTTAATATACGATGTACATACAAACCCCATTACTTCAATTTCTGTGATTTCAATTTCAAATTTAAGAATTAGACTTGTATAGTTCTCGTAATAAATCATGCTCGATTTTGTGGTGTGTAAAACGTTGCCATCCACACACACACACACACACACACACACACACACACATATATATAATCCTGCTCGATTCTGTTGTATGTACATCATATATATATATATGATGTACATCCCTCATACTCGACTACATCCACTGCGAATGGTGCTGCAGTGTAACAATGGTGTGGGTTCAAATCCCGTCGAGGGAAGAACAAAAATTTGACAGCTCTAAAATCTAATTCTAACACTGTTTGGTTTAATTTTCAGACGTATATATATATATATTTGACAGCTCTAAAATCTAATTCTAACACTGTTTGGTTTAATTTTCAGACGTATATAATATTTAGTATTAACCTAGTATCCTTTAAAGTAACTTTGAGATCCAGTGGGACAGATATATTGTATGGTTGTCACTTGCTTCTAGACGTTTGTATAATATACTTTATTTACTGTGACTGTATAATGAATTCTTCATTATCCTATACAATATATTAAAAATTGCTGAGTTAGATTGCTGTCAAATTATAATATTAAGTATATATGTACCATCTACACACGCTTATACACATGTCTTACGTCTATCCTTAGATTTTCCTTACGAGACAAGGTAACACTACGACTATTGAAGCTCCTTTTTTAGGGAGTGGATGTAGTCGAGTGGTCTAGGGCGCTGGACGTAAGGCTAAGCGAATGGTGCTGCAGTGTATGGTTCAAATCCCGTCGAGGGAAGAACAAAAATTTGACAGCTCTAAAATCTAATTCTAACACTGTTTGGTTTAATTTTCAGACGTATATAATATTTAGTATTAACCTAGTATCCTTTAAAGTAACTTTGAGATCCAGTGGGACAGATATATTGTATGGTTGTCACTTGCTTCTAGACGTTTGTATAATATACTTTATTTACTGTGACTGTATAATGAATTCTTCATTATCCTATATAATATATTAAAAATTGCTGAGTTAGATTGCTGTCAAATTATAATATTAAGTATATATGTACCATCTACACACGCTTATACACATGTCTTACGTCTATCCTTAGATTTTCCTTACGAGACAAGGTAACACTACTATTGAAGCTCATTTTTTAGGGAGTGGATGTAGTCGAGTGGTCTAGGGCGCTGGACGTAAGGCTAAGCGAATGGTGCTGCAGTGTAACAATGGTGTGGGTTCAAATCCCGTCGAGGGAAGAACAAAAATTTGACAGCTCTAAAATCTAATTCTAACACTGTTTGGTTTAATTTTCAGACGTATATAATATTTAGTATTAACCTAGTATCCTTTAAAGTAACTTTGAGATCCAGTGGGACAGATATATTGTATGGTTGTCACTTGCTTCTAGACGTTTGTATAATATACTTTATTTCATGTGACTGTATAATGAATTCTTCATTATCCTATCCAATATATTAAAAATTGCTGAGTTAGATTGCTGTCAAATTATAATATTAAGTATATATGTACCATCTACACACGCTTATACACATGTCTTACGTCTATCCTTAGATTTTCCTTACGAGACAAGGTAACACTACTATTGAAGCTCCTTTTTTAGGGAGTGGATGTAGTCGAGTGGTCTAGGGCGCTGGACGTAAGGCTAAGCGAATGGTGCTGCAGTGTAACAATGGTGTGGGTTCAAATCCCGTCGAGGGAAGAACAAAAATTTGACCGCTCTAAAATCTAGTTCTAACACTGTTTGGTTTAATTTTCAGACGTATATAATATTTAGTATTAACCTAGTATCCTTTAAAGTAACTTTGAGATCCAGTGGGACAGATATATTGTATGGTTGTCACTTGCTTCTAGACGTTTGTATAATATACTTTATTTCCTGTGACTGTATAATGAATTCTTCATTATCCTATCCAATATATTAAAAATTGCTGAGTTAGATTGCTGTCAAATTATAATATTAAGTATATATGTACCATCTACACACGCTTATACACACATGCCTTGCGTCTATCCCTAGATTTTCCTTACGAGACAAGGTAACACTACGACTATTGAAGCTCCTTTTTAAGGGAGTGGATGTAGTCGAGTGGTCTAGGGCGCTGGACGTAAGGCTAAGCGAATGGTGCTGCAGTGTAACAATGGTGTGGGTTCAAATCCCGTCGAGGGAAAAACAAAAATTTGACAGCTCTAAAATCTAATTCTAACACTGTTTGGTTTAATTTTCAGACGTATATAATATTTAGTATTAACCTAGTATCCTTTAAAGTGACTTTGAGATCCAGTGGGACAGATATATTGTATGGTTGTCACTTGCTTCTAGACGTTTGTATAATATACTTTATTTCCTGTGACTGTATAATGAATTCTTCATTATCCTATCCAATATATTAAAAATTGCTGAGTTAGATTGCTGTCAAATTATAATATTAAGTATATATGTACCATCTACACACGCTTATACACACATGTCTTGCGTCTATCCCTAGATTTTCCTTACGAGACAAGGTAACACTACGACTATTGAAGCTCCTTTTAAAGGGAGTGGATGTAGTCGAGTGGTCTAGGGCGCTGGACGTAAGGCTAAGCGAATGGTGCTGCAGTGTAACAATGGTGTGGGTTCAAATCCCGTCGAGGGAAGAACAAAAATTTGACAGCTCTAAAATCTAATTCTAACACTGTTTGGTTTAATTTTCAGACGTATATAATATTTAGTATTAACCTAGTATCCTTTAAAGTAACTTTGAGATCCAGTGGGACAGATATATTGTATGGTTGTCACTTGCTTCTAGACGTTTGTATAATATACTTTATTTCCTGTGACTGTATAATGAATTCTTCATTATCCTATCCAATATATTAAAAATTGCTGAGTTAGATTGCTGTCAAATTATAATATTAAGTTTATATGTACCATCTACACACGCTTATACACATGTCTTGCGTCTATCCCTAGATTTTCCTTACGAGACAAGGTAACACTACGACTATTGAAGCTCCTTTTTAAGGGAGTGGATGTAGTCGAGTGGTCTAGGGCGCTGGACGTAAGGCTAAGCGAATGGTGCTGCAGTGTAACAATGGTGTGGGTTCAAATCCCGTCGAGGGAAGAACAAAAATTTGACAGCTCTAAAATCTAATTCTAACACTGTTTGGTTTAATTTTCAGACGTATATAATATTTAGTATTAACCTAGTATCCTTTAAAGTAACTTTGAGATCCAGTGGGACAGATATATTGTATGGTTGTCACTTGCTTCTAGACGTTTGTATAATATACTTTATTTCCTGTGACTGTATAATGAATTCTTCATTATCCTATCCAATATATTAAAAATTGCTGAGTTAGATTGCTGTCAAATTATAATATTAAGTATATATGTACCATCTACACACGCTTATACACACATGTCTTACGTCTATCCCTAGATTTTCCTTACGAGACAAGGTAACACTACGACTATTGAAGCTCCTTTTTAAGGGAGTGGATGTAGTCGAGTGGTCTAGGGCGCTGGACGTAAGGCTAAGCGAATGGTGCTGCAGTGTAACAATGGTGTGGGTTCAAATCCCGTCGAGGGAAGAACAAAAATTTGACAGCTCTAAAATCTAATTCTAACACTGTTTGGTTTAATTTTCAGACGTATATAATATTTAGTATTAACCTAGTATCCTTTAAAGTAACTTTGAGATCCAGTGGGACAGATATATTGTATGGTTGTCACTTGCTTCTAGACGTTTGTATAATATACTTTATTTCCTGTGACTGTATAATGAATTCTTCATTATCCTATGCAATATATTAAAAATTGCTGAGTTAGATTGCTGTCAAATTATAATATTAAGTATATATGTACCATCTACACACGCTTATACACATGTCTTGCGTCTATCCCTAGATTTTCCTTACGAGACAAGGTAACACTACGACTATTGAAGCTCCTTTTTAAGGGAGTGGATGTAGTCGAGTGGTCTAGGGCGCTGGACGTAAGGCTAAGCGAATGGTGCTGCAGTGTAACAATGGTGTGGGTTCAAATCCCGTCGAGGGAAGAACAAAAATTTGACAGCTCTAAAATCTAATTCTAACACTGTTTGGTTTAATTTTCAGACGTATATAATATTTAGTATTAACCTAGTATCCTTTAAAGTAACTTTGAGATCCAGTGGGACAGATATATTGTATGGTTGTCACTTGCTTCTAGACGTTTGTATAATATACTTTATTTCCTGTGACTGTATAATGAATTCTTCATTATCCTATCCAATATATTAAAAATTGCTGAGTTAGATTGCTGTCAAATTATAATATTAAGTATATATGTACCATCTACACACGCTTATACACACATGTCTTGCGTCTATCCCTAGATTTTCCTTACGAGACAAGGTAACACTACGACTATTGAAGCTCCTTTTTAAGGGAGTGGATGTAGTCGAGTGGTCTAGGGCGCTGGACGTAAGGCTAAGCGAATGGTGCTGCAGTGTAACAATGGTGTGGGTTCAAATCCCGTCGAGGGAAGAACAAAAATTTGACAGCTCTAAAATCTAATTCTAACACTGTTTGGTTTAATTTTCAGACGTATATAATATTTAGTATTAACCTAGTATCCTTTAAAGTAACTTTGAGATCCAGTGGGACAGATATATTGTATGGTTGTCACTTGCTTCTAGACGTTTGTATAATATACTTTATTTACTGTGACTGTATAATGAATTCTTCATTATCCTATACAATATATTAAAAATTGCTGAGTTAGATTGCTGTCAAATTATAATATTAAGTATATATGTACCATCTACACACGCTTATACACATGTCTTACGTCTATCCTTAGATTTTCCTTACGAGACAAGGTAACACTACTATTGAAGCTCCTTTTTTAGGGAGTGGATGTAGTCGAGTGGTCTAGGGCGCTGGACGTAAGGCTAAGCGAATGGTGCTGCAGTGTAACAATGGTGTGGGTTCAAATCCCGTCGAGGGAAGAACAAAAATTTGACAGCTCTAAAATCTAATTCTAACACTGTTTGGTTTAATTTTCAGACGTATATAATATTTAGTATTAACCTAGTATCCTTTAAAGTAACTTTGAGATCCAGTGGGACAGATATATTGTATGGTTGTCACTTGCTTCTAGACGTTTGTATAATATACTTTATTTCCTGTGACTGTATAATGAATTCTTCATTATCCTATGCAATATATTAAAAATTGCTGAGTTAGATTGCTGTCAAATTATAATATTAAGTATATATGTACCATCTACACACGCTTATACACATGTCTTGCGTCTATCCCTAGATTTTCCTTACGAGACAAGGTAACACTACGACTATTGAGGCTCCTTTTTAAGGGAGTGGATGTAGTCGAGTGGTCTAGGGCGCTGGACGTAAGGCTAAGCGAATGGTGCTGCAGTGTAACAATGGTGTGGGTTCAAATCCCGTCGAGGGAAGAACACAAATTTGACAGCTCTAAAATCTAATTCTAACACTGTTTGGTTTAATTTTCAGACGTATATAATATTTAGTATTAACCTAGTATCCTTTAAAGTAACTTTGAGATCCAGTGGGACAGATATATTGTATGGTTGTCACTTGTTTCTAGACGTTTGTATAATATACTTTATTTCCTGTGACTGTATAATGAATTCTTCATTATCCTATCCAATATATTAAAAATTGCTGAGTTAGATTGCTGTCAAATTATAATATTAAGTATATATGTACCATCTACACACGCTTATATACACATGTCTTGCGTCTATCCCTAGATTTTCCTTACGAGACAAGGTAACACTACGACTATTGATGCTCCTTTTTAAGGGAGTGGATGTAGTCGAGTGGTCTAGGGCGCTGGACGTAAGGCTAAGCGAATGGTGCTGCAGTGTAACAATGGTGTGGGTTCAAATCCCGTCGAGGGAAGAACAAAAATTTGACAGCTCTAAAATCTAATTCTAACACTGTTTGGTTTAATTTTCAGACGTATATAATATTTAGTATTAACCTAGTATCCTTTAAAGTAACTTTGAGATCCAGTGGGACAGATATATTGTATGGTTGTCACTTGCTTCTAGACGTTTGTATAATATACTTTATTTACTGTGACTGTATAATGAATTCTTCATTATCCTATACAATATATTAAAAATTGCTGAGTTAGATTGCTGTCAAATTATAATATTAAGTATATATGTACCATCTACACACGCTTATACACATGTCTTACGTCTATACTTAGATTTTCCTTACGAGACAAGGTAACACTACTATTGAAGCTCCTTTTTTAGGGAGTGGATGTAGTCGAGTGGTCTAGGGCGCTGGACGTAAGGCTAAGCGAATGGTGCTGCAGTGTAACAATGGTGTGGGTTCAAATCCCGTCGAGGGAAGAACAAAAATTTGACAGCTCTAAAATCTAATTCTAACACTGTTTGGTTTAATTTTCAGACGTATATAATATTTAGTATTAACCTAGTATCCTTTAAAGTAACTTTGAGATCCAGTGGGACAGATATATTGTATGGTTGTCACTTGCTTCTAGACGTTTGTATAATATACTTTATTTCCTGTGACTGTATAATGAATTCTTCATTATCCTATGCAATATATTAAAAATTGCTGAGTTAGATTGCTGTCAAATTATAATATTAAGTATATATGTACCATCTACACACGCTTATACACATGTCTTGCGTCTATCCCTAGATTTTCCTTACGAGACAAGGTAACACTACGACTATTGAAGCTCCTTTTTAAGGGAGTGGATGTAGTCGAGTGGTCTAGGGCGCTGGACGTAAGGCTAAGCGAATGGTGCTGCAGTGTAACAATGGTGTGGGTTCAAATCCCGTCGAGGGAAGAACACAAATTTGACAGCTCTAAAATCTAATTCTAACACTGTTTGGTTTAATTTTCAGACGTATATAATATTTAGTATTAACCTAGTATCCTTTAAAGTAACTTTGAGATCCAGTGGGACAGATATATTGTATGGTTGTCACTTGTTTCTAGACGTTTGTATAATATACTTTATTTCCTGTGACTGTATAATGAATTCTTCATTATCCTATCCAATATATTAAAAATTGCTGAGTTAGATTGCTGTCAAATTATAATATTAAGTATATATGTACCATCTACACACGCTTATATACACATGTCTTGCGTCTATCCCTAGATTTTCCTTACGAGACAAGGTAACACTACGACTATTGATGCTCCTTTTTAAGGGAGTGGATGTAGTCGAGTGGTCTAGGGCGCTGGACGTAAGGCTAAGCGAATGGTGCTGCAGTGTAACAATGGTGTGGGTTCAAATCCCGTCGAGGGAAGAACAAAAATTTGACAGCTCTAAAATCTAATTCTAACACTGTTTGGTTTAATTTTCAGACGTATATAATATTTAGTATTAACCTAGTATCCTTTAAAGTAACTTTGAGATCCAGTGGGACAGATATATTGTATGGTTGTCACTTGCTTCTAGACGTTTGTATAATATACTTTATTTACTGTGACTGTATAATGAATTCTTCATTATCCTATACAATATATTAAAAATTGCTGAGTTAGATTGCTGTCAAATTATAATATTAAGTATATATGTACCATCTACACACGCTTATACACATGTCTTACGTCTATACTTAGATTTTCCTTACGAGACAAGGTAACACTACTATTGAAGCTCCTTTTTAAGGGAGTGGATGTAGTCGAGTGGTCTAGGGTGCTGGACATAAGGCTAAGCGAATGGTGCTGCAGTGTAACAATGGTGTGGGTTCAAATCCCGTCGAGGGAAGAACAAAAATTTGACAGCTCTAAAATCTAATTCTAACACTGTTTGGTTTAATTTTCAGACGTATATAATATTTAGTATTAACCTAGTATCCTTTAAAGTAACTTTGAGATCCAGTGGGACAGATATATTGTATGGTTGTCACTTGCTTCTAGACGTTTGTATAATATACTTTATTTCCTGTGACTGTATAATGAATTCTTCATTATCCTATCCAATATATTAAAAATTGCTGAGTTAGATTGCTGTCAAATTATAATATTAAGTATATATGTACCATCTACACACGCTTATACACATGTCTTGCGTCTATCCCTAGATTTTCCTTACGAGACAAGGTAACACTACGACTATTGAAGCTCCTTTTTAAGGGAGTGGATGTAGTCGAGTGGTCTAGGGCGCTGGACGTAAGGCTAAGCGAATGGTGCTGCAGTGTAACAATGGTGTGGGTTCAAATCCCGTCGAGAGAAGAACAAAAATTTGACAGCTCTAAAATCTAATTCTAACACTGTTTGGTTTAATTTTCAGACGTATATAATATTTAGTATTAACCTAGTATCCTTTAAAGTAACTTTGAGATCCAGTGGGACAGATATATTGTATGGTTGTCACTTGCTTCTAGACGTTTGTATAATATACTTTATTTCCTGTGACTGTATAATGAATTCTTCATTATCCTATCCAATATATTAAAAATTGCTGAGTTAGATTGCTGTCAAATTATAATATTAAGTATATATGAACCATCTACACACGCTTATACACACATGTCTTGCGTCTATCCCTAGATTTTCCTTACGAGACAAGGTAACACTACGACTATTGAAGCTCCTTTTTAAGGGAGTGGATGTAGTCGAGTGGTCTAGGGCGCTGGACGTAAGGCTAAGCGAATGGTGCTGCAGTGTAACAATGGTGTGGGTTCAAATCCCGTCGAGGGAAGAACAAAAATTTGACAGCTCTAAAATCTAATTCTAACACTGTTTGGTTTAATTTTCAGACGTATATAATATTTAGTATTAACCTAGTATCCTTTAAAGTAACTTTGAGATCCAGTGGGACAGATATATTGTATGGTTGTCACTTGCTTCTAGACGTATGTATAATATACTTTATTTCCTGTGACTGTATAATGAATTCTTCATTATCCTATCCAATATATTAAAAATTGCTGAGTTAGATTGCTGTCAAATTATAATATTAAGTATATATGTACCATCTACACACGCTTATACACACATGTCTTGCGTCTATCCCTAGATTTTCCTTACGAGACAAGGTAACACTACGACTATTGAAGCTCCTTTTTAAGGGAGTGGATGTAGTCGAGTGGTCTAGGGCGCTGGACGTAAGGCTAAGCGAATGGTGCTGCAGTGTAACAATGGTGTGGGTTCAAATCCCGTCGAGGGAAGAACAAAAATTTGACAGCTCTAAAATCTAATTCTAACACTGTTTGGTTTAATTTTCAGACGTATATAATATTTAGTATTAACCTAGTATCCTTTAAAGTAACTTTGAGATCCAGTGGGACAGATATATTGTATGGTTGTCACTTGCTTCTAGACGTTTGTATAATATACTTTATTTCCTGTGACTGTATAATGAATTCTTCATTATCCTATGCAATATATTAAAAATTGCTGAGTTAGATTGCTGTCAAATTATAATATTAAGTATATATGTACCATCTACACACGCTTATACACATGTCTTGCGTCTATCCCTAGATTTTCCTTACGAGACAAGGTAACACTACGACTATTGAAGCTCCTTTTTAAGGGAGTGGATGTAGTCGAGTGGTCTAGGGCGCTGGACGTAAGGCTAAGCGAATGGTGCTGCAGTGTAACAATGGTGTGGGTTCAAATCCCGTCGAGGGAAGAACACAAATTTGACAGCTCTAAAATCTAATTCTAACACTGTTTGGTTTAATTTTCAGACGTATATAATATTTAGTATTAACCTAGTATCCTTTAAAGTAACTTTGAGATCCAGTGGGACAGATATATTGTATGGTTGTCACTTGTTTCTAGACGTTTGTATAATATACTTTATTTCCTGTGACTGTATAATGAATTCTTCATTATCCTATCCAATATATTAAAAATTGCTGAGTTAGATTGCTGTCAAATTATAATATTAAGTATATATGTACCATCTACACACGCTTATACACATGTCTTGCGTCTATCCCTAGATTTTCCTTACGAGACAAGGTAACACTACGACTATTGAAGCTCCTTTTTAAGGGAGTGGATGTAGTCGAGTGGTCTAGGGCGCTGGACGTAAGGCTAAGCGAATGGTGCTGCAGTGTAACAATGGTGTGGGTTCAAATCCCGTCGAGGGAAGAACACAAATTTGACAGCTCTAAAATCTAATTCTAACACTGTTTGGTTTAATTTTCAGACGTATATAATATTTAGTATTAACCTAGTATCCTTTAAAGTAACTTTGAGATCCAGTGGGACAGATATATTGTATGGTTGTCACTTGCTTCTAGACGTTTGTATAATATACTTTATTTACTGTGACTGTATAATGAATTCTTCATTATCCTATACAATATATTAAAAATTGCTGAGTTAGATTGCTGTCAAATTATAATATTAAGTATATATGTACCATCTACACACGCTTATACACATGTCTTGCGTCTATCCCTAGATTTTCCTTACGAGACAAGGTAACACTACGACTATTGAAGCTCCTTTTTAAGGGAGTGGATGTAGTCGAGTGGTCTAGGGCGCTGGACGTAAGGCTAAGCGAATGGTGCTGCAGTGTAACAATGGTGTGGGTTCAAATCCCGTCGAGGGAAGAACACAAATTTGACAGCTCTAAAATCTAATTCTAACACTGTTTGGTTTAATTTTCAGACGTATATAATATTTAGTATTAACCTAGTATCCTTTAAAGTAACTTTGAGATCCAGTGGGACAGATATATTGTATGGTTGTCACTTGTTTCTAGACGTTTGTATAATATACTTTATTTCCTGTGACTGTATAATGAATTCTTCATTATCCTATCCAATATATTAAAAATTGCTGAGTTAGATTGCTGTCAAATTATAATATTAAGTATATATGTACCATCTACACACGCTTATATACACATGTCTTGCGTCTATCCCTAGATTTTCCTTACGAGACAAGGTAACACTACGACTATTGATGCTCCTTTTTAAGGGAGTGGATGTAGTCGAGTGGTCTAGGGCGCTGGACGTAAGGCTAAGCGAATGGTGCTGCAGTGTAACAATGGTGTGGGTTCAAATCCCGTCGAGGGAAGAACAAAAATTTGACAGCTCTAAAATCTAATTCTAACACTATTTGGTTTAATTTTCAGACGTATATAATATTTAGTATTAACCTAGTATCCTTTAAAGTAACTTTGAGATCCAGTGGGACAGATATATTGTATGGTTGTCACTTGCTTCTAGACGTTTGTATAATATACTTTATTTACTGTGACTGTATAATGAATTCTTCATTATCCTATACAATATATTAAAAATTGCTGAGTTAGATTGCTGTCAAATTATAATATTAAGTATATATGTACCATCTACACACGCTTATACACATGTCTTACGTTTATCCTTAGATTTTCCTTACGAGACAAGGTAACACTACTATTGAAGCTCCTTTTTTAGGGAGTGGATGTAGTCGAGTGGTCTAGGGTGCTGGACATAAGGCTAAGCGAATGGTGCTGCAGTGTAACAATGGTGTGGGTTCAAATCCCGTCGAGGGAAGAACAAAAATTTGACAGCTCTAAAATCTAATTCTAACACTGTTTGGTTTAATTTTCAGACGTATATAATATTTAGTATTAACCTAGTATCCTTTAAAGTAACTTTGAGATCCAGTGGGACAGATATATTGTATGGTTGTCACTTGCTTCTAGACGTTTGTATAATATACTTTATTTCCTGTGACTGTATAATGAATTCTTCATTATCCTATCCAATATATTAAAAATTGCTGAGTTAGATTGCTGTCAAATTATAATATTAAGTATATATGTACCATCTACACACGCTTATACACATGTCTTGCGTCTATCCCTAGATTTTCCTTACGAGACAAGGTAACACTACGACTATTGAAGCTCCTTTTTAAGGGAGTGGATGTAGTCGAGTGGTCTAGGGCGCTGGACGTAAGGCTAAGCGAATGGTGCTGCAGTGTAACAATGGTGTGGGTTCAAATCCCGTCGAGGGAAGAACAAAAATTTGACAGCTCTAAAATCTAATTCTAACACTGTTTGGTTTAATTTTCAGACGTATATAATATTTAGTATTAACCTAGTATCCTTTAAAGTAACTTTGAGATCCAGTGGGACAGATATATTGTATGGTTGTCACTTGCTTCTAGACGTTTGTATAATATACTTTATTTCCTGTGACTGTATAATGAATTCTTCATTATCCTATCCAATATATTAAAAATTGCTGAGTTAGATTGCTGTCAAATTATAATATTAAGTATATATGTACCATCTACACACGCTTATACACACATGTCTTGCGTCTATCCCTAGATTTTCCTTACGAGACAAGGTAACACTACGACTATTGAAGCTCCTTTTTAAGGGAGTGGATGTAGTCGAGTGGTCTAGGGCGCTGGACGTAAGGCTAAGCGAATGGTGCTGCAGTGTAACAATGGTGTGGGTTCAAATCCCGTCGAGGGAAGAACAAAAATTTGACAGCTCTAAAATCTAATTCTAACACTGTTTGGTTTAATTTTCAGACGTATATATATATATATATACATATATCACTACAATGGTTTTTGTTCAAATCCCGTCGAGGGAAGAACAAAAATTTGACAGCTCTAAAATCTAATTCTAACAGTTTGGTTTAATTTTCAGACGTATATATATAAATATATATATATTACACTTTACGTTTTTATTTTTCCCTATTTGTCTTTGTTAGCGCAGCCGGTCACTATTTTCGTATGTGGACCGGTCAGGTACCTGCATTATTTTAGATAAAAAGTATAATATAGCAAATAGTTCATGTCACTTCGGGTCATATGGCAGTATATGGACCGGTCCATCACAAAAAAAAATATTATATGGACCTCAGAAGCTTCGGTCCATATAATATTTTGTTGTTGACTGACCGGTCCATATACTGCCATATGACCCTCAGTGCCATGAACTATTTGCTATATATTATACTTTACGTTTATCTTTCCCCTATTTGTCTTTGTTAGCGCAGCCGGTCTGTATAGCAGTTTATTGTACCTCAGTATACATGTATGAACATCACTACAAAATTTTCTACATTAAAATTGCTATTTTTCTCCTTTTCCAGTTGTTTGACTATTGAGCGGTCCATAGTTTTTAAGACTATGGACCGGCAATGTGAATCGTTTTCGCGGATTTTTAGTTCCGCGACCGGTTGGATAAAAGTTTTATATTTATTCGGAACACTCGGACTTCATCGTCTAATTAACGAAAACTCTGAAATTTTTTTCAAAAATTTCCAAAAATTTCAAAATTTTCCTAAGATTTCAAAATTTTCAAAAATATTTAAAAATTTCAGTTTTCATAAAATTTCATAAAATGTGAAAATTTCAAAAAATTTCAAAATTCTAAAATTAATTTTTCTTTAAAGTTCAATATTTCAAAATTTTCACAAGATTTTAAAATTTCAAAAATTCAAAAATTTCAAAAAAATTCATAATTTTCATAAGACTTGTAGTCGCCATGTAAATTTATGTTGAAGTCTACTTTCTCAAAAGAATCAAACTCTTATGAATGACTGGGGAAATAGCATACAAATGTCCATGAGATAATATTCAGATTTATAATGCAAAATATTGGCAAAAGATGCGTGATTTTATTGGTCTTTATCATTTTGAGGTGATCATTCAACTATGAGTCTAATGTTTTTCGGTATAATAAAATACTTATAGACTGTGTATTCGGGAATAGCAAGCTTGTTGTCCCCTCGACCCTGACTATTGACATCGGCTTCGCCTCGGTCAATAGTCAGAGTCTCGCGGACAACAAACTTGCTATTCCCTCATACCCAGTCAATAAGTATATAACATTGACCGGGCCCGGTCCATATAATGTTTTCTTCCGGATTTTGTCCGAACTCGTTTTTTGGTTTTAAATATACAATAACATGTATGCCAGGTGTTATCAGAAGTCACAAAAAATCACCAGGGTACGTTGGCAACAGATACAGACAACAAGACGGTTCGAATGTACGATACAGGAACTGATATGTGTCCGGTGAAAATTTACCGTAAATACTTATCTAAACGTAATACTGCGTGTGATGCATTTTTTCAAACACCGAGATATACGTTTGATGACTGATGGTGTATGGTTTGAAAAACGCTCCCGTGGCAAAAATAAAGTTGGTTGTATCTAGCTGCGGAATCGTAGCCCTTTATGCGGAACTGCCACGAAGAATTCGTCGCACCTTTCAACAGTAATTTTCACAACAAAACGCTTTGTGAGAGCGGAGTCATATGTGGATAACTCGTTTCGTTACATATTTATCTATCGCTTTTCATATTTACTTACTTATTATTATTCATTTAACCAATAAATTTGTGCATAAAGAAACATGCGTATCTTAGTAAAGCTGAAGTAAATGAGTGATATACAGTGGTACGGAAAGTACAGATATGTTAACGGCTGTCACGGACGATATATACAATAATATCCATGAATAAAATGTATTAACATGCAGTACCCATGTTTTAAGTGCACTAAAAGTGAATATTAATATGTCCCTATGTACTCGCGACAATCGATGCCAAGGCCCTTTCACTTGCTGCAGACAGTTGCCGGTTTACGATATCGGGTGCGTTTGCTCTTTTACGTGTTTGCCAAATGTAGGGCGAACGAACCCGGGTAAATAATTCTAATTTATACATTTATTTCTTTAAAGGCAAATTTGGATTAAAATTATTTAGTAAAATTTAAGTTTTATTTTGTTCATGGCGAATGGGTCATAAATCCGTAAATCCCGTTTTTTTTCTCTTGAAAATTGGCAGTCTGCGGAGTCCTGATATAGGTGAAATAATATTTTATTAGTGTATTCTACGTTTTTTTTTTTATACAGTTTACCTGTCAAAACATCACCCATCTCAGCATGTTGTCGCATCGTGCATTCATAAAAAAAAATCTTTTAATATCCACTCTCACGTCCGACCAAAATGTCCGACCAAGACCAAAATGTCCGACCAAATAGTCGAACTTAGAGAGTGTTGACTCTCAGATTTGTCGGACATTTGTCGGACATTTTGAGAGGAATATGTCGGACCTGAGAGTATGATCGTTGATACACTTAGAGTGTACTGTACTGTACTTGTCATGATTTGCTGTTGTCTAAAAGTGTCCTTAGCTCTTTGTAGCTTGCGAGATATCATAAACGTTGTGTAATCTTCTTATCATTGAACATTTCAGAGAAATCAATGTTTGACCCTTTATTCTTCAAATATTTACGAACTATCACTACAGAAATGCATTGTGCATAAGACTAAGACTTATTTTTCGAATTATCGGCCCATATCAATCATAACATCAAATAAAGTTAATAATGGAATAAACAATTATCAATAATAGTAAAGAAAATATAAGGCAGTACACAGTATTGAAAATGATTCTACTTCAGTAATACTTTTACTGGGTTCGGCCAAAATTCCATCCACTGCACAATGGGAGATAACTCCGATTGTACAGTGTTGGAATTCCTACCGAGCTTTGCAAATAAAAGAAACATAAGCATATATTTAAATCAGTGCAAGCAATATGCATATCTCGGTATGTCTTGTCTGAATTGTATTCTAGACGGGCAATCTCCATTAAATCCTGAACAACATTTGTTTCTAGTGGGTCAGGTGCAGCACTGAAACAGAAACAATGTTATCTGCTTCGTATTTTCTATGCCTAATTTAGATTTTCCCTTAAATGTTTTTAGTATTCAAGCTGAATGGCTATTTTAAAAAAAATGTCTCTTGGTTCTGTCTATTTTCTCTACAAAATCTGTGAATATGTAATCTAAGATTTTCATTCATTTCTTCTTACGTGGATATCTTTTTCTACATTTCTTTATCATCCTTCTTTCTTTGTTGCTAATTGTATGTCACTTCTTCAGTGATGTGACTATGTTTAGAATATTGTAAAAAAAAATGCGTTTCCTGTTATATTTTAGCTTTCAAAAAATGCATACAAATACGTTTTATGTGTCACAAACTGATAACATTTAAGGTTCATGAAGATTATATGTTTTCAACATTTTTCATACGATGCATTCACGAAGAATTGGATGTTTTCGTGTTCTGCATTTTGCCTTCATTCTTTGTTGACGATAACTTTGATACCTGTAGTAAAACTGCTGTTGTCTTCCCTTCTGATAAAAACAGTCTTCTTCGATCTCTAATCTTATTGTCAAAAATCCTTGGTTCGTCTTGTTGTACCAATTCATATTTCTTTCTACAGCTGTATTGATGAGCTTATATTTCATAACGATGTTTCCCTTCAGTATTTCGGATGTACATTTTTCTCTCTGTTTGCTACTTTCTGTCATGTAAATTAATTGTCATATATTTTTATTTGTATTACAGAATGGTTCCGTTGTGTTCCATTTTCATGAGTCTCTCTGCAGACAATCATCCTCTATATAGATGTTGATTATACAATGACTGCTCCCTTTCGTGATTTTAAATGTGATTTCTGGACATACTTTAATATGTAATATCTTTAATAACTTAAAATATAGGAAAATCGTAATGGTATTTGTTTAGAAGTGCACAATGGATAACATGCATGTAGTACGCTGCTAATTCAAATTTACCTATACTAGGATATTGTTTTTTGCTTGTTTGCCAAACAATATACAAGTTGTCGTCTTTTCGGTGTGCCACTGCTAAAGTGAACAGTTAAAGAGAAATAACTCTTACATACACTTTTATCATTTAGTTACATGAGACATCAGAAAATGGTACAGTCCTTTCTGGTTGTGAATTTATACCAAATGTGACATATTAGATTATTTTTTTTACATGATACCAGAATAAAACTATTTTAACCCCACCATTTTATATTGAAACGCATGTACAAAGTCAAAAAAGTTAGCGGTTATGTATATGTATGTTAAGGAGGCGTCGTGGTCATGATCATATGGTAGTTGGATTTACAACTACCTGTGCAATTAGTTCCTATCACCACTAAAGTTGTGAGTTTGAACCCCGTTCATGGCGAGGTGTACTCGATACAACATTATGTGATAAAGTTTGTCAGTGACTTGCGACGGTCGGTGGTTCTCTCCGGGTACTCCGGTTTCCTCCACCAATAATACTGACCGCCACGATATAACTGACATATTGTTGAAAGTGGCGTTAAGCTCCGTAAGCCAACCTATATATGTTAGTGGTGTCGATTTTGACTCTTTGTAAGATTTTTCGATTGGAATCTGACAATGTGGTGGGGTTTTGTTTTTCATTTTATTATATACCACATCGCTGGTGTAATGGTTAGCGTGCTCGTGTCGAGTGTGATAGATCGTGGGTTCGAGTCCCGGTCGGGTCAAACCAAAGACTATAACATTGGTATTTGTTGCTTCTCCGCTAAGCACGCAGCATTAAGGAGAAAGAGCAAAGACTGGTTGGCTCGGAATCAAAATAATGTGTCCGAGTGGGATGACATGTCTATCCGCGGACTGTTATTTCAGTGAGCTAGCACTATACAAATCCAACTAAGCGTGTTGGTCTAGAACAAAGCGGATCTCATCATCATCTCATTGAAAATTAACTTACTCTCGCCATGATATAGCTGAAATATTGCTGAGTTGGCGTTAAACAACAATCACTCACCCATTTTATTATCCCATATCTCTTGTTTTATTATCATACGTTTTGTATATATAGTTTATGCTAAACAATATGTTTCATTTTCTAATGTAAATATTAATGATATTATTATTCACGACGGATGTCGCACATGGAGCAGGAGATGTTTTTCTTCGAGTTCGTTATCCAGTCATATGTACTTTTACAATACGTTTGAATTTTATGTTTCGTTGTTGTTGTTTTGCTTGTCTTCAATGTGGTATTTTGTACTACCGTCATAAATCATTTTATTAAATTTATAAGTTTGGGATTATTTTAATTTCTTAAACATGAAAAATCAGTAAGTTTTCTTTAAATGTAGTAAGCAATTTCTGGCTGAAAACTGAAGGATCAGATTATTTATTATTTTCATCTTTCAGGTAAATTTATATTTTCCCATAATATTTGACGAGATAATTTTATTTTTTAGAAAAAAACACTTAGCCCCTCCCCCATCATTTTCACATATAAGTTAAATAGTCATTTTCTTACTGAATTTAACATTGTGTAAGGTCATGCAATGACTATTGAATGTACTTTGATTCAAATATAGCATCGTAATGCAGCATATTATATTTTTGTTAGGATGAGTCCAATACTAAAAATGATGTAGAAATTGACCTACATGTACTTATTTTGTTACTATATTTAGGTTTAGTAGGATTTTATATATTGATTGGGCTTATTAAGTGTGTCAAAGTAATTACAAACCAATTAATGCAACTATATTATACAGTATCACGCGTTCCTTACCAACATTTCTTTGAAAATTAGTTTATGCTCGTATTAACTTACTTTTTTTAAAAGAAAGTGGAGAATTAACATTTCACGCATACATGTAGGATATTTCGATTGAATTTTGAGATTTCCAGCAGTGTTGTATTTTCTTGTTTTTAATTTTACTACAATCAATGCAAATAAACGTTAGATAATACTGAAGGGACAATCAAGAATGGACAATCCAGAGACACGGGCAACATTAGGTGTACAAGTACGCAAGTCAATACATTGGTTCTCATATTAATTTGGCTATTGAAGACTCTACAATGCAGGTTTTACTTAAATTTACAAAATGTATATGAATGTTTTAATTTGAACTGGCAAGGAACATATGTTTCATAGTTTTCAAATGCTGACATTTGCATATGCAATTTAATATTCCCTCTTATGTCTTGTATTCCAATATCAGTTTTCATTTTAATATTCAGACTAAGAATCAATGATATACCAAGTAAACAGTATTTCAAAACACTGTTCAAATTACGGATCCATTGATTGTTTTTTTTAAACAATGCTTTTTCGTATTTGTTTCTTGATAATTGGTAAAGTATTAATTTTAAAGATTTGATTTGATTTGATTTATTGTGCTTAACGCCACTTTCAGCAATATTTCAGCAATATCATGGCAACCAGTTTTAGTGGTGGAAGAAGCCGGAGTACCCGGAGAGAACCACCGACCATGGACAAGCAACTGGTAAACTGTATCACTTGTGGCTGTGAGTCGAGTGCTAATTTTAAAGAATAATCAGTAAACATTTGTTTTTAATTACATTATTAGATATATTAGAATATTTTTCAGCTATATCATGGCGAGAACAAATTAATCTTCACTGAGATGATGATGAGGTCCGCTTTGTTCTAGAGTTGGATTTTTATAGTGCTAACTCACTGAAACAACAATCCGCGGATAGACATGCCGCTCCACTCGGACACATTATTTTGATTCCGAGCCAACCAGTCTTTGCTCTTTCTCCTTAATGCTGCGTGCTTAGCGGAGAAGCAACAAATACCAATGTTATAGTCTTTGGTTTGACCCGACCGGGACTCGAACCCACGATCAACCGCCCTCGAGGCGAGCACACTAACCATTACGCCACTGGTGCGGTTCCATGACATGTTGAGTAAATACTGATTTTTGTTCCACCCAGACGTAAGGGTATATACAAATGTCCCGTATGGTATTTTGCAAACCTTTTCCTTGACTATAATTCCGCTAGTTTTTGTCAAGGGTGTAGAGCTAGAGAACACAGTATCCAGTTTAATGTCACTTATTAAATGACATCATATTTTCACAAACATAAAAAAGAACATAGCAAGCAAGGACTAGCGAGTATTTTATGAAATATAAAAATAATGACGAACAATAATAGTAAATACACTCCTTGGTCGATATATCAAGTATCTATGGCAACAAGGGGGTTTCAAAACAGCCATGCACCGAGATTATATTTGTACGTCTTCTTGTTTACATGTGCTATATACATTTTTTTTTTACATTCTTTTGGAGAACTTTTAAACTTCGTTTCACATTTACAATACATCTAACAGTTTTATATAATGAATAGGATGTGTCCGTCTCTATTTAAAAAAATAAAATTTGACATGCATGTTGGTACTAAGTGAAAAGCAAAAATGACCACACCGTCGTAACAGTTCTAAATAGTAGAAAGAGGCAAAATCGATATTCCTAACACACAAGTAGACAACCTTGGACCTCTACTTTTTTAATATATGTTAACGATATAACTTTCAGACTTACCTCTCTATGTGTAATGAAAGCAAACTAAAAAGAAGTTATGGTCAACTTTTCCTCCTGCATCAGCGAAACGGACAATCACCTCTTATTTCACGATCTACATCACTGGACTCAAGTATGCTAACCATTATACCACCGACACGGCTATATTGTTGCAATGCACACAACTTTTATTTAGTATATAATAAAATGATATTTTATTTTAGGTACATTTTGTTTAGAAGGACATTGTCATGATGACCACATGTGGGTTAAATATAAGAACAAGCATTACATGTTTGTTGGAGAGAAGATGTCATGGATGGAGGCACAGGTTTGTATTATTGAAGACTTGTTGAGGTTTTATTTAAGCAATGTTTTTCATCTCATTGTTGTTGCTTACTAATATTCATTTCATCATAAAGGAATTGATAAGTGATTTCACTATTGAAGAGATACAAGCTTTTCAAATGTATTTCTATTTCATTGATATGTAACTTGTTTCCTTTTATAAAACGGACGAATATACCATTAGAGTGCCTGCATGTGTTGGGCAACAATAATAAGAGTTTTTCTTGTTAATACACATGGCGTTGTTTAGACATTTTGATGTTGATAACTGTAGCATCCAGAATATAAAGTATTACTTACAAAAATACCTGTTATATTTGTGTACACAACTGAGTTGCGATTTATAAACTTTTTAATATTTCTACTGAATTCACTTCATATTATCAATATGAAAGGTAAGTTTAAAGAGTGACGAATAGCAATTCAAACTATATATCAACACAACGAACAATGACTCTCGCCACAAATCTTTGGACATGACAAATACCACTACATATGACTTTGTGAATTAGGACAGGCACACATTTTTGTTTTATTTTAGTAGTTAAAGGATGTTTACCCGATTATTATTCGTCTCTAACTAACTGTCTATACTTTTCCAGTGGTAATCGTTTGTTTCTGGTTAATTGGCAAAATTGAGGTGTTTTATTTTGTTTATCGTGATCTTATAAATAACGATGACGGTATTTGTAAGATTAGTTTACCCCTCATACGGGTATTAAACTATACGAAAAATAAGAAGACTGGATGTATTTGTCGATTAGAAATAAATAGTAAATCACTCCATTTAACGTTGAGATATTGTAGTCATTTGATATTCAAGTAGATGTATATTCATTACTAAAGATCCTACAATAAATGGTAGATGAAAAGCAGCAATATGCACAGATTCGCTTCTACTCAAAAAGAAAAAAACAATTGAATGACAATATAAACATAGACAGTACAATAGCATGCTCAATGAATAATCGTCGTTAACTGGCTACTAACTAGAACATTAGAATCGTTTGGCTAAAGACCATTATTCTTAAGACAAAACAGATATTTATTAGATCTATGCTGATTTATGATTTATTATTAATTCAGAGCGTTTGCCAGTCCCTTGGAGGCTTCCTTGCAACTGTCTTGAATTCAGGCGAATCCAATTTTATCAAGTCTATGACACATTGTAAAAGTACAGATTTTATTTTAACCGAGTGCGAAATCCGTCGTGTCTGTCAATTATCCGTTCTGATTGACTGAATTTTAAAAATTCTAAAAAAAGCAATTAAAAAAAACCTACATCTGCTATGGTATTGTTGCTTATTAGGAACATCCTTTAAGCTATATGGAATTCTGGGAAGTTTGTTGTCTGCTTTATTAATCAGAAATCCACGTATGTCGCTACTACAATAAGATGCATTTTGACATTGAACCATGTTGAAACATGTTACAATATGAATTATTGATAACCAATGAAGCATTTAGAAAGCTTGGAGTGTTCATTGAATGACATTCTGCAAATGTTTTGTTTGTGCTCGATCGGAAATCCAAAATCCATTAGAATTTAAAATTAAATATGTTAACAGAAACAATAAAACGATGTGAATCTAAACTCTCCAATAATCATCAATGTCTGTGTTCAAGATGGGCAGCAAATAATGACATAGAACCTTTTGGGACAACTTGTTTTAAATCTGTTCTTTTTTAAATCGTCAAACTGGAAGGTTAGAATGCTAGAATGTCCTGTTCAAGGTTAGATTTTAGGTTGATGGAAATGTTAAGAATCATATTAAATATCACAATATGACATAGTTCAATATAAGAACCATTCAGAAAAGAGTTGGTATTTTTACTGATACTACAACACTATTTGAAATTGACTTGTTTATAATTATATATTAATATGTTTTGTCGATTACCATTTACCACTAGCTAGAGGTTTGTCTTGCAAATATTTCAATAAACTTGCCATTTGTAAACAGGTTAGCGATATAGGCTAATATGAGCCTCTGGGTTATTGAAAATTGATCTGAAATAAAGTTTGACGTACTTCATTAAATAATTATTAACGTGGGAGGAGGGAGAAATATAATCAAAAGAAGTGTGCATAATATAGCATAATAAATAGTCGTCCTATATCTGTTGAATTTTAGAAACTGTTCTTCAAGATATTGGTATCTTTTTTTGGCTAAGACATTCCCCTTAAACATCAGATATTCTCTAGGGGTGGGTGGGTGGGGGTTGTGAGGATTATATGTTATATATCTTGAATAATTTTGCTCCCAAAAATATTGCTAGTTCCCCACCCCCCCCCCCCCCCCCCAACACTATTGTACATATATATTGCATTTCAAAATTGTATTACTATCGGAAAAGGGGACAGACGATGGTTGCATCGTACCATAGCATTAACAATCCCTTAAAGTTAAGGGAATCCTGGGATCTAGAAGCATGGGTTAGTTTCTCCTCTGACACATACAACCCTTTGAAGGAGACGCCCACTAATTCTTTGAGGCGAAATAAAAAAAATCAAGAAAGCCTTATCTGACCTTAAGCATTATTTCTGTCTATTATGTGGCATTTATCAACCTCTGCACATGACCATCTTTTTATCTACACGATGTATTGTTTTAAAGCCCGTCATGAATGTTGCTGAAGCACTGCTGACCTGACGTCACACATCAATCAAGATCTAATATCAAGACAATAAAACATTGGATTGCACTACATAGCAACACAAAAATGGGTTATCAGAAGCCGTGAATCGAAGAAGGGCAGACAATACAATGTCCAAAAGAAAAAAAGGACAAAAGGACAAAAAACGATCTACAAAACATTACACAGAAAACTAAAGACTGCGCAGCACGAACCCCACTAAAAAGCTGGGCTTACCCCGGGTGATGTCTGTATTCTGATGTTTACATTTTGCTTAATTAAGGTGGTACCATACACTTCAGGTAAAATCAGGTAAAATTTGATATGCTCGTTTAAATTTCTTATTTTTTTGGCAGTGTGTTTGAATATATCCACTGTAATAAATATCAATATTTTAATAAATTCCAACCAACAGACTCAGAGGTATAAATTCACTAGTCACATAGCAGCTTTTCACTCTGGTTTTGATCACTGAGATGCTTGAAATCTGCATACAAACATCATATGATCAAAACGTTCAACTGATTTTAAAGAGTTATCTCCCTGTAGTGTATGGTACCCCCTTAAATGAACTTGCTTGATTTTTCTTTGAAATGTAATGAGTCATTTTCAATCTCTCTAATTTTTTCTATACTTTGAATATAATAAATAATTCCGAAGTTATTTACAGTGTATTCCAACAATGTGTGGATAGGTGGGACAGACATGTTTGCAGAAGGAAGATGGGTCTGGATTGAGACATTGAGATCAATATCGTTTAATAATTGGTTTACGGTGTCTGGTGGTAGAGAGCCACATGGTGGAGTAAGGGAAAACTGTATGGTATGGTTACATCACCATGGATTCTATTGGCATGATTCATCTTGCAGTAGCAAGCGTAAATTTGTCTGTCAAAGGTTAGTATTACAACTACTCTATGTAAAACATCACATTTACAAAACAATAAATCAATATTATGTTCCAATAGTAGTAACGTTTTCTCATTGTACCCAATTATTACAAAACTTTATCTAGTCTACATAAATACAAATTTATATAAACTAGACTATGCTTTGAATAAACACACACACACATATATATATATATAGACTAGACTAAACTCCTACATAAATACAAATTTATATAAACTAGACTATGCTCTACATAAATACAAATTAATATAAACTGGACTATGCTCTACACAAATAGAAATTCATATAGACTGGACTATGCTCTACATAAATAGAAATTCATATAAACTGAACTATGCTCTACATAAATAGAAATTCATATAAACTGGACTATGCTCTACATAATACAAATTCATATAAACTGGACTATGCTCTATTTCACCCAGCTTCAAGTCAGTTGAATCGGTCGGGAAATGAAAAAAACCCTACTTACTGCGTGGCGTAACGCTGACATACATCTAAAAGACGCAACTTTATGCAAATTACCTTAAACAATGACATATCTTTTATTTGAATAATTATGAATATATCTGTTTTATACGATTGTATTGGACATGGAATGTTCGGTAATTGTTTTACCGGAAGTATAACCCGACAGCATTCAGGTGGGTGTTCTAGGAATTCTTCATATTATCAACCGGTAGGTGAAATGAAAGCGAAACACTGTTAGACTACGGAAGACAACTTTGTCTTATTTAACTCACAAGCAACCCTCAGATATGCCTTAACCTATATAGAAAGTTGATTTAAAAAATGTAGAGGTAAAATTAACTAAGCGAAGTAAACCATTCGGGGTCTCCATAAAAACAAAGATAACCCCATGTAATGTTAAATCTCCGTACAGTATAGTATTAGATTTTCAGTTTGAGAGGAAATTAGAAATAAGTACTATACTTTGTAAAAAATGATTCATGGGACATAATTCTAAAGAAAATTTAAACAGTGATGGTCAACAATTCCACGAATATAAACAAAATTTACACGACGGGTGTCACTAATGGAGCAGGAACTGCCTACCCTTCCGGAGCACCTGAGATCGACCCCGGTTTTTAGTGGGGTTCGTGTTACTTTTCCTTTAGTTTTATATATATGTTTTTTTTATCATTGTGTATCCTTTTGTACTTTTTCTTTTGGCAATTGTGTTGTTTGTTCTTCTTCGATATACGGATTCTGATTGCCCCTTTGGTATCTTCAAACTCTACTTACAATCACCACGCACCTAACCTCATTGAACATCAAAAAGGACCACGACATGATGCTAGGAATCCATGCTTCATGTTTACTTACAAAATAACAAGTTAAGTAGACATTGTACACTGCATAATACTTATATATCACAGTTGTTGATGAAAAGTAAAATCTCCTGGTTGTAATTGTGATCAGAATTCCTACACTGGTAACTGGTATAAAGGTAAACCATGTTATATGACTATTAAAAATGTATAATATGACGTCCTTCCTTGGCTAGGTAAACATAAGCTATTCTGTTAAACACCATGGATGCTCGGTTTGCTAATTGATTTTGGCAATTGACCAAGAAGTAATATTCTACAGTAAAAGTTTATCTTCATTTAAACTTTTTAAGCACTGTAAGCGTCTTACAAATGGTCAAATATCAATCGCACATGTAGATGCAAAAATATACTTACATAGCGGTTGTTAGCTTTTCCCTCAGATGTAATATTTAATTTGATGTTCTATTAAACTTGTAGTGGAGCTCTTGTATGGACTAATGATTCGATGGACGCAATGCAAAAACATACTGCTGCCGACAAAAAACATGTTGAACATAAGTATTCCAAGGGCTATCGTATAGCTAGACTAGTCATTGTATATTCAACTCAACACATATTTAACCACTTCCTTTCTAACCTTGTCATCAACTTATATATACATCAACCGTATCGGTGGTGTAATGGTGAGCGTGCTCGCTTTAGGTGTAGTTTTTCGTGGGTTCTATCCCCGGTGGGGGTAAAACCAACGACTATAAAATTGGTATATATTGCCTTTTTGCTATGCACGCACCATTAAAGTGTAAGATAATTATGGTTATCTCGGAATCGGGATAATTTGTCCGAGTGGAGTGATATGTCTCTCCTTGAACATTTGCTTCCGTGAGATAGCTCTATGAAAATCTAAATAAGCGCGTTGGCCTAGCACACATCGGACATAATGATCATCTGATCGAAATGTAACTTCTTCTCCCCACGATATAGATGTTAACATGGCATAATTTACGGTAAACAACAATCACTTAAACACTCACTCATCAGCCAATAGGGTCTCTTGAATTATCTTGTACTTCAATATATGTAAGTTGTGTCAATAAATACTATTAAATAATATGCAATTAATAATTTCAGATCCCCGGGAAAAAAGAACCGAAGATAGTCGAATTTGCATCTGAAAGCAAATAAAGAAATGTATTAAATTTGTTTAATTTTTTTGATTTTTCCATGAAAATAATACAGTAAACCGCGGGGCAGGAACTCCTTACTCATTCAAAGAACTAGAGTTTGCCCCTGTTTTAGTGGGGTTCATGTTGCTCAATCTTTAGTCTTCTGTGTAGTATTTTGGCATGAGCCCAAATCAATAAATTGGAAAAATAACCTTCAAACTTTTATAGATTCCATCCAGGATAATTCCTTACAGAACATGGTAGGAAAGACATGAATACTCTTTCCAAATGGATTATGGATGTGATGTCGTTGATAAAATCAGAAGTTTTTTTATGTCAATGAGAACTCGCACAACATCGATCCTCAAATGTTGCCAAGTACATTTCTTACCCCAAAGAAACGTATGTTGGTATCCCTGCAGACAAGGCCCCTTACAGTGTCCCTTTTGTGTGTAAGAAAAGTCTTGAAGATACAAAAGTGTAACCAGAGGTGAAAATCGAAGGTGGTCAAACAATGCAATAGTCCAACAAAGGACAAACAAGACAAACTATGATCCACAAAACACTACATAGAAAAATATAGATTGAGCAGGATCATGAATCCCACATAAAATTGGTAGTGGACTCATGCGTCCCAGGAGGGTAAGCAGTTCCTACTCCACTATGCTACTTGTTAAAGGAATCAGGTATTAACAATTCACTTGGGAATCATGTCTATACAACGTCGGCATTAAGAAAGAGGAAACCCTGGAAAAAAATAGGTCTGTTTTGTATTCATTTGGATTTTCAACCAAAGATGAAGAACTGGATCATCCGTCACTATACTGTATACCTATATAGAATAAGTGTCCTTATACACAGAGCTATATTGCTGAGTCTGCCAAATGCTCCATGGAACCTCTTTCCAAAGTATAAACACCTATTCTATCAGCGATCCCAATCTTGCTGCAGAGATACCGTGACGTTAACGACTTCAGGAGAGGTGTGAATCATGTCAATTTTAAACATCTGTTACAGTACATACAATTAAGGTCCCTTCCCTCATGCCAAGAGCATTAAGATATTTGACTTATATACCTTTAAAGAGTCCTTTCCCCATTCAAAACTTAAAGACAGATTCAAGGAATTTGTTCAATTTTGTTTTATTAAAAAGAATGGTCCTGTAGATATAAATAACTTGCTATAGAAAGGACAAATCTTATCTTTTAAAAATAAGTCAGTACCAATTGTGCCCTTCCCTCTCGCTGATCCAGATTTTGGCGTTACGGGTTGAAATATAGGTGCAGAATCGGGTAGATGGTCAACTAGATTGCTAACGGGTACATGTTAAAGCAAAGAAAGGGGGATAAGGGGCGAAACCCCCTGGAATTTCTTGAAGTTTGAAGAATTACGTTCATTCTTACTATTCGGAACTAAATTAGGAGGGGCGCAAATCAAGCACACCCCCTCTAAATCCGCGCATGGAAACTTCCATACAGAAGGTATCAGTGGAAAGTTTTGCATTGGATTATTTTTTCATTTTGTTCTTATCTAACATCTAACATGCCATCACCGCAACATAACAGTTTGTGAATGGCTGAAATATGCCAAAATATTACTTCTCAGAAACCATCGAAATTAACGGATAAGGGTTATGGTGTTTAACGACACTTTCAACAATATGTCAGCTATATCGTGGCACGGTGAATAGATGATCACTGCAAAGATCCAATATCAATGATTGTCGCTAATGACCAGAGCGGTTTTTTCATAAAAAAAGAGAGAGAGACGAAAACAAGCTGAATGCACGTTAACCATTTTGAATATTTGTTTTACTTCCGTACACTAATATGTCGGGTAATCGGTCCGTCCGACTCATTAACAGATATTTGCCTTACGAATTATTGATACGCAAAACAGCGTGCATTATATGACCCTTGTAAAATGTCAAATTAATTTCAAAGGTTTCTGCAAAATATAACCAAAACATAAACAAACAAAAAAAAAAAAAAAAACAAAAACAAAATAATTAAAAAAAACAACACTTTTGTATAAATACTATTGCCCTTCGTAATTGAATGTAGTTGATACAAAACTTGATTATAAACTTATTTGATACACAATCGATTTGTCGAGTATTTTCACTTATAACCACTTATTTTTTGTTTGTTTTGAGTGAGTGATTGTTGTTTAACTCCAACTCAGCATGTTCGTTTTGAAAATGATTCGGTGTTTTTTGTTTTATTACAAAGATAAATATACCAATAACGTTTTACATGAATTAGATGCACATTTTAATAATATATCCACACTGGCTAACGTAATTACTTATATGTGTACAATCAAAGTGTATAGGCATTTCACACGGAAGCTACAATAATTTTATTTTTAGTCGGACGATTAGCCCGTCTATAGGTACCATCACGCTCAAGAACGATAACTCATGGTTCACATGAAACTCATTTATTACTGCGCATTGAAAAATAGTTCTCATCAGTGTGTATTGAATTCGCAATACATATATATAGCGAATAAATATGACAACTGACCACAATAAATTAATATACAAATGAGTTACTATGTTTCTAATTCTATTGAGACTGGAACTTTCAGCTGTAAAATTCTCAGAATCGAAGCGTATATATCTATTGTTTCGTTCGCGTCGTCACTTCACTTGCAATCTAAGATGTCGGAGCGAAGGACTGACATAAGAACAATAAATATTTATCTTATTTAAGGATGTAAATATAAATATTCAAGGATAATTAACTATGGAAGTTTGTAGAAAAAAATATTTATCTTACAGAACGGTATTGATGTACTCAACAAATTAATCAGATTTAATCTAAATTGTACATAGTTCAATAAATAGATCGCAATTTTTAACCGGATGGCGAGTATAACATACACATCGGACTTGGATGCGGATCGATAAAAATCTGATCGTGCATTTCAACGAATTTTGAATGTCTAACCTTCGCATATAGTAATATATTAAATATGAGAACTAAGATTTCATGTCACAGAAAAGAGAAAATATAAACCAAAAGTTCGCTTGCTTAAAAGTAGCTTCGGTCAACATTTCCTATATCACGGTGGTTGCGTCCGCTTTCCTATAGACTCATTTGTATTTGTAAAGTTTCTATAAAACGAAATAGATTACTTTTTAAGAAAATCACTTTCAAAATATTTCATGAGTACGATATATTTCAGTACACACGATATCGACATTTTCATAAATGACACGTGGCAAAAATACGCCGGTGCCATATACGCATATAGGACGATTATTCAAAATTACAAGTCGACTTGAGCTTCGGGTAATTATCATACCTTTGTAAATTTTTAATCATTTTGATTACGTAATTAAATATATTTTACCTCTGTTTAATTGCCCTGGGTCATACATCTGTTAGGTCAGAGACTAATGATAAACTTAATGATAAATGTTATGCTTTCAAACAATTTTAAGTGGCGAATTGCTCTAAAAAATAATTGTCAAAATTAAAATGCATTCAATTACGAAAATGACGAGCGCTGGCTGAATTATAGTTAATAAATCACTATAGTGCCCGAAAGTTCCTTCCTCAGTTGCAGTCGCAATTCTAATTTATAAAGAGGTGAAATTCGTAACTCTATGGTTACTAAAAAATATCATAAAAACTACGGGACCGCAGCTAATATGCTGCCTAAATGTGTATTCTAAGCAGGGCCTCCAAGAGAAATTTTACAAGGGGGACAAGACTGCTTTGGGGACAGACTGAGACTTCTCTCAAAATAGAGGATTTGAGGTCCAATTAAACCACTGGTAAACTTTCATGAATGATTTATTTCTTGTGCAGCAGAATGTCTAGATAACATATCCTTTATACAAAGCAGTGACAAATATAATTCAGAGGTCTAAGTGAATTTTACATAATTATTTTTCTAAATAAACTATAAATAGTTGAAAATACCCCAAAAATCAAAATAAAACATCTATGGCTAAGGATATGGGGCCCTTCAGAGATTCACAGGCCCCTTCTTGGTTCTCCGGGGCACAAACCAATGTACCGGCTGAACCCCCCCCCCCCCCCCTCTCATAGGGCCGGATTCTAAGGATGAATCAATTTTTGCCCTCTTCAATTTAAGTTTCCATTTACAATGTTACAGTTTACATACAAATACAAATCAGAATGTGAAGAAAATATCTTCCTACTTTCTAATAAGATACATGTTAGATTACATTAAATGATACAAACTAAAAGTATAAATTAGTCTGTGTTGCCATGTTTGAAATGTATCACTTTGTAAAAATTGCTAATCTTAAAAAAAAACAAACTTTCTATTGAATTTATCAGATAATTTGATGTTCGTTCAATGCATATCATGTTGTCATACAATCTACTGTCACATGGCAAAACTCCATTGAATATCAACCAAACATTTTATCAAGTGAAAAAGTAATATCATTTCCCCCTTCACTATGTACGTCCGGAAATAAATATTTTCTTTGCTAAATGTATCAAGAACAACAAACACATGTATAGGAATGAGTGGCTCGCTACAATTTCGAAAGTACAAAGACACACACAAAAAAGGGGGAGTTTACAAATTCAAATTTCTGGAAACAAGAAGTTTATGTTGCAAAGAATCACTAATGTATCCGTCCTTGGATTTATTTGTGGCCCACCTCCCGTGAGCACGCAAACGTCTGTCAGGAACCTTATTCGCAGCTGGAGCGGACACTCCTCCGCTTCTCAGACTATAGGCCTGTTTTTTTATTCTCAAACTTGCTTGTGGTTGAAAACAACCTGAAACATGTTTAAATCATGAACCATAAACATGCTTAAGATAGATAAAAAAAACGCAATGGTTGAAGAACAATATTTAAGAGAAATTTTCTAGTTCATTGATTATTTTTTAACAAAGTAAAATTAATTCTTAATTAACAAATAAAACAATTCAACTCTTAAACACACAAACAAAACAAAAACAACACAAAAAACAACAAATAAAATAATTTAATTCTTTATAAACAAATACAACAATGCAAAATGTCAATAAACAACTTGGAAATGGGTCTATAATACACAGATGTTCCTATTACAAACATATACTGGTAATTAACAAGGTTCAAACATATTCAACCGTGCTTCGATTCCGGTTAAGATGTTCTTTAACCATTTAACCGCATGGTTAAGACCACACCGTAAAAAAACACTCAACCATAAAAAAGTTTAAAACCAGGTTAATGGTTATGAATTAAAAAACAGGCCTTATGTAAAGAATACTTTGAACTATCAACACCTATAACTTTCAGTGCATCTAACAGAATTTCACGTGCTCTAGTGTACAGTACAGTTGACAGCATACACTGATAAATGCTGAGCATTTAAAAGGCTCAGCATCCAATGCTGAGGTTTTATTGGGGATCTTAAATCATGGACTGATGATCAGTGGTATTACCCTCACTTGTACAAGTGGTCAGCAATTGAATAAACAATATGATCATAATGATTTCCAGGTAGATGTACCTGATTCAATAGGTGTTAGTAAAATTTACCTGAGCATGTATGTGTGATTTGTTACACTTGTGACTTTTATTTAGTGGAAATATTTACATAACAAATTTTCTATTTTACAATGTAGTAATGTTTTGATAATTCTAAAATTGAATTAAATTATTTGAAAATATTTAATTATACAATAGATGTGTATCTATTCTTTTTTTAACGGGAAGGTCTAAAACGCGGAAGTGGGAAAACACGGAAGCCCAAAATGGGTACTTGAAAGGTCATATCTTGAAAAGTACTCAACCTAGGATAAAAATCTAAACGGATTCGAAAAGCTATTGTTAAGATCTATCTGTTAAAGAAATAAATAATAAAATATTTTATTATTTAGGTATTTAAAAGTTGACCGGAAGTGCTAAAAATGAGAACGGGCAATGGATAACATTTTGACTTTGATCTCAAATGTATCAAAATTCAAAGACTCCGGTCAAAAACCGTTTGGATATTCTTAAAGACAATTTTATACTCTATCAGACGATATAAAAATCTTTTTGTTAAAATATTAGATAAAAGTACAATCTTGACCGGAAGCCTACCTTCTCGGAGTTAGCCGTCGACTAATTTTCAACTTTGATTTCAAATTTCTCAAAATTCAATGAACCCGGCTCAAAAACCGTTTAAATATTCTTAAAGACAATTATATACTCGATCAGATGATATAAATATGATTTTATGGAAATATTAGTGTAAAGCACAATCTTGACCGGAAGCCTACCTTTTCAGAGTTATCCATCGGCGAATTTTCAACTTTAATATCAAATTTATCAAAATTCAAAGAATCCGGTCAAAAACCGGTTAGATATTCTTAAAGACAATCTTATACTCTATAAGATGATATATGTTTGATTTCATTAAAATATTGTTGAAAAACACAAGCTTGACCGGAAGCCTACCTTTTACTTGAAGCAGATTTGGAGAAAAACGTGTCCAATTATCAGCCCTGATTTGATTAAATAATTTAATAATTCGATTAATTATAGCTAAGATATATACTCAATTAAATCATACATTATGAAAAGGTCAATAAGAATTAAGAAACAAGAAAAATAAAACAACCCTCACTCTTTTTCATCCGGGCTTGGGACCGGCATAGGCGGGTTATTGTCATTGTTTTTTTTGTTTTTTTTTTCCATTTTTTTCCTTTCCCCTTTTTTTAATCAATATCCTTCTTCATGCAATTTTATTTCAGATTTTTTCCTTCTTAGATTTTATTAAATCTTCTTCAGTTAGGATATTATTTTTTTCGAACTATTTATCTCTGATTATTTTCTGTTTAATTGATATTTCCTTGCCTCTAAATTGTTAACTGTTTCTAAATACAGTTTGTATAATTCCGTGAGCTATACAGGGTTAGTAATATATAATTAGATATATAGCTATGTAATAATACAGTTAATAATATTTTTACAAAGTGATGTTATCACACTTGATAGTAATAATTTACCTTAGAATGTACTGGGAAATGTCATAAATATTACCTATTCTAATATGACGTCCTTCAAACGTGTGCCGGGGGTAGAATAGGCACCAGGTTTCTCCGCCCTAGAGGCACTAGTCCTCTAAAAGGGGTCAGCCCCGCGGGAACCCCGGGGTATAGAAATGGGACCGAGAGCTTCTTCGGCTTGAAGGGGGGTCCGTCGGTTGTGCGGGATGTATAAATTCACAACCAACCCGTCCTTCGGATGAGACGTAAATAAAACCGAGGTCCCGTGTTGAGAGATTGCCACCCTCTTCGCACGTTAAAGAACCCAGTGTAACAGCTCATGATGAGCAATATGCTCATGATGAGTGGTCCATAAGAGATCTGTTACACTGGCAAAATTATCCGTCCTTACCCATCACCTTTCCTTGTTTCGACTTTCGAGTCCCGTGGCGTTTAAATTTTTAAATGTTCTCGTCCTGAATATAGCTGAACAATTGCTCGCTGGACTTTAAACATCAATCAATCAATCAATCAATCAATCAATCAATCAATCAATCAATCAATCAATCAATCAATCAATCAATCAATCAATCAATCAATCAATCAATCAATCAATCAATCAATCAATCAATCAATCAATCAATCAATCAATCAATCAATCAATCAATCAATCAATCAATCAATCAATCAATCAATCAATCAATCAATCAATCAATCAATCAATCAGGCCTTTATGTCAGCTTTTTATCCCTCGCTAACGCTCGGGGTAAAACTTCGTGACATAAAGACCTACCCGTGGTGAAAACAATATATACATATGGCTTCCATGAATTATTTCTTAAATTTACCATGTGTTACAAATGTGATGTATGTATTAACTTACTGAATCAATCAATCAGGCCTTTATGTCAGCTTTTTACCCCTCGCTAACGCTCGGGGTAAAACTTCGTGACATAAAGGCCTACCCGTGGTAAAAACAATATATACATATGGCTTCCATGAATTATTTCTTAAATTTACCACGTGTTACAAATGTGATGTATGTATTAACTTACTGAAGTAACTGATTTTATGGAAGAAAACTGAAAATTATTATTAATATAATTTTTGTTGAACCAATGTACTTATTATTGAACTATATAAAAAGAAAAAAATACTTAATATAAAAAAAAGAAAAAGAAGAGAGTTTTATATAACTTTCATTGTTCTATGCTATAGAGCTTAACTATAGCCACATGGCTAGTTCCTAATTCTCTTGAATTATGTTAATTATCTTTAATTATTTAAAAAGTAAATTCAAAAATTAAATATGGCTTTTGTAGACCATATGTATCAATAGTTTAAAATGATATTTTATCTATATAAAAAAATTATAATTAAAATAAACTAATGACTCTTATCAAAAAACAAAAAAATAAATTGAAAATGTAAAGTTTAATTAATAATTCGACAAGGGTCACTAGTCACAAATCTCTATGGTGTAGAGGGTGCTCTGTACAGCTCTCAACTGCAAATATAATTAAAATCTATTAGTTTGATTAATATAATCAGCAACTGGTTGAAAATGTTTGCCTGATAGTAATATAGTAAGATTGAAATTAGTGACACCCAATTGTAGAAGTTGATGAATCATAGTCTGTATGTGTTATATTGTTTACAATGTAAGAGGAAATGCTGAACTGTTTCTTCCTGTTGACAAGTGTCACATAGATTTGATGAATTAAATCTATTTTATTTAATTAACTATTAAGTTTAATATACCCTGTCCGTAACCTGAAAAATAATATTTCATTATTCTTTCTTCAGGTATGATCCGCCGTTCTTTTATGTCGGCACACTCCTATGTATTACGACAGGATAGTGGTAAAACCATTATATACACCCGCACCCATTAAAAATTGCGCTGAATTAAAAAATGTGTGCATCCACCAGTGCGTGCAAATATGTGTTTATATGTACATTGTGAGAACTCGATTCTATGCAAATTTTTACATAGTAAGTAAAAGAAAACATAATGCTCAGTTCAGCTTAAAAGGTCTTAAAAAAATGTTTCAGTGTAAAAAAAAATGTTCGCTTCAGATTTAATAAAAATTGTAAAAATGTTCATTTAAAATTGGTATTCAATCCAGGCACACTAAAACACTATTTCGGTTAAAAGCACTATTATTCTAATGATGAGAGTAATATTCTTTGCATTTATGTGTAAAAGTCACAATAAAATAAGGCTCACTATATTTCGATATAAAAAGGATCTTGGAGGCAAGCGTTAGTAAAACATCATACACTTTAAGCACTAATCAGATAAAATAGTCTATAATATGCATAAAAGGTAAAAGAATGCTATAGCACTGTGCAATCATTGCTGTTCGATTAAAATGGTAAAAATAGCACTGTTTATAGCTTGGGTGCTGTAATAGAAAAAAGAAACTGTTTTATTGATACCATATACATGTCTCCCTTTTGGGTTGCTGTCCCATTGTTGTGCCACATATCTTTCAAAATAGTTCTCTTTATATAGAGGATTAAAAGCATATTTATTTTTTAAACTTAAAGAATTTTTAGCTTCTTTGTCAGCTAATTCATTTCCCAATATACCAACATGGCTGGGTATCCATTCTAAAATAACATCATAAATATAGATATGTGAGATTGTAATTTAAATCCTTTACTAACCTTTAGTTCTGGAATAACAAATGCACAACCATTTGCATTATTTTGAGGATCTTTTGATCCGTCTGTATAATTTTTTTAAAGGTTTTGATACTCAGTATCAATAAGGATATCTCCCTCACTTTTTATTAGATAAAGAAGGTCCTTTTTAGTAATTGCAATTGGGTTTGGACAAGGGTTTTTTGTAAATGCCATAGGGGTGTGGGACACTCACTATGTGAATATATATTATCAGGGATGTAATTATTTTCTTTGAGAACTTCTTGGGTAGTTATATAATATGGTTTTTGCTTAGATTTTATGTTTTTGTTATAAAAACTAAACTTTACATCATCCTGGAGAGTAATGTTTGTAGGGTGGTTATTATCAAAACTACTAATATTAAGAAAAAACTTTGCTATTAAGCTTTTCCTTCGTTCCTCATATGGGGGGTCACCCATCTCGACTTGTAAACTAGCCAATGAGGCTGATTTCATTGACCCTGTACAAATACGTAGACATTGAAGTTGTATATTATCTAATATTTTTTTAACAGCATGCGATGCAGAGTTATATACTTCACATCCATAGTCAATTTTTGATCTTATTAGTGAAAAGTACATGGTTCGTAGAGTGTAGCTATTTGCACCCCACTTGGTACCTGTAAGTAGTCTCATACAGTTGAGTACTTTAATACATTTTATATGTATGTATTGTATATGGTTTAACCATGTCAATCTACTATCAAATATTATACCAAGAAATTTAACGTCCTTGACAATTTCAAGTATATGTGTTCCTATTTGTAAAACTAATTTACCTAAGTTTCTTTCCTGGAAAAAATAATACCTACAGTTTTGTTTGGGGATAATAAAAATCCCCATGTTGAACACCATTTGTTGATATTATCAAGATCTTGCTGTATTTTATTTTGTAGGTGTTTTAAATGAGGACCTGATTTCTATATTGCTCCATCATCAGCAAATTGAGACATTTCACAGTTTTTGATACAAGATGATAGATCATTAACCATAATATTAAAAAGTGTAGGACTAATACAGCTACCTTGGGGAGTACCATTTTGAACAAAATATATATCTGAACAAGTGCTATTAATTCTTACCTGTAATGTTCTATTACTTAAAAAATCATTTACATATGATAGCATATTACCATATATATATTTAGAGATACCATTTTTTGCAGTAAACCATGTTTCCATAACATATCAAATGCTTTTTGGAAGTCTATAAACACTCCAACTGTAATATATTTATTAACAAAAGAATTGTTCTATATCATTTTCTAATCGTATACATTGTTCCATAGTGTTTCTATTTTTTCTGAATCCACTTTGATTGGGATTATATAGTTTATGTTTTTCCAAATACCATTGCAGTCTATTATTGACCATTTTTCCCATAATTTTATTTAAATTTGAGGTGAGTGAAATAGGTCTATATGAAAGGGGGTCACTTGGGTTATTACCAGTTTTGTGGATTGGAATTATAATAGAGTGTTTCCAATCTTTTTGAATTTCCTGTAAAAAACATATTTTATTAATAAACAATACAAATATACTAAGTGTTTTTTCAGACAAATGTGTAAACATATTGTAGCTTAACCTGTCTTTACCAGGTGCACTATTGTTAATATCTGCGATTGCATCTTTCATTTCCTGCAATGTAAATTTATCATTATGACAATTACTATTATTGTTAAAATGATCTGTAATATTGTTATGGTCATTATTTTCGACCTGTTGTTTATGTATTTTAAACTGACTACTCTAATTGTCAGTACTACGGACTTTACTGAAATTTTCAGCAAATAAGTTGGATTTGTCAGTAGATGACTCATAGGGAATATCATTTTGATTTAGGGTAGGGATTTCTTTTTTACTGGGTGCATTACCCAACATTTTTTTAATATTATACCATACTTGAGATAAATTGCTATTGTTATTCAATGAATTACAATAATTTTCCCAGTATGTTTGCTGGGTATCATGTAACATTTTTTTCACACAATTTTGTTTTCCTTTATAATTTTTTAAATCCTCCCCCGACCAATATGACTGGCCAGGTTTCTAGCCTTGTTCCTTTGTCGAGCAAGTTTTGTATAATTTTGATCCCACCATGGAACACATGGATTTTGATTTTTATTATTGATTTTTTTTTACTGGGATATAATCACCAGCAATATTAATCAGTTCTTTCGTTAAAGTTGAGTTAGTCTCTTGTATATTGTCAGAGACCATGTCATAACTAAATTTATTATCACATGCCATGGCAAATCCTTTCCAGTCTGCATTTTTGTAATTCCATTTAAGACTATTATATTGGTTACTATAAATCATAGGTTTATAAGAAATGTTTATATTGACTACAAAATGATCACTACCATGTGCAGATTTTTAGTCTACATACCAAGTACAATGAGAACCGGTTGATGTATTTACTAAACTTAAATCAATACTAAATGTTTCCAGGTTAATAGGGTGTAATCTAGTACCGGTACCGTCATTTAAAATGACTATATTATTTTCGATAACATGGTTATACAAATGGTTGCCCTTTGTATCGTTTCGTTTACCCACCCCCCCCCCCCCCCCCATAATTTATGATGGGCATTAAAATCTCCACAATCGACAAATTGGTCACTAATTTGAGTGAATATTTTTTGGTATTCACTTTGTGTAATTTTACTATCAGTATCATATATATTTACTATAGCAGTTAATTTATTATTTAGTTTGATGTCAATTGCTGACACTTCTAACAAAGTGTCAATATTTCTCACAGTATAATTTATATGGTTTTTGCAGTAAATAGCAGTGCCTCCTCTTTTAATATTTCTTGTGGAGAAATTTGCTAATATAAATCCTGTAATATCAGGATGGTCTTTTTCATTATGAAAAAAAGTTTCCTGTAAACATATAATATCAGGTATATGTTTTTGTTAACTCAGAGACCAGATATATTCCGGCCCATGAGCATTAAAACCCTGACAATTCCAGTGTACAATATTAACTGAGTCTGTCATTATAAATATGGATATTTTTAAAATACATTACGATATGAATGCACTTGAAATAATTAAAAACATACAAGTAGATAAGTAGATAATAGTTCAACTGATATTAATACAGTGATAAGTACTTAGTTAGTATTTGTTCAACATTAAGTTTAATGTCAAATATTTTGACAGTTAATTCTGTTAAATATTCTATTTTGGTTTTTGGGTCGATCATTTTGGGTAACTTACCCCAACAGAAGGTACAGTGACTTTGGTTACTTTGCTTTTGGGCTTATTTACAGGTTTTAGTTGAGTTTTTAGGTCTACTCTAGCCTGTTGTGGAGTACACTTTTCCACTAAGACTTTTCATAACTAATATTTTTTCTATTTTTTGGGGGCAAGTTTTACTATTAGAAGGGTGTTCTCCTTTACAGTTTGCGCATTTGGGTTTATTGACAATACATTCTTTGTTTTCATGCTGCTGGCCACATTTATAACAGACTCTGGGCCTGCTACAGTCTGATTGCATGTGACCAAACTGTTGACAATTGAAACATTGAATAGGTTTGGGTATAAATATTTTAGTCTTATACATCCTAAAACCAAGAGATATTCTAACAGGGAGTTCGGGAACATTAAAATACAATTTGACAGTAGTGGAGGGCAGTCTTTCTTTTATTTCTTTATTAAAATAAGTAAGTCTCACACAATTTGAGACATTCTTCTGTTTCAATACATCTTTAATGTCTTCCTCTGTAATATCTAGAGGTACATTCTAGATACACCCTATTGATGTACTCATGGATTTAGGTACATATACCTTAATTACCCACTCACTAAGGTGAGGTGATTTCAACAATGTTTTGTATTGTTGGTTATCATTACATTCAACAATCAAGTTACCTGCTTTTGTGCTGTTAGTACTTTTAACAATGCCAACCAGGTTTGACATTAATTTTTGTATTTTAATTTGGTTTTGTTTACCAAGTTTTTCTGAATTACAAGAAACAATGCATACATATTTGTTTACATTGTTTACATTTCTTTGTTTGGGTGTTTGGGGCACCTTTTTAATTGTGCTTTGCACAGCTTCACTATATGAGATTTGATTTAAAGGAGAACCAGAGGCCTTCCTTTTTTTATGGCGACGAACCAGCGTCCATACGTTTTCCGATTCCATATCACAGTCGATACTCGACGGATTTTCACCTTCCAACACGCTAGCGTAGTCCGCGTAATCATAATTGTCGAGATCAAAGCCATCATTAGGCTTTGACATCTTGATATCTATACACAAAAAACATATATACACAAAAAATACAAAATACAAAATATAAATATAACGTACTGGTGCAGTTTTAAACACTAGTGAATGATTCGAGACTCACAACCCGAATAATGAGGTCTATTGAATTGATTTGGATTTAGACGGCGACTTTCTCAATGAGAAATTGCGCCCTTAAAAAAATTATTTGAGTTTTTGGAGATTCTCTTATTATTTACATACTTTTTATGCCTTATTATTACATATTGTGAGATTTTAGAATAATTGAAATTTGTAAATGATGAAGTTTATTTTAAATATTTAATTAAATGATTGACTTTAGTATATAGTTTGTCATGTTTATTATGTGAACCAAAAATTCTGAGGTCTACAAATGGTAAGTCAATATATATGGAACTCTTGAGATGTGTTCACATCTGACATCCTGATTGAACTTTATGAATAATGTAAGCTAGCTCTTAATTTACTCTTTAGTCAGTTAACAGTATTCAAATTATTACTTTTGTACTTGGGTTTAATCATCATATATTAGGCCGCCTAATTAATGATTGCTCAATCACTTCAATTAATGATACTGTATTTGTATTTGATCATATCCAATTAAAGATAATCATAGCTTTTGGCAATCTGTTACAAATAAAACATTATTTCAGTTAAAAACAAGTGCCCAATAGTAGTAAAAAGATTTTAATATGGTTAAATATATAATATAAATTATGAAATTTGGCGAGTAATGGAATTATATGTAATTAATAAGTAAGATGGAGGATTAAATTGCCAGTGACCAACTATGAAAAGGTAGGCTTCCGGTCAACATTGTGCTTTTATCTTATACCTTAACAAAAATATTTTTATATCATCACATAGAGAATAAAATTGTCTTTAAGAATGTGTAAACGGTTTTTGACCGGGTTCCTTGAATTTTGGGAAATTTGAGATCAAAGTTGAAAATTCGCCGATGGATAACTCTGAAAAGGTAGGCTTCCGGTCAAGATTGTGTTTTCGACCAATATTTCCATAAAATCATATTTATATCATTTGATAGAGTATAAAATTGTCTTTAAGAATATTTAAACGGTTTTTGACCGGGTTCCTTGAATTTTGAGAAATTTGAGATCAAACTTGAAAATTCGCCGTTGGCTAACTCTGAAAAGGTAGGCTTCCGGTCAAGATTGTGCTTTCCACCAATATTTCCATAAAATCATATTTATATCATCTGATAGAGTATAAAATTGTCTTTAAGAATATGTAAACGGTTTTTGACCGGGTTCCTTGAATTTTGAGAAATTTGAAATAAAAGTTGAAAATTAGCCGACGGCTAACTCTGAAATGGTAGGTCTTCGGTCAAGATTGTGCTTTTATTTAATATTTTAACAAAAATATTTTTATATTGTCTAATAGAGTATAAAATTGTCTTTAATAATATCTAAATGGTTTTTGACCGGGGTCTTTGAATTTTGATACATTTGAGATCAAAGTCAAAATTTTGTCCATTGCCCGTTCTCATTTTTGACATTTCCGGTCAACTTTTAAGTACCTAAATAATAAAATATTTTATTATTTATTTCTTTAAAAGATAGAACTTATCACTAGCTTTTAGAATCCGTTTAGATTTTAATCCTAGGTTGAGTACTTTTCAAGATTTTGGGCTTGCTTCCGTGTTTTCCCACTTCCGCGTTCTAGACCTTCCCTTTTTAACCATTTGTTTGTTGTCTTTTTTTTTTGCTGTAAAGCTTCATATTTTCTACAATTTGCTTGTCTTATCAATGTTTTAAATCTTGAAAGTAAACTCTAACTACTGTGGATATTAAAAGAATTAAACTTGGTGCACAATCAGAGAATAATATGCTTTAATTACATTTATTTAACATGGCATAGAGATTTTTCTCCACATCATGATTAATATATGTAATAGTTACATATTATTTTCTTATGATGCACCATTAGATTTGTTGACTCTGTACATAAGAAGAATATATAAGTTGTCATATTTTAAAAATCATATCACATTTTAAGATCAATATATATCAGATATATTTAAACAACTGATAATCAACATCATCACAATCACAATTGTCAATCATTGTTAATTAATTACATCTGTGTCTTCTTTAGAGGCTTTGGTCTCTGTAGGGCGTCATTTATTTTGGGAATAACCATAAGTTTCCATGCCAGCTGTGGTTGGGTTACTTCTGGGAAGAACTGTGTGACATACTCTTTCAAAGGCTGAATACGTGATGGATCCAGTTGTCACCATTGTAAGAATAAAACCTACGGAGACACTCTTCAGGAAAAGGTCTGGGAATAGCTTTTCTGTCAGATGCTGTGCAAAGTTGCTTTAAATCTAGTACTAACTTTATTAGGTATCAAGTTACAAAAAGAAAGAGGACGCAAAAATTCTTATAGTTCCCATTAAAGTGTCTGTGTTAATTAATCAAATGTTAAGGATTGAAGTTTTGTACAGGACATAAAAATATACTAAGTTTTCTCTAGATACTCTTATATTTTCATTGATAGTCAGTTAAAGGAATTGAAACTTTTATTATACATAAATTATAAGGGGGGTTCAAGATGTGCTCCATTTATCTTGAAAATATTAATTTTCTTTATTTTCGAAACATAGTAACAAGTATATTTTTGAAATTGGATTTCATTTATTTTCTCATATTGATAAAGCAAATTAAATATATTATTCCTCTGGAAAACCAGATAAAATGAATTACAAAATAAAAAAAATTTAAATTTTAAATACATGTACATGTATCATTAAAAGAACAACTATAACATTTTTGTCAAATTTGAAAAAAAAGACCTCTTATATACATATACATACATGTACATTACATAGAAAGGAAATTCTTAAAATGTTAAATCTAATCTTAATTAATTAATCTATTGAATAAAATAGCATCACAAATAATCTTGTTCTTCTTTCCCATATTTTCAGTTAAAAATCCTTATATCTCCAACACAAATTATGATTTCATTTCAATTATTTTTTCAAATTGTTAGCTGATGCTTATCAGAAAATATCAAATTTTGAAAATATTCTTTTATTGACAAATTTTCAAGGTACAGTTAAATGTATTGAAGTCCTTTTTCTACACATCAAAATCACTGAAATCCAAATATGCCCATTTCCTGTTATGCAACACAAACAGGTGTATGTATTTACCTGTAGATCACCTGTGACTAACCTGTGACATCAACAAGACACTACTGACCCTTTCCTTTGCGCGGCTAAAGTGCCCTTTTTTTTTTTCTTTTTTTTTTTTTATATATACAATCTTTATTCTCATAAACCATCGTAATATATTGGTATAGAGATACAATATATACAGAAAATAAATAAAAACAATAAATACAATAATAACAATAGTAATTACCCAGGAGGTAGTAAACTAGAATTAATGTTTCTGATCAACTGACAGAGTTTCCTTAATTTTGATTGTGTTTTACTACTTATTATTTCTTTAAATTTCAAAACATTAATTCTAGTTAAGTACCGCTTTTTAATGCATGATTCTCTTTTGTCATGGAAATAACTGCATCGCATTATATAATGAAATTCGTCCACAATTTGATTTTCTTGACAGAGTTGACATTTTCTATTTTCCCTTGCGATATTATTCCATCTTCCAGTTTCTATGGGTAATTTTGTATTGGTGGTTCTAAATTTGCAAAAAGTGAAAATGTCTTTATTTTCTAAAATATTAAAATAGTTTTCAAATTCGAATATTTGTTTATAAAGTCTGTAGTTCAATGCCTTTGGGGAATTTTCTAAATTGCTATTCCATTCTTGTAAAAAATGATCTCGGAGACGTAATTTCACATAAGCGATCACCCACTCAGTATTAAAGTTTATATTCTGAAATGTCCATACATTTGATAAGCCACAATTATCCAATATATCTTTTGCAAATTTTACCCAAGGAGCAGATATATTTCCATTACAAAAAAAACTATGCAAAAGTTTATAAGATATGGCCGACAGCTTGGAAGCTTTTCCAGTAAGTAATTTGCACCAATAAGATATTACTCTAGTTTTTATATCTATGTAAAATGGAAAGCGACCAAGCTCGCCGTATATCATAAAATTTGGCGTGCTTTGCTTCAAGTGAAGTATTAATTTGCAGAATTTCAAATGAATTTTTCAAATTACATAATTATCACTAAATCCCCAAACTTAACAGCCATATAGTAATATAGGTTTTACAATTTTGTCAAATAAATCTAACAAGCATTCGATTGATAGATTATGTCTTTTTCCCCTTCTGATAACTTCATACATGGCTTTTGTAGCTTTTTCAATATTTTTTTGTTTTGCTAATTTAAACTTTCCATTTTTTGTAAAAGTAACACCTAAATAATTAAATTCGGTCACACTTTCAATTTCTTTTTCATTATACAGGAAGTGTACATTTTCTGCAGTTCGGCTCGTGGAAAAAACCATAATTTTTGTTTTGTCAATGTTTACTTTAAGTTTCCACAATTTACTGTATTCATAAAAATTATTTAGTAAAGTTTGTAACCCATCAGAGGTCTCTGACATTAGAACAGTGTCATCTGCGTATAAAAGGGCGAAATTTTTAAAATATATTTCCAATTGTGCTTCTAGTTCGCTAGAAATACTTTCTAAACCTGTAATATTCTTGTCTTCCATAAACTGTTCAAGGTCATTTAAAAATACTGCAAATAAGAAAGGGGACAGTTTTCACCTTGTCTAACGCCCACTTCACTTGAAAAGAAATCTGACTTGTTATCATTATAAACAATACATGATTTAATACTATTATACATATTTACTATAAAATTATACATTTTTTCATTTATTTTATTTAATAACAACTTATACCACAATGCTACTCTCCAAATATTGTCGAATGCTTTTTCGAAGTCTACGAATGCGTAGTACATTTTCTTTTTTTTCTTTTTTATTATCTCAAAAAAGGCATGAATACTATATATACAATCTAAAGTAGAATAGCCTTTACGGAAACCACATTGATTTTCATTCAACAATAAGAAACTTTCTGAATAAGTATTTAATCTATTATTTAAGATTGTAGTGAACAGTTTACCCAAACAGCTGAGAATTGTAATCGGTCGATAATTTTTGGGGTCATTTTTGTTACCTTTATTTTTATAAAAAGGTTTTATAGTTCCTAATAACCAGCTTTCCGGAACAATCCCGGTATCAAAAATTATATTTAAAAGCTTTTCGTAAATATCAACAAACTGGTTACTAGTAGTTTTCATATATTCATTGATAACTTGGTCATCGCCAAAGGCTTTATTGTTTTTAAGGTTTTTTATCCCTTTAAAGATTTCATCTTTCGTAATGGGAGAATTTATATTTTCATTTAATTCGGCTGTGATTGTTGGATCAAAGTTCAATGTGTTTTCCGGTTCATTGGTTTCCTTTAAAGTATTCAAGTCTTTGAAGAAATTAAAAAGCTCTTTAAATTCAATATCGGGTTGTTTAGTAGACTTTCCAGTATTTAAAATTTTCCAATATTCTTTCGGATCATTTTTTCGTAAACTTTTCATACGCCTAGACATTTCCTTCCGGTGTTTTTTCAGATTGCTGTCTAATGTTTTTTTATAGTGTTTTTCAGCGTTATTTACTTCTTCAGATGTAATTTGCCAAGGGTATAATTTTTTCTTTCGTTTTAATTTTCGGTAATTTTGTCGCGCAAATTTGCAATCTAAATTGAACCACGGTTTATCCCCCTTTACTATATTTGGTTTTCCCTTATAGACGGAACGAGTTCCAAATGTATTCTTTGCTGCCGAGATAAATAAGTGGCATAAATCTGAAGTACAAGTGTTAATGAAATCCTGGTTTATTTCTTCCGGATTAATATTATTGAGCTTTTCAGAAAGAACATTTGCGCCGATTTTTTTACCTGAGATTTACCTGTTGCAATCCTTCAATTGCGCGAATTTTTTTTAATTATATTTAATATTTGTAACTTTACATATTAAATGTACATAAATGTATAAAAATTAGAATTTAAATTTTAATAAGAAAAATCTAAAAATAAATATATGTTCGAGTTTAATTGATGAAAAAGCATTTTAGCTTAAATTAATAATTATAATCTTAATTTATGTTTTAAACAGAAATATAAACTTTATTATTTTAATGTAAATATACAACTGAATAAGAAATGACAATTTGAAACATAGCTGAACAGATTTTAATATTCGTGAATAAAATACTCGCTATGAAATCAATTCACTGGTTCTGTATATATAGCGACTGTATTTTGATCTATTTTCAATTGGTATTTGTCGTAAATATGGAGTGGTCGATATCGGAAACAAATCGAGGAAAAAAGTCACTTTTATATGATGGATTTACTTACCGAATTGATAGTTTGTTAAAGAGTGGCGACATATCTTGGAGGTGCACTTTGAAAACGTGTAAAGCTAGCCTGAGAACAGACGGGGAGTCTAAATTACTAATATCTGCAAACACAGAACACAACCATGACACCGACGCTAGAAAGGTTGAGAGGCAACCAATTCGTATTTCCGTCAAGAGAAAAGCAAATAATGACATTGCTGAATGACCGTCAAAACTTATACGTAGCGAGCTTTAGACAGGAGAGGAGCAACATTTGACGGACAATGACCTGAAAAGTCTGTCACTAGCGATATATAGGCAGCGAAGGAAGAGACATCCGACTTTACCAAAATGTATAATAGACGTTCATGAGGCATTAAACACTATGACAGTTAAAACATCTAAGTCTGAGGATATGTGCTTAGTAAATGATGTAGATTTGCATATCATTATTTTCTCCTGCACTTCGAATCTACGTGTACTCTGTACTCAAGTGAAAGAAATTTTCATTGATGGGACATTCAAATGCTGTCCACAATTCTTTGAACAGTTGTATACTATACATGGGTACAGCAATGGTCACTTCATACCACTTGTCTTCGCTTTGTTAGTCTCGAAATCAGAAGACACCTATCGCAAGTTTTTGCAACATGTTATTGACATTTGTAGTGCAAGAAATCTTACATTTAAGCCTGCCGTTGTACATGTTGATCTAGAATTCACTGTCCACAAAGTTTTCCGTCAGATGTTTCCTCAAACAAGTATACAATGCTGTCGTTTCCACCTAGGACAATCCTGGTGGAGAAAAATTCAGAAGACAGTACTTTCCACTGAATACAAGGACAACGAATCAAACATAGAAAAATGGCTTAGATCGTTTTTTGGACTTGCCTTTCTGGACCCAAGTGATGTTGAAGACTGCTTCGAGGACGATATTATGAAGGTGTTACCAGAAGATCCGCGATGTATTTCGTTCGCTGATTATATATTGGAAAGTTACATTGTGCCGGATTCAAGGTTTCCTCCAACATTGTGGTCTTCATTACCGTCACTCAACACAAAACGCGCAACTAATGGAGCGGAGTCGTTCCATGCACACTACAACGAACAATTTTATGCAGCTCATCCCACAATATTTATTTTCTTAGATGTTCTGTCGAAAATTCAAACAACAACATATGTAAAAGTCAGAACAATCCATATGCCAGCAGTCATCCGAAGATCTGAGATGGAAAAGCTTTCTTACCTGATGGACCAATACAGCAAGCTACAGGCTAACGAGATTGAAAGATACCAGTTTGTGAAAGCGATAGGTTACAAATACTCTGCTAAAACCGACATCTAAATGTTTTGTGACTGAACTGTATTTTATGCTTTTTACATCGCTGTGGATTTTATGACTGAACTGTATGTTATGCCTTTTATATCGCTGTGGATTTTATGATGCTTTTTTTTGTATTAAACTAGTGCTTATATATATCCTGCCCAAAATCCTACTTCAACCTCCCCGCGTTGGGCAGGGATAACAGAAATTACTTATCAATTAACTAATTTCTGGCTGACGGAAGAGGTATTATTATAATATATATTATATAAATATTACCAAAAATACCATAATCATTATTAAAAATTACAGGTAATCTGCGCAATTGAAGGATTGCAACAGGTAAATCAGTGAATGCTGTCAGCCGTACTGTACGAAAGTAGGGAATTCCTATTGGAAAGTCTGTAAACAGATGTTTTCTTACAAAACTGAATGGATGTGAAAATGTATTCATTTGATCCTATATTAAGACATGTTGCTTCTATTTATTTTCTTAACCAAAAAACGGGGCAAAGCTTATTTCCAGTTTTTGCAATGACTACGGAATTTCCGTGTCTATTAATGTCAGTTTTGCTCTGGCGAATGTGTACGTTAATATAAGCATCACAAAAGCTGATATCGCTCATACGAAGTTCTGAAAGTTCGCTATTCCTAAAAAAAACCCCGGAAAAGCCTAGTAAACAAAGCACACAAATCTTTAAATTAATCAAATTTCGAAAGTCGGAACCAAATCTATCTACAATATTCCATAACATGCTTTTAGTAATGGGTTCCTTCTTATTAACTGGCTCGGTACATTTCATTTGCGCGGATTAGCCTTACAATTGAGCGGAGAAAATCCTTCATTTTCGCTGCAAAACACCTTTCATTTGCGCAGATTTTTTACCTGAGATTTACCTGTAATATTTTTAATAATTATGGCCCAACTGGCTTGCTGAGTAAGCGTTTTGCACCTTCATAAGTCATTTTTACTAAATCGTGATCACACGGATTACCGAACAAAGAAATGTTATGAGCTCTGTTTATACTATAAAAATGAGAATCTAAAACGGAAGTAGAAATTTTCTGTTGGACCAAACAACTGATATATAATGTCACGGTAACGTTATTAGCAGGCAAAGACGGAAAATTATGTAAATTACACCACGAAATAAATTTGTTGAAATAAGCATTATATTTCTTATTGATATTATCTGCCTTGCTGGCAAGCACTAAAGTCGGAATCAAACTCTGAATTGTCTTCCATGTGTCGTGTTTGAAAAAATGTTGATTCTGAAAAGGTAACATGAAAATATAAAAAAATACTGGAAAGTACTTATTTGAAGGTCAATACATAAGCAAAAATCATCTTCCGACTGAAAATGGTGAGAGCCTGAAATGAAGAAAATGCAACAAAAATTGCGCACCAACGTAATGACTTTTTTCCCACCCACTTACGAAAGTGCTGAGTGTGCACTCCTATGCCCCTGGTTTAAATGCAGAACATTAAAAAAAATCTAGCGAGGTGCACAATGGGCTTCGGAGTCTCAAATGGGTCCAATCTTGCATTGCTTGGGATGGTGGTGTTGGTGTGTAGTCCGGGGGTTGAAGCTGATGAAAATTGGAACATGAAAATGTACAATAAAAAGCAATACATGTATTTTATTTGCACGTTTGAACAGTAACCACATTTTGTAAATTACAAAAGGGCCAAACAAATGTCCATAATTCATGAATTTTTTGTATAAATTGACGACTCTTTATTCTTGTCTCTTATCTTTCTCGGAAAAAAACCCCAATATTACTATTTTCGTAATTTTTACTAAAGAAATGACCATTTAACCTTTAGAGGGTGGGGTATGTTTTTTTGTTTATTAAAAAGGCTCCAATTTTATAGAAAAAATATCGTGACCTGAAAGATGCAAACATTAAATTATATGACCTTTCAGTTTCAAAAAATATTTTTTTCTTTTTTAATTTGAATAAAATTAACCGATTTTTCATATAAAAATATATTTTTGTTTCGTATCATACATATTTCTGGTTTGGGGAAAAAAGACAGACATCCCCTAAATGTTAAATGGTCGTCCTCTACACCTCATTATAAACACATTTTCAAAGACTTCAGACTGAATACTTTGATGTAAAGCAAAAATAAATTACTTGTAACAGAAAGTCAATATTGTTTTCTACATCAGGAGTCTACATGCGTAAATATATGAACAAATGTTCAAAACATCTTTTCAGTGAGATTTCTTTTGGTGACCGCGTACGTTTTTGAAAATATTGTCATGATATCGACTAGCTGCGGAACCGTAGCCCTTATGGTCCTTGGCCAGTTTTCTGTTATTTGCGAACCATAGGGTTACGGATTTCACCCTATCAAAAACTTTCGAAACTGCGCGGTGAAAATCTTGCGCCGCTTTTTTTTACAAATTTTTGTCATAAAATCGGGTGCGAGAACGATCAAACATATATATTACGTTTCGTTAAATATTTATCTACATTCTTCTATACTTACTTACCTGTTAATATTCATTTCCAGCTCATTATCATAACAAATGTCTCGATATTAACTGATCCCGCCTACTTCGTTCCGCCATCTTGTCATTGTGGTATTCTCGCTTTGAGGTCACGTCACCTTTGAGAGATCACTCTAAGAGAAAAACACGTGTTCAGTTTGTTTACGTTTTACCGGAGGTTTTGCACGGCGATTTTTTATCTGAAATAAAATATTTAGTCAACCTAGAGTGAAATATTTTACAAATATTAACCAGAAATGTTCTTTTCTTCTATAGTTATTCCAAATGAGGTGAACTCTCATTCAACATTTTCAAGTTTTTCATAACAAAAATTTGCAAAAAAGCGGCGCAAGATTTTCACCGCGCAGTTTCGAAAGTTTTTGATAGGGTGAAATCCGTAAATATCAGAAAATTGGCCAAGGACTATAAGGGCTACGGTTCCGCAGCTAGATATCGACCTGAACAGATTTTGTTTCATCCAGTTACAGTGATTAACTTACATGGGTTTTTCCAAATCGGATGTGCTCGCACGTGTATTTTAATTTTTGAGTTAATTCACTGCGCCCTGACATGCCCTTGTAAAGTGGACATATATTTTGGAAACGATGATTTCTTTCCATTCGACAAACTGTTTCTTCCGATTTTTTAAACATTCTTTAATTTACTTGCACAGACACACACATGTGATGTAACCGTCACCTTCATAGTTGTGAAAATTAAATTACAATCCCTCCAAACTAAATCAATAAATTAAATATCATAATTCGTTGGGCGTTTTGTATCTGTATCAAATGACTGATTTGGTGTTTTAAATTCTATAACTAAACAGAATTGTCTTGGTCAAGGTCACAAACTTAAGTTGAGATAAATAAAATAATTGGCGGAAAATATTGACATAATGAGCTTCATCTTACCCAAACGAGTGCACCTCAGTTATTTCTATCGATAAATCATGTTTTGTTAAACATGAGTTACTGAAATTGTATTTGATCAATAATATGTTCCAGTATATACTTCAGAATTGTATATTGCAACGATAAAACGACGAATCTCGCCTTTATCAAAAACTATTAATAAACGATCCCCATACGTACGTACGTCGAGTAATGTAGGTATGTCAATTTGTGCAACATCCCTATTGAGAACAATGAAAATAGAACAGTTACTCCAATTTACGTCATTAATAACTCTGTCCAGTCAATGGTTACTAATAACATTTCTGCTCAGCAAACCGTTATCGCTTTAATTCTTATAATGCCCGACTCCAGAATAGCACTATTCCCATACTCAAATACCCAGGGAAATGTGACATGAAATGTTTATGACACAAATGATAAGAATTGGATCTCTGATTCATATTCAAAAGTGATGTTTAATAGCTGTAATCAATATTTTGAATTATATTATTGACTTGTACACGTTATTTATTTTGATGAATAAACATAAATTCTTCATTTATTTTTAATTTATTTCAATCATCGTTAAATATGTTATAAACAAATTATAACATGACATTTTCCATATCGGCCCTGGTATCACCCCTCGACCCATATTAGCCCTCGGCTATCGCCTTGGGCAGATATGGGAGTCTCGGGATGATACCACGGCCGATATGGAAAAGGCCATGTTATAATCTATATTTATCAAGTACAACATGCAGACGTCATGAGACAATAAAGGCTTCACAGCAAGTATGATCTATAACTTGTACATATGTTTAACAAGTACAATATAGAGACGTCATGGGATAATTGTTTTATTACATCGAATATCTTACATAGTGCCATAATTATTTGGTCTACTTCAAATCTGACAACAGACATCCATGCTGTTGTTGTGTACCAAGGGAAGTAAACGGATTCAGAAACACGTGAGGCTCACTAGGGAATTTCCATGGGGTTTTTCTCGCGTGCGGTTGATATAACCATGCGACCGAACGCGTCCATTGGTTGATCGATCGGAATGTCAAATGTCATGTGACATTCTTTAGACTAATTAAATTCAAGATATCTATATGAGTATGTATTAATACACATATTTGCCGTCTCTTAGTCGACACACACTTTTTTTCTTTTTCAAAATTAAGATAAGGCGTATAGAGGGAAGTGAAGGTCATTGAGCATCATTTTTCTTGTATGGTTCTCCAGACAGGAGACACATTTGTGTAATCAAGGCCCCAAGTCAGTTAAGTAAATGGGTGGTGCCTAAGTCTTATATATCATCCAGTCGGTTACTCTTCTGCTTAATATGGGTTTCCACAAAAGCAAATTAAGAATGTACCAATGCCATGCTGTAATTGGTGTTTGTCATATCATTAATCAAGTGTGATTTATTGTGAAAATCATTATACTCTGTGTCACATGTATTATGGTATTTTTTTTTATATGACCATTCCTTCATTTTGCATTGACAATCAGATACTATGTTCCATCACAGGGTAAATGGTCCATGTTTTATATTTTCTCTTGACGATTTGAATGGGTGAATACGTTCTTGATTTTCTTTACGGGGATTTGATAACAACTTTGTGTTTATCTGAGGTTTGTTTGTAGGTGTAATATGACAATGTTGCCATACAACTTGTGCACAGGTCTTTCGGCTTCCATTTAACTACAAGTTGATATTAGGAAGAATTCCGAGGACATCCGATCAAATGTATCGAGGTTCCACCCCCCGGTATAATAATTACCAAAATATTCGGGATGCATTGTCTATGATACGCGAATAAATCCCATGCATTCAAAACGATTCTAACGAAAGACATGTCATTGTGGAACATAAGCTGCCCCAAAATTAACCTCTTAGATTCATTTAGTTTGAGGCAACACAAAAAGTAGTTGATATGTCCGACCGTTTCAACCGATTTGAAACAAGGTGACACAGGGTATCAACTTAATTATCTTCGAAAGTAAACGCCTTACAAAATTTAGCAAACTTATAATTAAAAAAAAAATTGCATCAACAACGCACAATAAATGGATGCCACAGACATATAAATAGATATATATATTTATCATATATTTAGTGGTAAATACAGTAGTTTTGAATATTTGATAAAGTGCCAGATGCCTACCCTTTTTCATACCCCTACCCTTTATCGTAACCCTACCCCGTATCACCCTCGACCAATATCATCCCTCGGGCCTACAGGCCCTCTGGATGATATTGGTTTCTCGGGATGATACGGCATATGATACGGATTTTGCCATGTATTATTCTCTATATATCATATACTTGGCATTAATATTATAGATTTTGCATATGTGTAACGACCGGAAGTAAACTAGCCATAATTTCACCCACAGGCTGATAACCCATATCAGAGACATCTCGTGCAAAAAACCCATACTAGTGTGTCTCGTGCAAGTTACTTCCGGTATTTCCGGTGATGTCTGTTTACAAACAGTACTTGACACACAACATTTATAGGGATATGGGTCTCATCACGGTTCACGAAAAATACTTTTTACTATTCACATTTCACGGGAAGTAAATTATGATGATCACACTTCTTGAAGAATATGAAACCCAGCGTAAATTGTTAAAAGTACGTTTTTATTCTTGTTACACCCCTAGTTAATCGTGTCAACAAGAATCGGAGGAAGTGATCAGTGTAACAGTAAGGATGTCTATAATATTAACAAATCGAGTTGAGAAGGAAAAAGTGTCGTCAAGAAAACTACATTAAATAAAAATCACAGAAAAGTTATATCACGGAGAACGTAAAATGATTTTGAATGAAAACGATTCAAGAGGCAATTCTCTCCTCATAATTCACGATCAATAAAAAACCACTCTAAAGAATCACATCTATATTTTCTATGTTTCAAAATGCCTTCATATGAAATGTTGTCATTAATATTTATGGGGGGAGGAGATGATCTTGTTTGAGGATAGTGTTCTGAAAATATATCTGTTGAATACACATTTAAACTTCCATATAAATTCATTTAATTATTTCCTTTTGTTTATTTACTTCATAAAACAATTTGTCGGAAGTATATGATAAAAAGATTAATACATGATCTTTTCAATATCATCCCTCGACCTATATCGGCCCTCGACTGCGTCTCGGGCTGATATGAGGGTCTCGGAATGATACCCGGGCTGATATGGAAAAGGTCATGTATTAATCTCTATATATTAATATGTGTTCAGTTCACATCCTATAACTTCTGAACGAGTTTAAAGTGTTATGTTTAAATATCACATCCTGTTTTATGACGGTATGTACATAAATTATATTATTTTTTTTATTTATAACAGTGTTTCGTCATATGCATGTATACTTATTCTACAAATAGAAGAGGTAAGATGTTGCTATGATACTCTTTTAATTTATATATTTGTATATTTGATTTATTTTTTTTCCAAACTTTTATACATTATTTCTGTACCATTTTTAAACAACGACGAAAAAAATATTTTAGCTTGTGAATAACACATATAAAAAAATGGAGATTTAAGACACACGTAGGCTATGTCATTATTTATTTTCTTTGTAAACTAATTAGGAAAAAATGAGATGTCATTCTTACGGGAAAACACACAAGACACCATCTGACCACATGATTCAATTGGTACATATAACTATTATTTATTGTCAACAAGCGTGTCCATGGTCATGCAATAATATATAAAATCGTCTCAAAAAAGTGTCACTCATACAATGTATCTACCTCACTGGACCCCGAGAGGATACTGGGCTGTAATACATATTTTTTTTATTGAAACATCCAGGCATTCAACCCAACAGTGTTGGTACATCACAGCACATACTCGCTTGTCAAACTTGTCTGACCAGATCGGAGACTTTTGTCTTAGTTTTAACAATGAGCTTGGTTTCTTGCTTGACCAGTTCAATTAAAAAAAATATTATGTAAAATGATGAAAGAGCGAGCAATTTTAATTGAGTAATGTGTTATATTTAATGTTCATGTATGATTTATGCTCATTTTAATATAGTTGTTTATTTACGATTATTAGACGCAAATATTGGTACCCCGTTGATGTTTGCTCCCGTTGTAAAGGGGTAGTATAGATATATATATATATATATATATATCAGGGGCGGATCCAGAGTTTCTGTTGACGGGGGGGGGGGGGGGGGGGTCCAAGTTATGGAGCAATATTTTCAATAATTGAAGGAACCAATTGTAGTCCCAAAGCGGTTCTGGCGTGTAGGTCGGTAAACCTTGTTTTCATTTCACTTAGCGTACAGTAGAGAAAAGGTACAGTTATTGACTTCCTAAAGTAGACTTCCGGACTCTCTGCTTCAACATTATCTCTCATTATTTGTCTCCCGCATATTCTAGGTCATTTAACCTCTATGTCTAGCGGTTCACATATTTTAGCACTCCTCTCAAAACACTGGTGGTTGAAGACCCCAAAGCCCCCCCCCCCCCCCCTTGAATCTGCCACTGATATATATATATATATTTAGTATTAACCTAGTATCCTTTAAAGTAACTTTGAGATCCAGTGGGACAGATATATTGTATGGTTGTCACTTGCTTCTAGACGTTTGTATAATATACTTTATTTCCTGTGACTGTATAGTGAATTCTTCATTATCCTATACAATCTATTAAAAATTGCTGAGTTAGATTGCTGTCAAATTATAATATTAAAGTATATATGTACCATCTACACACGCTTATACACATGTCTTACGTCTATCCCTAGATTTTCCTTACGAGATAAGGTAACACTACGACTATTGAAGCTCCTTTTTATAGGGAGTGGATGTAGTCGAGTGGTCTAGGGCGCTGGACGTAAGGCTAAGCGAATGGTGCTGCAGTGTATCAATGGTGTGGGTTCAAATCCCGTCGAGGGAAGAACAAAAATTTGACAGCTCTATAATCTAATTCTAACACTGTTTGGTTTAATTTTCAGACATATATATATATATATATATATAAAAGAAATTAGTAAAAGAAGAACAAAACGGATTTTTCACAACATTCTTGTACTAACGTTTTCACTGCTGTTGCAGATCTTCAGGTACAATGTTTATAAGTGTATATATATGACGTCACATTATATACCCTGTCTGATAGCTGAATAACAAATATATTACGGATTTAACCATTTTTTGTTAAATACAGAACCAAACTGTCGGATAAAATATTTTTTAATTTTTTTTTATTTATTTTTTTTTGTTCGTTTCCTTTTTGTTTGTTTATTTTTATTTTCCTTTTGGTTTTTTTTAACACGTACGTAGTCCCAATTCATATTTAAAACCTTATTAAATATTTTGCATCTTTTATTTTCATTTTCCGTATTTCTAGATGTCCCTTTTCGTACATCTGACATTCTTTGTTCAATGACGTCAAATATTTGTCACGTGATATTTTATGTACTGAGGTGTCTCATAAAGGAAATTCCTGTTCAATATTTCTAAATCAACACAATTTCATATGCAGTAAATTTTATAAACTTTATAATTATAACATTAATATATTACATAACAAAACAACGGGTTTGTGAAACAATTTCAATAATTGAAATGTTAACAATAAGCAAAAACTTGGTGTGGCCCCGTGACCTCGAAAGTTTTAAAGGCGGAAACTTTAACACACTTTCACTTGTTGATTGTTATGTTCAAATTTATAATGGTACAGCCGTGGAACATGGGAGTTTGCTGAATTGTTCTGGTGTTTGTGACGGAATTAACTGTTGTAAGAGTGTTATAATCACAAAATAAATCATCATAATTTACATCCAAAATGTCAACGACGTCCGTAACCGACGATGAAACATGTGTATTGGCTCTCATTTGAACAAGTGATGTTGAACTTGAACTGTTTTGTGTCGGCGGCATGAGTTGCAACCGGGAAGTACTGTGCGGTGGCATTATTGAGGATAGTTGAGATGGTTGCTCTCCACGAACAGAACTTGTGATAATGTCTCCCATGACTTGTTTTTCCTTTGATGAAACACGTTGATATACCATAAATGAGTCAACTTTTCTAATGGCGGACTGCATCTATTGACGCCTGGACACTTTCAAACGTGTTTTAGATCGCGTTAACGCATTGCGGTATTTTAAATTTGTAGTCAACGGGAGGTAACTCTTACGTATTTTTTAAAATCCGGAATTTTAACCCGATATTCATTCCGGTTTTTATGCAATTTCCTTGTTTACAAAATGGCAAAACACGGTAAACAATTACCAGACGACACAAAAAATACCATCGTACAACTTATAGAAGGTAGTTACCGAGCATCGGAAGTTGCAAATATATTGAATATAAGCAAGTCCACAATTTCTAGACTTCTAAAGCGCTGGCGGGAACGTGGTGACACAGAAAACAAACCGCGAAAGGGGCGTGCAAAATTTGTTTCCAAAAGAGGGGAGGGGGTACTAAATCGTATCGTTAAAACTTCACGGAGGGCTACATTGAAGGATATTACCAGTGAATTTAATAGAAGGACACCTGTAAAAGTATCTCGGCGTACCGTTCAGAGAACACTTCATTCACTTGGCTATACACGGCGGTCAGTTAGGAAGTCTATAGGAATCCGGAATGTAAACAAAAAGAACCGCATAGCATGGTGTAGGGGCAAGTTACATTGGACTGTTAATAATCAGTGGAGAAAGGTAGTCTATTCCGATGAAATGATGATAGTTATTAAGCCTGATGGCAAGTTGAAGGTCTGGAGAAAAGCATCTGAAAAGTGGAGACCGGAATGTTTGGGCTATATTGCCAATGTTTCATCTTCAAATATTAAGATAATGGTATGGAGTTGTTTGACATAATATTATGGTGTTGGAACTTTAGCATTCATAGATGGTAATATGAACTCTCAAAAATATATTCAGACACTTGATGACAATATTTGGCCAGTTGTAACGAAACATTTTGGTAACAATACATGGTACTTCCAAGATGACAATGCTCCTTGTCATAGGTCCCGTGAATCTGAGGATTGGAAGCATAGAAATCAAATTCCACAGATAAGTTGGCCACCTCAATCTCCGGACTTGAGCCCTATCGAAAATATATGGCTTTTGTTGAAAAACAAAATAAAGAATAGACTTTTTCTGATTCGTAATCTTGCCGACTTGAAGACTCAGTTGATGACTGCTTGGAATGAAGTGCCCTTGTTTTATATACAAAAACTTTATGCCAGTTTGCCACGACGATGTAGTGCAGTACTCATCCAGAAGGGGAGTATTACAAAATATTAGGTAGGTACCACTTCATTTAAAAGTGTTATGTGCATTTTTATTCACCAAGTGCAACTTTTAAAAAAATGGCGGCCATTAAAAAAGTTGACTCATTTCTGGCACTATGCTTGTACTGCAACTGACGAGGCAGATTTGTGTCCGGTAACTGCCATAATTTGTGCCATTGAACAGTTTCTTCCGAGGATAGTTGCACCCGTTGCACGAATTGAGTGGTTGGTGTAGATTTGTGAAAGGTATATTTTTTTTTTTTTTAATTTTTTATTGAAGAAAAGAATATCTTTTTTGTTCATACAACCGTTTTGAGTTTAAAAACAGCATTTAATTTGGTAAAAATACATTTATTATTCCGTATTATGATATTGATTCAGTGAAGCGTAAATATTTCTGTTTTTGTCAACCACGTTGTTATTGTTTTTTGGGGCCCAAATGAGGGAGACCGAAAACGTACATATATACCCCGTCTGTTTTCCGAATATATGCTGACATTCAGGGTTGAATAACCAATGAAAATATGCGTAACAAACTAAATTCGTAATATATATATATATACGTCTGAAAATTAAACCAAACAGTGTTAGAATTAGATTTTAGAGCTGTCAAATATGTGTTCTTCCCTCGACGGGATTTGAACCCACACTATTGATACACTGCAGCACCATTATAATTTGACAGCTATCTAACTCAGCAATTTTTAATATATTGTATAGGATAATGAAGAATTCATTATACAGTCACAGGAAATAAAGTATATTATACAAACGTCTAGAAGCTAGTGATAACCATACAATATATCTGTCCCACTGGATCTCAAAGTTACTAAGTTAATACTAAATATTATATACGTCTGAAAATTAAACCAAACAGTGTTAGAATTAGATTTTAGAGCTGTCAAATTTTTGTTCTTCCCTCGACGGGATTTGAACCCACACCATTGATAAACTGCAGCACCATTCGCTTAGCCTTACGTCCAGTGCCTTAGACCACTCGACTACATCCTCTCCCTAAAAAAAGGAGCTTCAATAATCGTAGTGTTACCTTTTCTCGTAAGGCAAATCTAGGGATAGACGTAAGACATGTGCATAAGCGTGTGTAGATGGTACATATATACTTAATATTATAATTTGACAGCAATCTAACTCAGCAATTTTTAATATATTGTATAGGATAATGCAGAATTCATTATACAGTCACAGGAAATAAAGTATATTATACAAACGTCTAGAAGCAAGTGACAACCATACAATATATCTGTCCCACCGGATCTCAAAGTTATTTTGAAGGATACTAGGTTAATACTAAATATTATATACGTCTGAAAATTAAACCAAACAGTGTTAGAATTAGATTTTAGAGCTGTCAAATATTTGTTCTTCCCTCGACGGGATTTGAACCCACACTATTGATACACTGCAGCACCATTCGCTTAGCCTTACGTCCAGCGCCCTAGACCACTCGACCATATCCACTCCCTAAAAAAGGAGCTTCAGTAATCGTAGTGTTACCTTTTCTCGTAAGGCAAATCTAGGGATAGACGTAAGACATGTGTATAAGCGTGTGTAGATGGTACATATATACTTAATATTATAATTTGACAGCAATCTATATATATATATTGTGTGTCAACGCGTGGCGATGGTATATAAACTTGTATTCTTAAAATTATTATCAATTTGTCTATACAATTTACAGGTAATTTAAATTATACATTGTATAGGATTATGTTTATAATATAATCACAGGAAATAAATATTACAATTGTCTCAAGTATGTGACAACTACACAATATATCTACCCAACTGGATCCCGATAGGATACTGGAATGTTTTAATATATAATTATGTAGTTTTTATTTTTTCTTTAATTGCATATAAAAGGATGGGCGGGATGGCCTAATGACTAACTGTCTTTATTATATACCAGCTATGTTTGTTGGTTTGTTCGTTTGATGGTGTTTTACGCCACTATCAACAATATTTCAGTTATATCGTGGCGGTCAGTTTTATTGGTGGAGGAAAATGTAAATCCAATTACCGTGCGATCATGGCCACGACCAGCTATGTAACATGTATTCTATTTGCTTATTGTGCATTTACATGGCGTGTTTCATTCTACGGTATAATGTTAAGCAGTCCGCTTCGCCAGTTTCTATAACATAATTTGGACCGACCGGTCTGTATAACATAATTTAGACCGTCCGGGCTGCATAGCATAATTTGAACCGACTCACCATTCGACAGAGTTGTGTCCCCTTTAAAAAAACCCACACAAATAATCGAATTTAAAAGTATTACAAACAATGAATTAAAATTATGGTATAATAAACTTATTTTTGTTATTACATAAAGAAAACAACAAAGGAAAAAAAACAGGTTTCTGCTTGTTGCAGACAACTAAAAATAGGCATGGTGATATTTTTGATATACCTGTATCACTGTGCGAAATGACAAATAACTTTTCTTTTTTTCCCCTCCGTTTCCTGACTAAGCGGTTTGGCTTCGGACCTTCCGGGTTAAAAAAATGTCAAAAATGGACATTGTAGAAAAAAGGAAGGCGTAATTGGGGTTAGAACTATTTTTACGGACTACAAACTCGAAATAAGACCGAACAACTCAAAGGTCGTCATGTGTTTTTCGAAATATATTGATTACACATGAATTGATCATTGGGGTCTTACCCCGGGCTGATATGACCTAAGCAGTACATGAATTGGTCATTTGATGGTCTTATCCTGGGATGATTGGATCTATATATATGGACTGAAATTTTTATATGGACCTCGACCTCGGCTCGGTCTAGATACATTTTCCATTCTATATCCTGGCCCTTGAGCAGTCCATAAATGTTGATATTGCCCTCCAAATAAGTAATCATTACAAAAATATTCCATATACATATTGTAGCCGCCATTAGTTATAAATAAATATATTTTTAGATTGTTACATGACAATTGGGAACTACAAAAGGCAATAAATTGCATGGGAAAAGTCTAAGGTTGGCAAAATTACATGTTCATATTACGGTAAAATCGTAACAAACGGATCGTAAAGGCTCTACAATGACGGGTAGTTTGTATTTTAAATGAATAACAATGATTTAAATACATTCCATGCAATTATTTTTTATACAAATATAGGTTTTAGCTGACGGAATAATTGCTAGTTATATTTCGACGAACTTTCTATATGTCAACTCTGTGATTTTACGAGATTTGTTTACAAAAAGATGCCGGGGATACAATTTCATGTTTTTTTTTTAATATAAAATCATTGTGTACACTGTCGTCAAAGAGCTCCGGTCGGAAATGCTCTGTCATTTTACGGTACAAGTCAATTAGGCATGTTTGACATACAGGCGACGACAAAAAGTAAGTATTATGATCCAGGGGCGGATTAAGGGGGGGGGGGGGGGGCGCACCCGGCGCGCGACCCCCCTAAACTTGGAAAAAATAAGATTTTTTTGGCGTAAAATCGTGATTTTTCACACGAAATACCTCAAAAATTTTCGCGCCTCCCTCCGTTCGGCGCAATTTTTTTAAGTGCGCCCCCTAACTTAAAATCCTGGATCCGCCCCTGTGATCATATAGTATTATTTTATCTTGAATCCAGAAGATGTCGTTATCGGTCGATTATTTTTGCTTGTTAGCTCACCTGACCCAAAGGGTCATGTGAGCTATTGCCATCACTTGGCGTCCGTCGTCGTCGTCCGTCGTCCGTCCGTCGTCCGTCCGTCGTCCGTCGTCCGTCGTTCGTCGTCCGTCGTACGTCGTAAACTTTTTCAAAAATCTTCTCCTCTGAAAGTACAAGACCAATGGAAACCAAACTTGGTCTGAATCATCACTAGGGTGTCTAGTTTCAAAATTGTGTCCGGTGATGCCGTGCACCAACCAACATGGCCACTGTTACTAAAAATAGAACATATGGTAAAATTGCAGGTTTTGGGTAATAACTCAAAGACCGTTAATAATATCAAAAATCTGACATGGGGTAAAAATGATCAGCACATCAAGATCTACCTACCTTGCAATTTTGAAGTATATCTGATCGCCCATCTTGGAGTTATTGCCCTTTTTTCATCAAATTTGTAAAATTTTAATACTTTTCGTCTTATATTTCAAAAACTATAAGAGATAAAGGTTAACTTTAAATTGCAAAAATGTGCGGCATATCATGATATACCCACCCTGCAATTTTGAAGTAAATCCCATCACCCATTTTGGAGTTATTTCCCTTTTTTTTTATCAAATTTTCAAAATTTTAATACTTTTCGTCCTTTATTTCAAAAACTATAAGAGACAGATGGTAAGTTGAAACTGCAAACATGTTCAGCATGTCAAGATCTACATACCCTGCAATTTTGAAGTAAATTTGATTTCCCATCTTGGAGTTATTGCCCTTTTTTCATCAATTTTTTTTTTAATTTTAATACTTTTCGTCTTATATTTCAAAAACTATTTAGAAATAGATGTTAAGTTTAAATTGCAAAAATGTGCAGCATGTCAAGATCTACCTACCCTGCAATTTTGAAGTAAATCCCATTACCCATTTTGACCGATTATGCAAATTAGAAAAAAGGGGGGATGAAATTAAAAAAAAATCTTCTCCTCTGAAACTACTGAGCCAATCTCAACCAAACTTTGCTGAAATGATCCTTAGGTGGTCCCCTTTCAAAATGGTGTCCGTCAGCGCCATCCTGTATCCAAGATAGCCGCCATTACTAAAAATAGAAATTTCTTCAAATGGCCAAAACTGCTCTATTTTAAGCCAGAAAATGCCCAAATTTGAACTGTATAAGCATAATGATGAGCTTTTTAACATATATTACGGGATTTTTTATGAACTTTGAACTTTTGCCTATTTTGACCGATTATGCAAATTAGAAAAAAGGGGGATGAAATTAAAAAAAAATCTTCTCCTCTGAAACTACTGAGCCAATCTCAACCAAACTTTGCTGAAATGATCCTTGGGTGGTCCCCTTTCAAAATTGTGTCCGTCAGCGCCGTCCTGTATCCAAGATGGCCGCCATTACTAAAAATAGAAATTTCTTCAAATGGCCAAAACTGCTCTATTTTAAGCCAGAAAGTGCCCAAATTTGAACTGTATAAGCATAATGCTGAGCTTTTTAACTTTTATTACGGGATTTTTTATGAATTTGAACTTTTGCCTGTTTTGACCGATTATGCAAATTAGAAAAAAGGGGGGATGAAATTAAAAAAAATTCTTCTCCTCTGAAACTACTGAGCCAATCTCAACCAAACTTTGCTGAAATGATCCTTGGGTGGTCCCCTTTCAAAATTGTGTCCGTCAGCGCCGTCCTGTATCCAAGATGGCCGCCATTACTAAAAATAGAAATTTCTTCAAATGGCCAAAACTGCTCTATTTTAAGCCAGAAAGTGCCCAAATTTGAACTGTATAAGCATAATGCTGAGCTTTTTAACTTTTATTACGGGATTTTTTATGAATTTGAACTTTTGCCTGTTTTGACCGATTATGCAAATTAGAAAAAAGGGGGGATGAAATTAAAAAAATTTCTTCTCCTCTGAAACTACTGAGCCAATCTCAACCAAACTTTGCTGAAATGATCCTTGGGTGGTCCCCTTTCAAAATTGTGTCCGTCAGCGCCGTCCTGTATCCAAGATGGCCGCCATTACTAAAAATAGAAATTTCTTCAAATGGCCAAAACTGCTCTATTTTAAGCCAGAAAGTGCCCAAATTTGAACTGTATAAGCATAATGATGAGCTTTTTAACATATATTACGGGATTTTTTATGAACTTTGAACTTTTGCCTATTTTGACCGATTATGCAAATTAGAAAAAAGGGGGATGAAATTTAAAAAAAATCCTCTCCTCTGAAACTACTGTGCCAATCTCAACCAAACTCTGCTGAAATGATCCTTGGGTGGTCCCCTTTCAAAATTGTGTCCGTCAGCGCCGTTCTGTATCCAAGATGGCCGCCATTACTAAAAATAGAAATTTCTTCAAATGGCCAAAACTGCTCTATTTTAAGCCAGAAAGTGCCCAAATTTGAACTGTATAAGCATAATGATGAGCTTTTTAACATATATTACGGTATTTTTTATGAACTTTGCACTTTTGCCTGTTTTGACCGATTATGCAAATTAGAAAAAAGGGGGGATGAAATTAAAAAAAAATCTTCTCCTCTGAAACTACTGAGCCAATCTCAACCAAACTTTGCTGAAATGATCCTTGGGTGGTCCCCTTTCAAAATTGTGTCCGTCAGCGCCGTCCTGTATCCAAGATGGCCGCCATTACTAAAAATAGAAATTTCTTCAAATGGCCAAAACTGCTCTATTTTAAGCCAGAAAGTGCCCAAATTTGAACTGTATAAGCATAATGCTGAGCTTTTTAACTTTTATTACGGGATTTTTTATGAATTTGAACTTTTGCCTGTTTTGACCGATTATGCAAATTAGAAAAAAGGGGGGATGAAATTAAAAAAAATTCTTCTCCTCTGAAACTACTGAGCCAATCTCAACCAAACTTTGCTGAAATGATCCTTGGGTGGTTCCCTTTCAAAATTGTGTCCGTCAGCGCCGTCCTGTATCCAAGATGGCCGCCATTACTAAAAATAGAAATTTCTTCAAATGGCCAAAACTGCTCTATTTTAAGCCAGAAAGTGCCCAAATTTGAACTGTATAAGCATAATGCTGAGCTTTTTAACTTTTATTACGGGATTTTTTATGAATTTGAACTTTTGCCTGTTTTGACCGATTATGCAAATTAGAAAAAAGGGGGGATGAAATTAAAAAAAATTCTTCTCCTCTGAAACTACTGAGCCAATCTCAACCAAACTTTGCTGAAATGATCCTTGGGTGGTCCCCTTTCAAAATTGTGTCCGTCAGCGCCGTTCTGTATCCAAGATGGCCGCCATTACTAAAAATAGAAATTTCTTCAAATGGCCAAAACTGCTCTATTTTAAGCCAGAAAGTGCCCAAATTTGAACTGTATAAGCATAATGCTGAGCTTTTAAACTTTTATTACGGGATTTTTTATGAATTTGAACTTTTGCCTGTTTTGACCGATTATGCAAATTAGAAAAAAGGGGGGATGAAATTAAAAACAATTCTTCTCCTCTGAAACTACTGAGCCAATCTCAACCAAACTTTGCTGAAATGATCCTTGGGTGGTCCCCTTTCAAAATTGTGTCCGTCAGCGCCGTCCTGTATCCAAGATGGCCGCCATTACTAAAAATAGAAATTTCTTCAAATGGCCAAAACTGCTCTATTTTAAGCCAGAAAGTGCCCAAATTTGAACTGTATAAGCATAATGCTGAGCTTTTTAACTTTTATTACGGGATTTTTTATGAATTTGAACTTTTGCCTGTTTTGACCGATTATGCAAATTAGAAAAAAGGGGGGATGAAATTAAAAAAAATTCTTCTCCTCTGAAACTACTGAGCCAATCTCAACCAAACTTTGCTGAAATGATCCTTGGGTGGTCCCCTTTCAAAATTGTGTCCGTCAGCGCCGTTCTGTATCCAAGATGGCCGCCATTACTAAAAATAGAAATTTCTTCAAATGGCCAAAACTGCTCTATTTTAAGCCAGAAAGTGCCCAAATTTGAACTGTATAAGCATAATGATGAGCTTTTTAACATATATTACGGTATTTTTTATGAACTTTGCACTTTTGCCTATTTTGACCGATTATGCAAATTAGAAAAAAGGGGGGATGAAATTAAAACAAAATCTTCTCCTCTGAAACTACTGAGCCAATCTCAACCAAACTTTGCTGAAATGATCCTTGGGTGGTCCCCTTTCAAAATTGTGTCCGTCAGCGCCGTCCTGTATCCAAGATGGCCGCCATTACTAAAAATAGAAATTTCTTCAAATGGCCAAAACTGCTCTATTTTAAGCCAGAAAGTGCCCAAATTTGAACTGTATAAGCATAATGCTGAGCTTTTAAACTTTTATTACGGGATTTTTTATGAATTTGAACTTTTGCCTGTTTTGACCGATTATGCAAATTAGAAAAAAGGGGGGATGAAATTTAAAAAAATTCTTCTCCTCTGAAACTACTGAGCCAATCTCAACCAAACTTTGCTGAAATGATCCTTGGGTGGTCCCCTTTCAAAATTGTGTCCGTCAGCGCCGTCCTGTATCCAAGATGGCCGCCATTACTAAAAATAGAAATTTCTTCAAATGGCCAAAACTGCTCTATTTTAAGCCAGAAAGTGCCCAAATTTGAACTGTATAAGCATAATGCTGAGCTTTTTAACTTTTATTACGGGATTTTTTATGAATTTGAACTTTTGCCTGTTTTGACCGATTATGCAAATTAGAAAAAAGGGGGGATGAAATTAAAAAAAATTCTTCTCCTCTGAAACTACTGAGCCAATCTCAACCAAACTTTGCTGAAATGATCCTTGGGTGGTCCCCTTTCAAAATTGTGTCCGTCAGCGCCGTCCTGTATCCAAGATGGCCGCCATTACTAAAAATAGAAATTTCTTCAAATGGCCAAAACTGCTCTATTTTAAGCCAGAAAGTGCCCAAATTTGAACTGTATAAGCATAATGATGAGCTTTTTAACATATATTACGGGATTTTTTATGAACTTTGAACTTTTGCCTATTTTGACCGATTATGCAAATTAGAAAAAAGGGGGATGAAATTTAAAAAAAATCCTCTCCTCTGAAACTACTGTGCCAATCTCAACCAAACTCTGCTGAAATGATCCTTGGGTGGTCCCCTTTCAAAATTGTGTCCGTCAGCGCCGTTCTGTATCCAAGATGGCCGCCATTACTAAAAATAGAAATTTCTTCAAATGGCCAAAACTGCTCTATTTTAAGCCAGAAAGTGCCCAAATTTGAACTGTATAAGCATAATGATGAGCTTTTTAACATATATTACGGTATTTTTTATGAACTTTGCACTTTTGCCTATTTTGACCGATTATGCAAATTAGAAAAAAGGGGGGATGAAATTAAAAAAAAATCTTCTCCTCTGAAACTACTGAGCCAATCTCAACCAAACTTTGCTGAAATGATCCTTGGGTGGTCCCCTTTCAAAATTGTGTCCGTCAGCGCCGTCCTGTATCCAAGATGGCCGCCATTACTAAAAATAGAAATTTCTTCAAATGGCCAAAACTGCTCTATTTTAAGCCAGAAAGTGCCCAAATTTGAACTGTATAAGCATAATGATGAGCTTTTTAACATATATTACGGTATTTTTTATGAACTTTGCACTTTTGCCTATTTTGACCGATTATGCAAATTAGAAAAAAGGGGGGATGAAATTAAAAAAAAATCTTCTCCTCTGAAACTACTGAGCCAATCTCAACCAAACTTTGCTGAAATGATCCTTGGGTGGTCCCCTTTCAAAATTGTGTCCGTCAGCGCCGTCCTGTATCCAAGATGGCCGCCATTACTAAAAATAGAAATTTCTTCAAATGGCCAAAACTGCTCTATTTTAAGCCAGAAAGTGCCCAAATTTGAACTGTATAAGCATAATGATGAGCTTTTTAACATACACAAATGTATATTACGGGATTTTTTATGAACTTTGAACTTTTGCCTATTTTGACCGATTATGCAAATTAAAAAAAAAGGGGGGATGAAATTTAAAAAAAATCTTCTCCTCTGAAACTACTGTGCCAATCTCAACCAAACTTTGCTGAAATGATCCTTGGGTGGTCCCCTTTCAAAATTGTGTCCATCAGCACCGGCTTGTATCCAAGATGGCCGCCATTGCTAAAAATAGAAATTTCTTCAAATGGCCAAAAACTGCTCTATTTTAAGCCAGAAAGTGCCCAAATTTGAACTGTATAAGCATAATGATGAGCTTTTTAACATATATTACGGGATTTTTTATGAACTTTGAACTTTTGCCTATTTTGACCGATTATGCAAATTAGAAAAAAGGGGGGATGAAATTTAAAAAAAATCCTCTCCTCTGAAACTACTGTGCCAATCTCAACCAAACTCTGCTGAAATGATCCTTGGGTGGTCCCCTTTCAAAATTGTGTCCATCAGTGCCGTCTTGTATCCAAGATGGCCGCCATTACTAAAAATAGAAATTTCTTCAAATGACCAAAAACTGCTCTATTTTAAGCCAGAAAGTGCCCAAATTTGAACTGTATAAGCATAATGATGAGCTTTTTAACATATATTACGGTATTTTTTATGAACTTTGAACTTTTGCCTATTTTGACCGATTATGCAAATTAGAAAAAAGGGGGGATGAAATTTAAAAAAAATCCTCTCCTCTGAAACTACTGTGCCAATCTCAACCAAACTCTGCTGAAATGATCCTTGGGTGGTCCCATTTCAAAATTGTGTCCGTCAGCACCGTCTTGTATCCAAGATGGCCGCCATTACCAAAAATAGAAATTTCTTCAAATGGCCAAAAACTGCTCTATTTTAAGCCAGAAAGTGCCCAAATTTGAACTGTAAAAGCATAATGATGAGCTTTTTAACATATATTACGGGATTTTTTATGAACTTTGAACTTTTGCCTATTTTGACCGATTATGCAAATTAGAAAAAAGGGGGGATGAAATTTAAAAAAAATCTTCTCCTCTGAAACTACTGTGCCAATCTCAACCAATCTTTGCTGAAATGATCCTTGGGTGGTCCCCTTTCAAAATTGTGTCCATCAGCACCGGCTTGTATCCAAGATGGCCGCCATTGCTAAAAATAGAAATTTCTTCAAATGGCCAAAAACTGCTCTATTTTAAGCCAGAAAGTGCCCAAATTTGAACTGTATAAGCATAATGATGAGCTTTTTAACATATATTACGGGATTTTTTATGAACTTTGAACTTTTGCCTATTTTGACCGATTATGCAAATTAGAAAAAAGGGGGGATGAAATTTAAAAAAAATCCTCTCCTCTGAAACTACTGTGCCAATCTCAACCAAACTCTGCTGAAATGATCCTTGGGTGGTCCCCTTTCAAAATTGTGTCCATCAGTGCCGTCCTGTATCCAAGATGGCCGCCATTACTAAAAATAGAAATTTCTTCAAATGGCCAAAAACTGCTCTATTTTAAGCCAGAAAGTGCCCAAATTTGAACTGTATAAGCATAATGATGAGCTTTTTAACATATATTACGGTAGTTTTTATGAACTTTGCACTTTTGCCTATTTTGACCGATTATGCAAATTAGAAAAAAGGAGGGAAGAAATTAAAAAAATTTCTTCTCCTCTGAAACTACTGAGCCAATCTCAACCAAACTTTGCTGAAATAATCCTTGGGTGGTCCCCTTTCAAAATTGTGTCCGTCAGCACCGTCTTGTATCCAAGATGGCCGCCATTACCAAAAATAGAAATTTCTTCAAATGGCCAAAAACTGCTCTATTTTAAGCCAGAAAGTGCCCAAATTTGAACTGTATAAGCATAATGATGAGCTTTTTAACATTTATTACGGGATTTTTTATGAACTTTGAACTTTTGCCTATTTTGACCGATTATGCAAATTAGAAAAAAGGGGGGATAAAATTAAAAAAATTCTTCTCCTCTGAAACTACTGTGCCAATCTCAACCAAACTCTGCTGAAATGATCCTTGGGTGGTCCCCTTTCAAAATTGTATCCGTCAGTGCCGTCCTGTATCCAAGATGGCCGCCATTACTAAAAATAGAAATTTCTTCAAATGGCCAAAACTGCTCTATTTTAAGCCAGAAAGTGCCCAAATTTGAACTGTATAAGCATAATGATGAGCTTTTTAACATATATTACGGGATTATTTATGAACTTTGAACTTTTGCCTATTTTGACCGATTATGCAAATTAGAAAAAAGGGGGGATGAAATTAAAAAAAAATCTTCTCCTCTGAAACTACTGAGCCAATCTCAACCAAACTTTGCTGAAATGATCCTTGGGTGGTCCCCTTTCAAAATTGTGTCCGTCAGCGCCGTCCTGTATCCAAGATGGCCGCCATTACTAAAAATAGAAATTTCTTCAAATGGCCAAAACTGCTCTATTTTAAGCCAGAAAGTGCCCAAATTTGAACTGTATAAGCATAATGATGAGCTTTTTAACATATATTACGGGATTATTTATGAACTTTGAACTTTTGCCTATTTTGACCGATTATGCAAATTAGAAAAAAGGGGGGATGAAATTAAAAAAAAATCTTCTCCTCTGAAACTACTGAGCCAATCTCAACCAAACTTTGCTGAAATGATCCTTGGGTGGTCCCCTTTCAAAGTTGTGTCCGTCAGCACCGGCTTGTATCCAAGATGGCCGCCATTACTAAAAATAGAAATTTCTTCAAATGGCCAAAAACTGCTCTATTTTAAGCCCGAAAGTGCCCAAATTTGAACTGTATAAGCATAATGATGAACTTTTTAACATATATTACGGGATTTTTTATGAACTTTGAACTTTTGCCTATTTTGACCGATTATGCAAATTAGAAAAAAGGGGGATGAAATTAAAAAAATTCTTCTCCTCTGAAACTACTGTGCCAATCTCAACCAAACTCTGCTGAAATGATCCTTGGGTGGTCCCCTTTCAAAATTGTGTCCATCAGCACCGGCTTGTATCCAAGATGGCCGCCATTGCTAAAAATAGAAATTTCTTCAAATGGCCAAAAACTGCTCTATTTTAAGCCAGAAAGTGCCCAAATTTGAACTGTATAAGCATAATGATGAGCTTTTTAACATATATTACGGGATTTTTTATGAACTTTGAACTTTTGCCTATTTTGACCGATTATGCAAATTAGAAAAAAGGGGGGATGAAATTTAAAAAAAATCCTCTCCTCTGAAACTACTGTGCCAATCTCAACCAAACTCTGCTGAAATGATCCTTGGGTGGTCCCCTTTCAAAATTGTGTCCATCAGTGCCGTCCTGTATCCAAGATGGCCGCCATTACTAAAAATAGAAATTTCTTCAAATGGCCAAAAACTGCTCTATTTTAAGCCAGAAAGTGCCCAAATTTGAACTGTATAAGCATAATGATGAGCTTTTTAACATATATTACGGTAGTTTTTATGAACTTTGCACTTTTGCCTATTTTGACCGATTATGCAAATTAGAAAAAAGGAGGGAAGAAATTAAAAAAATTTCTTCTCCTCTGAAACTACTGAGCCAATCTCAACCAAACTTTGCTGAAATAATCCTTGGGTGGTCCCCTTTCAAAATTGTGTCCGTCAGCACCGTCTTGTATCCAAGATGGCCGCCATTACCAAAAATAGAAATTTCTTCAAATGGCCAAAAACTGCTCTATTTTAAGCCAGAAAGTGCCCAAATTTGAACTGTATAAGCATAATGATGAGCTTTTTAACATTTATTACGGGATTTTTTATGAACTTTGAACTTTTGCCTATTTTGACCGATTATGCAAATTAGAAAAAAGGGGGGATAAAATTAAAAAAATTCTTCTCCTCTGAAACTACTGTGCCAATCTCAACCAAACTCTGCTGAAATGATCCTTGGGTGGTCCCCTTTCAAAATTGTATCCGTCAGTGCCGTCCTGTATCCAAGATGGCCGCCATTACTAAAAATAGAAATTTCTTCAAATGGCCAAAACTGCTCTATTTTAAGCCAGAAAGTGCCCAAATTTGAACTGTATAAGCATAATGATGAGCTTTTTAACATATATTACGGGATTATTTATGAACTTTGAACTTTTGCCTATTTTGACCGATTATGCAAATTAGAAAAAAGGGGGGATGAAATTAAAAAAAAATCTTCTCCTCTGAAACTACTGAGCCAATCTCAACCAAACTTTGCTGAAATGATCCTTGGGTGGTCCCCTTTCAAAATTGTGTCCGTCAGCGCCGTCCTGTATCCAAGATGGCCGCCATTACTAAAAATAGAAATTTCTTCAAATGGCCAAAACTGCTCTATTTTAAGCCAGAAAGTGCCCAAATTTGAACTGTATAAGCATAATGATGAGCTTTTTAACATATATTACGGGATTATTTATGAACTTTGAACTTTTGCCTATTTTGACCGATTATGCAAATTAGAAAAAAGGGGGGATGAAATTAAAAAAAAATCTTCTCCTCTGAAACTACTGAGCCAATCTCAACCAAACTTTGCTGAAATGATCCTTGGGTGGTCCCCTTTCAAAGTTGTGTCCGTCAGCACCGGCTTGTATCCAAGATGGCCGCCATTACTAAAAATAGAAATTTCTTCAAATGGCCAAAAACTGCTCTATTTTAAGCCCGAAAGTGCCCAAATTTGAACTGTATAAGCATAATGATGAACTTTTTAACATATATTACGGGATTTTTTATGAACTTTGAACTTTTGCCTATTTTGACCGATTATGCAAATTAGAAAAAAGGGGGATGAAATTAAAAAAATTCTTCTCCTCTGAAACTACTGTGCCAATCTCAACCAAACTCTGCTGAAATGATCCTTGGGTGGTCCCCTTTCAAAATTGTGTCCGTCAGTGCCTTCCTGTATCCAAGATGGCCGCCATTACTAAAAATAGAAATTTCTTCAAATGGCCAAAACTGCTCTATTTGAAGCCAGACAGTGCCCAAATTTGAACTGTATAAGCATAATGATGAGCTTTTTATCATATATTACGGAATTTTTTATGAACTTTGAACTTTTGCCTATTTTGACCGATTATGCAAATTAGTAAAAAGGGGGGATGAAATAAATTTGTTTTTCTCTCCTCTGAAACTACCGAGCCAATCTCAACCAAACTATGCTGAAATGATCCTTGGGTGGTCCCCTTTCAAAATTGTGTCCATCAGTGCCGTCTTGTATCCAAGATGGCCGCCATTACTAAAAATAGAAATTTCTTCAAATGACCAAAAACTGCTCTATTTTAAGCCAGAAAGTGCCCAAATTTGAACTGTATAAGCATAATGATGAGCTTTTTAACATATATTACGGTATTTTTTATGAACTTTGAACTTTTGCCTATTTTGACCGATTATGCAAATTAGAAAAAAGGGGGGATGAAATTTAAAAAAAATCCTCTCCTCTGAAACTACTGTGCCAATCTCAACCAAACTCTGCTGAAATGATCCTTGGGTGGTCCCCTTTCAAAATTGTGTCCGTCAGCACCGTCTTGTATCCAAGATGGCCGCCATTACCAAAAATAGAAATTTCTTCAAATGGCCAAAAACTGCTCTATTTTAAGCCAGAAAGTGCCCAAATTTGAACTGTATAAGCATAATGATGAGCTTTTTAACATATATTACGGGATTTTTTATGAACTTTGAACTTTTGCCTATTTTGACCGATTATGCAAATTAGAAAAAAGGGGGGATGAAATTTAAAAAAAATCTTCTCCTCTGAAACTACTGTGCCAATCTCAACCAATCTTTGCTGAAATGATCCTTGGGTGGTCCCCTTTCAAAATTGTGTCCATCAGCACCGGCTTGTATCCAAGATGGCCGCCATTGCTAAAAATAGAAATTTCTTCAAATGGCCAAAAACTGCTCTATTTTAAGCCAGAAAGTGCCCAAATTTGAACTGTATAAGCATAATGATGAGCTTTTTAACATATATTACGGGATTTTTTATGAACTTTGAACTTTTGCCTATTTTGACCGATTATGCAAATTAGAAAAAAGGGGGGATGAAATTTAAAAAAAATCCTCTCCTCTGAAACTACTGTGCCAATCTCAACCAAACTCTGCTGAAATGATCCTTGGGTGGTCCCCTTTCAAAATTGTGTCCATCAGTGCCGTCCTGTATCAAAGATGGCCGCCATTACTAAAAATAGAAATTTCTTCAAATGGCCAAAAACTGCTCTATTTTAAGCCAGAAAGTGCCCAAATTTGAACTGTATAAGCATAATGATGAGCTTTTTAACATATATTACGGTAGTTTTTATGAACTTTGCACTTTTGCCTATTTTGACCGATTATGCAAATTAGAAAAAAGGAGGGAAGAAATTAAAAAAATTTCTTCTCCTCTGAAACTACTGAGCCAATCTCAACCAAACTTTGCTGAAATAATCCTTGGGTGGTCCCCTTTCAAAATTGTGTCCGTCAGCACCGTCTTGTATCCAAGATGGCCGCCATTACTAAAAATAGAAATTTCTTCAAATGGCCAAAAACTGCTCTATTTTAAGCCAGAAAGTGCCCAAATTTGAACTGTATAAGCATAATGATGAGCTTTTTAACATTTATTACGGGATTTTTTATGAACTTTGAACTTTTGCCTATTTTGACCGATTATGCAAATTAGAAAAAAGGGGGGATAAAATTAAAAAAATTCTTCTCCTCTGAAACTACTGTGCCAATCTCAACCAAACTCTGCTGAAATGATCCTTGGGTGGTCCCCTTTCAAAATTGTATCCGTCAGTGCCGTCCTGTATCCAAGATGGCCGCCATTACTAAAAATAGAAATTTCTTCAAATGGCCAAAACTGCTCTATTTTAAGCCAGAAAGTGCCCAAATTTGAACTGTATAAGCATAATGATGAGCTTTTTAACATATATTACGGGATTATTTATGAACTTTGAACTTTTGCCTATTTTGACCGATTATGCAAATTAGAAAAAAGGGGGGATGAAATTAAAAAAAAATCTTCTCCTCTGAAACTACTGAGCCAATCTCAACCAAACTTTGCTGAAATGATCCTTGGGTGGTCCCCTTTCAAAATTGTGTCCGTCAGCGCCGTCCTGTATCCAAGATGGCCGCCATTACTAAAAATAGAAATTTCTTCAAATGGCCAAAACTGCTCTATTTTAAGCCAGAAAGTGCCCAAATTTGAACTGTATAAGCATAATGCTGAGCTTTTAAACTTTTATTACGGGATTTTTTATGAATTTGAACTTTTGCCTGTTTTGACCGATTATGCAAATTAGAAAAAAGGGGGGATGAAATTAAAAAAAATTCTTCTCCTCTGAAACTACTGAGCCAATCTCAACCAAACTTTGCTGAAATGATCCTTGGGTGGTCCCCTTTCAAAATTGTGTCCGTCAGCGCCGTCCTGTATCCAAGATGGCCGCCATTACTAAAAATAGAAATTTCTTCAAATGGCCAAAACTGCTCTATTTTAAGCCAGAAAGTGCCCAAATTTGAACTGTATAAGCATAATGCTGAGCTTTTTAACTTTTATTACGGGATTTTTTATGAATTTGAACTTTTGCCTGTTTTGACCGATTATGCAAATTAGAAAAAAGGGGGGATGAAATTAAAAAAAATTCTTCTCCTCTGAAACTACTGAGCCAATCTCAACCAAACTTTGCTGAAATGATCCTTGGGTGGTCCCCTTTCAAAATTGTGTCCGTCAGCGCCGTCCTGTATCCAAGATGGCCGCCATTACTAAAAATAGAAATTTCTTCAAATGGCCAAAACTGCTCTATTTTAAGCCAGAAAGTGCCCAAATTTGAACTGTATAAGCATAATGATGAGCTTTTTAACATATATTACGGGATTTTTTATGAACTTTGAACTTTTGCCTATTTTGACCGATTATGCAAATTAGAAAAAAGGGGGATGAAATTTAAAAAAAATCCTCTCCTCTGAAACTACTGTGCCAATCTCAACCAAACTCTGCTGAAATGATCCTTGGGTGGTCCCCTTTCAAAATTGTGTCCGTCAGCGCCGTTCTGTATCCAAGATGGCCGCCATTACTAAAAATAGAAATTTCTTCAAATGGCCAAAACTGCTCTATTTTAAGCCAGAAAGTGCCCAAATTTGAACTGTATAAGCATAATGATGAGCTTTTTAACATATATTACGGTATTTTTTATGAACTTTGCACTTTTGCCTATTTTGACCGATTATGCAAATTAGAAAAAAGGGGGGATGAAATTAAAAAAAAATCTTCTCCTCTGAAACTACTGAGCCAATCTCAACCAAACTTTGCTGAAATGATCCTTGGGTGGTCCCCTTTCAAAATTGTGTCCGTCAGCGCCGTCCTGTATCCAAGATGGCCGCCATTACTAAAAATAGAAATTTCTTCAAATGGCCAAAACTGCTCTATTTTAAGCCAGAAAGTGCCCAAATTTGAACTGTATAAGCATAATGATGAGCTTTTTAACATATATTACGGTATTTTTTATGAACTTTGCACTTTTGCCTATTTTGACCGATTATGCAAATTAGAAAAAAGGGGGGATGAAATTAAAAAAAAATCTTCTCCTCTGAAACTACTGAGCCAATCTCAACCAAACTTTGCTGAAATGATCCTTGGGTGGTCCCCTTTCAAAATTGTGTCCGTCAGCGCCGTCCTGTATCCAAGATGGCCGCCATTACTAAAAATAGAAATTTCTTCAAATGGCCAAAACTGCTCTATTTTAAGCCAGAAAGTGCCCAAATTTGAACTGTATAAGCATAATGATGAGCTTTTTAACATATATTACGGGATTTTTTATGAACTTTGAACTTTTGCCTATTTTGACCGATTATGCAAATTAGAAAAAAGGGGGGATGAAATTTAAAAAAAATCCTCTCCTCTGAAACTACTGTGCCAATCTCAACCAAACTCTGCTGAAATGATCCTTGGGTGGTCCCCTTTCAAAATTGTGTCCGTCAGCGCCGTCCTGTATCCAAGATGGCCGCCATTACTAAAAATAGAAATTTCTTCAAATGGCCAAAACTGCTCTATTTTAAGCCAGAAAGTGCCCAAATTTGAACTGTATAAGCATAATGATGAGCTTTTTAACATACACAAATGTATATTACGGGATTTTTTATGAACTTTGAACTTTTGCCTATTTTGACCGATTATGCAAATTAGAAAAAAGGGGGGATGAAATTTAAAAAAAATCTTCTCCTCTGAAACTACTGTGCCAATCTCAACCAAACTTTGCTGAAATGATCCTTGGGTGGTCCCCTTTCAAAATTGTGTCCATCAGCACCGGCTTGTATCCAAGATGGCCGCCATTGCTAAAAATAGAAATTTCTTCAAATGGCCAAAAACTGCTCTATTTTAAGCCAGAAAGTGCCCAAATTTGAACTGTATAAGCATAATGATGAGCTTTTTAACATATATTACGGGATTTTTTATGAACTTTGAACTTTTGCCTATTTTGACCGATTATGCAAATTAGAAAAAAGGGGGGATGAAATTTAAAAAAAATCCTCTCCTCTGAAACTACTGTGCCAATCTCAACCAAACTCTGCTGAAATGATCCTTGGGTGGTCCCCTTTCAAAATTGTGTCCATCAGTGCCGTCTTGTATCCAAGATGGCCGCCATTACTAAAAATAGAAATTTCTTCAAATGACCAAAAACTTCTCTATTTTAAGCCAGAAAGTGCCCAAATTTGAACTGTATAAGCATAATGATGAGCTTTTTAACATATATTACGGTATTTTTTATGAACTTTGAACTTTTGCCTATTTTGACCGATTATGCAAATTAGAAAAAAGGGGGGATGAAATTTAAAAAAAATCCTCTCCTCTGAAACTACTGTGCCAATCTCAACCAAACTCTGCTGAAATGATCCTTGGGTGGTCCCCTTTCAAAATTGTGTCCGTCAGCACCGTCTTGTATCCAAGATGGCCGCCATTACCAAAAATAGAAATTTCTTCAAATGGCCAAAAACTGCTCTATTTTAAGCCAGAAAGTGCCCAAATTTGAACTGTAAAAGCATAATGATGAGCTTTTTAACATATATTACGGGATTTTTTATGAACTTTGAACTTTTGCCTATTTTGACCGATTATGCAAATTAGAAAAAAGGGGGGATGAAATTTAAAAAAAATCTTCTCCTCTGAAACTACTGTGCCAATCTCAACCAATCTTTGCTGAAATGATCCTTGGGTGGTCCCCTTTCAAAATTGTGTCCATCAGCACCGGCTTGTATCCAAGATGGCCGCCATTGCTAAAAATAGAAATTTCTTCAAATGGCCAAAAACTGCTCTATTTTAAGCCAGAAAGTGCCCAAATTTGAACTGTATAAGCATAATGATGAGCTTTTTAACATATATTACGGGATTTTTTATGAACTTTGAACTTTTGCCTATTTTGACCGATTATGCAAATTAGAAAAAAGGGGGGATGAAATTTAAAAAAAATCCTCTCCTCTGAAACTACTGTGCCAATCTCAACCAAACTCTGCTGAAATGATCCTTGGGTGGTCCCCTTTCAAAATTGTGTCCATCAGTGCCGTCCTGTATCCAAGATGGCCGCCATTACTAAAAATAGAAATTTCTTCAAATGGCCAAAAACTGCTCTATTTTAAGCCAGAAAGTGCCCAAATTTGAACTGTATAAGCATAATGATGAGCTTTTTAACATATATTACGGTAGTTTTTATGAACTTTGCACTTTTGCCTATTTTGACCGATTATGCAAATTAGAAAAAAGGAGGGAAGAAATTAAAAAAATTTCTTCTCCTCTGAAACTACTGAGCCAATCTCAACCAAACTTTGCTGAAATAATCCTTGGGTGGTCCCCTTTCAAAATTGTGTCCGTCAGCACCGTCTTGTATCCAAGATGGCCGCCATTACCAAAAATAGAAATTTCTTCAAATGGCCAAAAACTGCTCTATTTTAAGCCAGAAAGTGCCCAAATTTGAACTGTATAAGCATAATGATGAGCTTTTTAACATTTATTACGGGATTTTTTATGAACTTTGAACTTTTGCCTATTTTGACCGATTATGCAAATTAGAAAAAAGGGGGGATAAAATTAAAAAAATTCTTCTCCTCTGAAACTACTGTGCCAATCTCAACCAAACTCTGCTGAAATGATCCTTGGGTGGTCCCCTTTCAAAATTGTATCCGTCAGTGCCGTCCTGTATCCAAGATGGCCGCCATTACTAAAAATAGAAATTTCTTCAAATGGCCAAAACTGCTCTATTTTAAGCCAGAAAGTGCCCAAATTTGAACTGTATAAGCATAATGATGAGCTTTTTAACATATATTACGGGATTATTTATGAACTTTGAACTTTTGCCTATTTTGACCGATTATGCAAATTAGAAAAAAGGGGGGGATGAAATTAAAAAAAATTCTTCTCCTCTGAAACAACTGAGCTAATCTCAACCAAACTTTGCTGAAATGATCCTTGGGTGGTCCCCTTTCAAAGTTGTGTCCGTCAGCACCGGCTTGTATCCAAGATGGCCGCCATTACTAAAAATAGAAATTTCTTCAAATGGCCAAAAACTGCTCTATTTTAAGCCCGAAAGTGCCCAAATTTGAACTGTATAAGCATAATGATGAACTTTTTAACATATATTACGGGATTTTTTATGAACTTTGAACTTTTGCCTATTTTGACCGATTATGCAAATTAGAAAAAAGGGGGATGAAATTAAAAAAATTCTTCTCCTCTGAAACTACTGTGCCAATCTCAACCAAACTCTGCTGAAATGATCCTTGGGTGGTCCCCTTTCAAAATTGTGTCCGTCAGTGCCTTCCTGTATCCAAGATGGCCGCCATTACTAAAAATAGAAATTTCTTCAAATGGCCAAAACTGCTCTATTTGAAGCCAGACAGTGCCCAAATTTGAACTGTATAAGCATAATGATGAGCTTTTTATCATATATTACGGAATTTTTTATGAACTTTGAACTTTTGCCTATTTTGACCGATTATGCAAATTAGTAAAAAGGGGGGATGAAATAAATTTGTTTTTCTCTCCTCTGAAACTACCGAGCCAATCTCAACCAAACTATGCTGAAATGATCCTTGGGTGGTCCCCTTTCAAAATTGTGTCCATCAGTGCCGTCTTGTATCCAAGATGGCCGCCATTACTAAAAATAGAAATTTCTTCAAATGACCAAAAACTGCTCTATTTTAAGCCAGAAAGTGCCCAAATTTGAACTGTATAAGCATAATGATGAGCTTTTTAACATATATTACGGTATTTTTTATGAACTTTGAACTTTTGCCTATTTTGACCGATTATGCAAATTAGAAAAAAGGGGGGATGAAATTTAAAAAAAATCCTCTCCTCTGAAACTACTGTGCCAATCTCAACCAAACTCTGCTGAAATGATCCTTGGGTGGTCCCCTTTCAAAATTGTGTCCGTCAGCACCGTCTTGTATCCAAGATGGCCGCCATTACCAAAAATAGAAATTTCTTCAAATGGCCAAAAACTGCTCTATTTTAAGCCAGAAAGTGCCCAAATTTGAACTGTATAAGCATAATGATGAGCTTTTTAACATATAATACGGGATTTTTTATGAACTTTGAACTTTTGCCTATTTTGACCGATTATGCAAATTAGAAAAAAGGGGGGATAAAATTAAAAAAATTCTTCTCCTCTGAAACTACTGTGCCAATCTCAACCAAACTCTGCTGAAATGATCCTTGGGTGGTCCCCTTTCAAAATTGTATCCGTCAGTGCCGTCCTGTATCCAAGATGGCCGCCATTACTAAAAATAGAAATTTCTTCAAATGGCCAAAACTGCTCTATTTTAAGCCAGAAAGTGCCCAAATTTGAACTGTATAAGCATAATGATGAGCTTTTTAACATATATTACGGGATTATTTATGAACTTTGAACTTTTGCCTATTTTGACCGATTATGCAAATTAGAAAAAAGGGGGGATGAAATTAAAAAAAAATCTTCTCCTCTGAAACTACTGAGCCAATCTCAACCAAACTTTGCTGAAATGATCCTTGGGTGGTCCCCTTTCAAAATTGTGTCCGTCAGCGCCGTCCTGTATCCAAGATGGCCGCCATTACTAAAAATAGAAATTTCTTCAAATGGCCAAAACTGCTCTATTTTAAGCCAGAAAGTGCCCAAATTTGAACTGTATAAGCATAATGATGAGCTTTTTAACATATATTACGGGATTTTTTATGAACTTTGAACTTTTGCCTATTTTGACCGATTATGCAAATTAGAAAAAAGGGGGGATGAAATTTAAAAAAAATCCTCTCCTCTGAAACTACTGTGCCAATCTCAACCAAACTCTGCTGAAATGATCCTTGGGTGGTCCCCTTTCAAAATTGTGTCCATCAGTGCCGTCTTGTATCCAAGATGGCCGCCATTACTAAAAATAGAAATTTCTTCAAATGACCAAAAACTGCTCTATTTTAAGCCAGAAAGTGCCCAAATTTGAACTGTATAAGCATAATGATGAGCTTTTTAACATATATTACGGTATTTATTATGAACTTTGAACTTTTGCCTATTTTGACCGATTATGCAAATTAGAAAAAAGGGGGGATGAAATTTAAAAAAAATCCTCTCCTCTGAAACTACTGTGCCAATCTCAACCAAACTCTGCTGAAATGATCCTTGGGTGGTCCCCTTTCAAAATTGTGTCCGTCAGCACCGTCTTGTATCCAAGATGGCCGCCATTACCAAAAATAGAAATTTCTTCAAATGGCCAAAAACTGCTCTATTTTAAGCCAGAAAGTGCCCAAATTTGAACTGTAAAAGCATAATGATGAGCTTTTTAACATATATTACGGGATTTTTTATGAACTTTGAACTTTTGCCTATTTTGACCGATTATGCAAATTAGAAAAAAGGGGGGATGAAATTTAAAAAAAATCTTCTCCTCTGAAACTACTGTGCCAATCTCAACCAATCTTTGCTGAAATGATCCTTGGGTGGTCCCCTTTCAAAATTGTGTCCATCAGCACCGGCTTGTATCCAAGATGGCCGCCATTGCTAAAAATAGAAATTTCTTCAAATGGCCAAAAACTGCTCTATTTTAAGCCAGAAAGTGCCCAAATTTGAACTGTATAAGCATAATGATGAGCTTTTTAACATATATTACGGGATTTTTTATGAACTTTGAACTTTTGCCTATTTTGACCGATTATGCAAATTAGAAAAAAGGGGGGATGAAATTTAAAAAAAATCCTCTCCTCTGAAACTACTGTGCCAATCTCAACCAAACTCTGCTGAAATGATCCTTGGGTGGTCCCCTTTCAAAATTGTGTCCATCAGTGCCGTCCTGTATCCAAGATGGCCGCCATTACTAAAAATAGAAATTTCTTCAAATGGCCAAAAACTGCTCTATTTTAAGCCAGAAAGTGCCCAAATTTGAACTGTATAAGCATAATGATGAGCTTTTTAACATATATTACGGTAGTTTTTATGAACTTTGCACTTTTGCCTATTTTGACCGATTATGCAAATTAGAAAAAAGGAGGGAAGAAATTAAAAAAATTTCTTCTCCTCTGAAACTACTGAGCCAATCTCAACCAAACTTTGCTGAAATAATCCTTGGGTGGTCCCCTTTCAAAATTGTGTCCGTCAGCACCGTCTTGTATCCAAGATGGCCGCCATTACCAAAAATAGAAATTTCTTCAAATGGCCAAAAACTGCTCTATTTTAAGCCAGAAAGTGCCCAAATTTGAACTGTATAAGCATAATGATGAGCTTTTTAACATTTATTACGGGATTTTTTATGAACTTTGAACTTTTGCCTATTTTGACCGATTATGCAAATTAGAAAAAAGGGGGGATAAAATTAAAAAAATTCTTCTCCTCTGAAACTACTGTGCCAATCTCAACCAAACTCTGCTGAAATGATCCTTGGGTGGTCCCCTTTCAAAATTGTATCCGTCAGTGCCGTCCTGTATCCAAGATGGCCGCCATTACTAAAAATAGAAATTTCTTCAAATGGCCAAAACTGCTCTATTTTAAGCCAGAAAGTGCCCAAATTTGAACTGTATAAGCATAATGATGAGCTTTTTAACATATATTACGGGATTATTTATGAACTTTGAACTTTTGCCTATTTTGACCGATTATGCAAATTAGAAAAAAGGGGGGGATGAAATTAAAAAAAATTCTTCTCCTCTGAAACAACTGAGCTAATCTCAACCAAACTTTGCTGAAATGATCCTTGGGTGGTCCCCTTTCAAAGTTGTGTCCGTCAGCACCGGCTTGTATCCAAGATGGCCGCCATTACTAAAAATAGAAATTTCTTCAAATGGCCAAAAACTGCTCTATTTTAAGCCCGAAAGTGCCCAAATTTGAACTGTATAAGCATAATGATGAACTTTTTAACATATATTACGGGATTTTTTATGAACTTTGAACTTTTGCCTATTTTGACCGATTATGCAAATTAGAAAAAAGGGGGATGAAATTAAAAAAATTCTTCTCCTCTGAAACTACTGTGCCAATCTCAACCAAACTCTGCTGAAATGATCCTTGGGTGGTCCCCTTTCAAAATTGTGTCCGTCAGTGCCTTCCTGTATCCAAGATGGCCGCCATTACTAAAAATAGAAATTTCTTCAAATGGCCAAAACTGCTCTATTTGAAGCCAGACAGTGCCCAAATTTGAACTGTATAAGCATAATGATGAGCTTTTTATCATATATTACGGAATTTTTTATGAACTTTGAACTTTTGCCTATTTTGACCGATTATGCAAATTAGTAAAAAGGGGGGATGAAATAAATTTGTTTTTCTCTCCTCTGAAACTACCGAGCCAATCTCAACCAAACTATGCTGAAATGATCCTTGGGTGGTCCCCTTTCAAAATTGTGTCCATCAGTGCCGTCTTGTATCCAAGATGGCCGCCATTACTAAAAATAGAAATTTCTTCAAATGACCAAAAACTGCTCTATTTTAAGCCAGAAAGTGCCCAAATTTGAACTGTATAAGCATAATGATGAGCTTTTTAACATATATTACGGTATTTTTTATGAACTTTGAACTTTTGCCTATTTTGACCGATTATGCAAATTAGAAAAAAGGGGGGATGAAATTTAAAAAAAATCCTCTCCTCTGAAACTACTGTGCCAATCTCAACCAAACTCTGCTGAAATGATCCTTGGGTGGTCCCCTTTCAAAATTGTGTCCGTCAGCACCGTCTTGTATCCAAGATGGCCGCCATTACCAAAAATAGAAATTTCTTCAAATGGCCAAAAACTGCTCTATTTTAAGCCAGAAAGTGCCCAAATTTGAACTGTATAAGCATAATGATGAGCTTTTTAACATATATTACGGGATTTTTTATGAACTTTGAACTTTTGCCTATTTTGACCGATTATGCAAATTAGAAAAAAGGGGGGATAAAATTAAAAAAATTCTTCTCCTCTGAAACTACTGTGCCAATCTCAACCAAACTCTGCTGAAATGATCCTTGGGTGGTCCCCTTTCAAAATTGTATCCGTCAGTGCCGTCCTGTATCCAAGATGGCCGCCATTACTAAAAATAGAAATTTCTTCAAATGGCCAAAACTGCTCTATTTTAAGCCAGAAAGTGCCCAAATTTGAACTGTATAAGCATAATGATGAGCTTTTTAACATATATTACGGGATTATTTATGAACTTTGAACTTTTGCCTATTTTGACCGATTATGCAAATTAGAAAAAAGGGGGGATGAAATTAAAAAAAAATCTTCTCCTCTGAAACTACTGAGCCAATCTCAACCAAACTTTGCTGAAATGATCCTTGGGTGGTCCCCTTTCAAAATTGTGTCCGTCAGCGCCGTCCTGTATCCAAGATGGCCGCCATTACTAAAAATAGAAATTTCTTCAAATGGCCAAAACTGCTCTATTTTAAGCCAGAAAGTGCCCAAATTTGAACTGTATAAGCATAATGATGAGCTTTTTAACATATATTACGGGATTTTTTATGAACTTTGAACTTTTGCCTATTTTGACCGATTATGCAAATTAGAAAAAAGGGGGGATGAAATTTAAAAAAAATCCTCTCCTCTGAAACTACTGTGCCAATCTCAACCAAACTCTGCTGAAATGATCCTTGGGTGGTCCCCTTTCAAAATTGTGTCCATCAGTGCCGTCCTGTATCCAAGATGGCCGCCATTACTAAAAATAGAAATTTCTTCAAATGGCCAAAAACTGCTCTATTTTAAGCCAGAAAGTGCCCAAATTTGAACTGTATAAGCATAATGATGAGCTTTTTAACATATATTACGGTAGTTTTTATGAACTTTGCACTTTTGCCTATTTTGACCGATTATGCAAATTAGAAAAAAGGAGGGAAGAAATTAAAAAAATTTCTTCTCCTCTGAAACTACTGAGCCAATCTCAACCAAACTTTGCTGAAATAATCCTTGGGTGGTCCCCTTTCAAAATTGTGTCCGTCAGCACCGTCTTGTATCCAAGATGGCCGCCATTACCAAAAATAGAAATTTCTTCAAATGGCCAAAAACTGCTCTATTTTAAGCCAGAAAGTGCCCAAATTTGAACTGTATAAGCATAATGATGAGCTTTTTAACATTTATTACGGGATTTTTTATGAACTTTGAACTTTTGCCTATTTTGACCGATTATGCAAATTAGAAAAAAGGGGGGATAAAATTAAAAAAATTCTTCTCCTCTGAAACTACTGTGCCAATCTCAACCAAACTCTGCTGAAATGATCCTTGGGTGGTCCCCTTTCAAAATTGTATCCGTCAGTGCCGTCCTGTATCCAAGATGGCCGCCATTACTAAAAATAGAAATTTCTTCAAATGGCCAAAACTGCTCTATTTTAAGCCAGAAAGTGCCCAAATTTGAACTGTATAAGCATAATGATGAGCTTTTTAACATATATTACGGGATTATTTATGAACTTTGAACTTTTGCCTATTTTGACCGATTATGCAAATTAGAAAAAAGGGGGGGATGAAATTAAAAAAAATTCTTCTCCTCTGAAACAACTGAGCTAATCTCAACCAAACTTTGCTGAAATGATCCTTGGGTGGTCCCCTTTCAAAGTTGTGTCCGTCAGCACCGGCTTGTATCCAAGATGGCCGCCATTACTAAAAATAGAAATTTCTTCAAATGGCCAAAAACTGCTCTATTTTAAGCCCGAAAGTGCCCAAATTTGAACTGTATAAGCATAATGATGAACTTTTTAACATATATTACGGGATTTTTTATGAACTTTGAACTTTTGCCTATTTTGACCGATTATGCAAATTAGAAAAAAGGGGGATGAAATTAAAAAAATTCTTCTCCTCTGAAACTACTGTGCCAATCTCAACCAAACTCTGCTGAAATGATCCTTGGGTGGTCCCCTTTCAAAATTGTGTCCGTCAGTGCCTTCCTGTATCCAAGATGGCCGCCATTACTAAAAATAGAAATTTCTTCAAATGGCCAAAACTGCTCTATTTGAAGCCAGACAGTGCCCAAATTTGAACTGTATAAGCATAATGATGAGCTTTTTATCATATATTACGGAATTTTTTATGAACTTTGAACTTTTGCCTATTTTGACCGATTATGCAAATTAGTAAAAAGGGGGGATGAAATAAATTTGTTTTTCTCTCCTCTGAAACTACCGAGCCAATCTCAACCAAACTATGCTGAAATGATCCTTGGGTGGTCCCCTTTCAAAATTGTGTCCATCAGTGCCGTCTTGTATCCAAGATGGCCGCCATTACTAAAAATAGAAATTTCTTCAAATGACCAAAAACTGCTCTATTTTAAGCCAGAAAGTGCCCAAATTTGAACTGTATAAGCATAATGATGAGCTTTTTAACATATATTACGGTATTTTTTATGAACTTTGAACTTTTGCCTATTTTGACCGATTATGCAAATTAGAAAAAAGGGGGGATGAAATTTAAAAAAAATCCTCTCCTCTGAAACTACTGTGCCAATCTCAACCAAACTCTGCTGAAATGATCCTTGGGTGGTCCCCTTTCAAAATTGTGTCCGTCAGCACCGTCTTGTATCCAAGATGGCCGCCATTACCAAAAATAGAAATTTCTTCAAATGGCCAAAAACTGCTCTATTTTAAGCCAGAAAGTGCCCAAATTTGAACTGTATAAGCATAATGATGAGCTTTTTAACATATATTACGGGATTTTTTATGAACTTTGAACTTTTGCCTATTTTGACCGATTATGCAAATTAGAAAAAAGGGGGGATAAAATTAAAAAAATTCTTCTCCTCTGAAACTACTGTGCCAATCTCAACCAAACTCTGCTGAAATGATCCTTGGGTGGTCCCCTTTCAAAATTGTATCCGTCAGTGCCGTCCTGTATCCAAGATGGCCGCCATTACTAAAAATAGAAATTTCTTCAAATGGCCAAAACTGCTCTATTTTAAGCCAGAAAGTGCCCAAATTTGAACTGTATAAGCATAATGATGAGCTTTTTAACATATATTACGGGATTATTTATGAACTTTGAACTTTTGCCTATTTTGACCGATTATGCAAATTAGAAAAAAGGGGGGATGAAATTAAAAAAAAATCTTCTCCTCTGAAACTACTGAGCCAATCTCAACCAAACTATGCTGAAATGATCCTTGGGTGGTCCCCTTTCAAAATTGTGTCCGTCAGCGCCGTCCTGTATCCAAGATGGCCGCCATTACTAAAAATAGAAATTTCTTCAAATGGCCAAAACTGCTCTATTTTAAGCCAGAAAGTGCCCAAATTTGAACTGTATAAGCATAATGATGAGCTTTTTAACATATATTACGGGATTTTTTATGAACTTTGAACTTTTGCCTATTTTGACCGATTATGCAAATTAGAAAAAAGGGGGGATGAAATTTAAAAAAAATCCTCTCCTCTGAAACTACTGTGCCAATCTCAACCAAACTCTGCTGAAATGATCCTTGGGTGGTCCCCTTTCAAAATTGTGTCCATCAGTGCCGTCTTGTATCCAAGATGGCCGCCATTACTAAAAATAGAAATTTCTTCAAATGACCAAAAACTGCTCTATTTTAAGCCAGAAAGTGCCCAAATTTGAACTGTATAAGCATAATGATGAGCTTTTTAACATATATTACGGTATTTATTATGAACTTTGAACTTTTGCCTATTTTGACCGATTATGCAAATTAGAAAAAAGGGGGGATGAAATTTAAAAAAAATCCTCTCCTCTGAAACTACTGTGCCAATCTCAACCAAACTCTGCTGAAATGATCCTTGGGTGGTCCCCTTTCAAAATTGTGTCCGTCAGCACCGTCTTGTATCCAAGATGGCCGCCATTACCAAAAATAGAAATTTCTTCAAATGGCCAAAAACTGCTCTATTTTAAGCCAGAAAGTGCCCAAATTTGAACTGTAAAAGCATAATGATGAGCTTTTTAACATATATTACGGGATTTTTTATGAACTTTGAACTTTTGCCTATTTTGACCGATTATGCAAATTAGAAAAAAGGGGGGATGAAATTTAAAAAAAATCTTCTCCTCTGAAACTACTGTGCCAATCTCAACCAATCTTTGCTGAAATGATCCTTGGGTGGTCCCCTTTCAAAATTGTGTCCATCAGCACCGGCTTGTATCCAAGATGGCCGCCATTGCTAAAAATAGAAATTTCTTCAAATGGCCAAAAACTGCTCTATTTTAAGCCAGAAAGTGCCCAAATTTGAACTGTATAAGCATAATGATGAGCTTTTTAACATATATTACGGGATTTTTTATGAACTTTGAACTTTTGCCTATTTTGACCGATTATGCAAATTAGAAAAAAGGGGGGATGAAATTTAAAAAAAATCCTCTCCTCTGAAACTACTGTGCCAATCTCAACCAAACTCTGCTGAAATGATCCTTGGGTGGTCCCCTTTCAAAATTGTGTCCATCAGTGCCGTCCTGTATCCAAGATGGCCGCCATTACTAAAAATAGAAATTTCTTCAAATGGCCAAAAACTGCTCTATTTTAAGCCAGAAAGTGCCCAAATTTGAACTGTATAAGCATAATGATGAGCTTTTTAACATATATTACGGTAGTTTTTATGAACTTTGCACTTTTGCCTATTTTGACCGATTATGCAAATTAGAAAAAAGGAGGGAAGAAATTAAAAAAATTTCTTCTCCTCTGAAACTACTGAGCCAATCTCAACCAAACTTTGCTGAAATAATCCTTGGGTGGTCCCCTTTCAAAATTGTGTCCGTCAGCACCGTCTTGTATCCAAGATGGCCGCCATTACCAAAAATAGAAATTTCTTCAAATGGCCAAAAACTGCTCTATTTTAAGCCAGAAAGTGCCCAAATTTGAACTGTATAAGCATAATGATGAGCTTTTTAACATTTATTACGGGATTTTTTATGAACTTTGAACTTTTGCCTATTTTGACCGATTATGCAAATTAGAAAAAAGGGGGGATAAAATTAAAAAAATTCTTCTCCTCTGAAACTACTGTGCCAATCTCAACCAAACTCTGCTGAAATGATCCTTGGGTGGTCCCCTTTCAAAATTGTATCCGTCAGTGCCGTCCTGTATCCAAGATGGCCGCCATTACTAAAAATAGAAATTTCTTCAAATGGCCAAAACTGCTCTATTTGAAGCCAGACAGTGCCCAAATTTGAACTGTATAAGCATAATGATGAGCTTTTTATCATATATTACGGAATTTTTATGAACTTTGAACTTTTGCCTATTTTGACCGATTATGCAAATTAGTAAAAAGGGGGGATGAAATAAATTTGTTTTTCTCTCCTCTGAAACTACCGAGCCAATCTCAACCAAACTATGCTGAAATGATCCTTGGGTGGTCCCCTTTCAAAATTGTATCCGTCAGTGCCGTCCTGTATCCAAGATGGCCGCCATTACTAAAAATAGAAATTTCTTCAAATGGCCAAAAACTGCTCTATTTTAAGCCCGAAAGTGCCCAAATTTGAACTGTATAAGCATAATGATGAACTTTTTAACATATATTACGGGATTTTTTATGAACTTTGAACTTTTGCCTATTTTGACCGATTATGCAAATTAGAAAAAAGGGGGATGAAATTAAAAAAATTCTTCTCCTCTGAAACTACTGTGCCAATCTCAACCAAACTCTGCTGAAATGATCCTTTGGTGGTCCCCTTTCAAAATTGTGTCCGTCAGTGTCTTCCTGTATCCAAGATGGCCGCCATTACTAAAAATAGAAATTTCTTCAAATGGCCAAAACTGCTCTATTTGAAGCCAGACAGTGCCCAAATTTGAACTGTATAAGCATAATGATGAGCTTTTTATCATATATTACGGAATTTTTTATGAACTTTGAACTTTTGCCTATTTTGACCGATTATGCAAATTAGTAAAAAGGGGGGATGAAATAAATTTGTTTTTCTCTCCTCTGAAACTACCGAGCCAATCTCAACCAAACTATGCTGAAATGATCCTTGGGTGGTCCCCTTTCAAAGTTGTGTCCGTCAGCACCGTCTTGTATCCAAGATGGCCGCCATTACTAAAAATAGAAATTTCTTCAAATGGCCAAAAACTGCTCTATTTTAAGCCAGAAAGTGCCCAAATTTGAACTGTATAAGCATAATGATGAGCTTTTTAACATATATTACGGGATTATTTATGAACTTTGAACTTTTGCCTATTTTGACCGATTATGCAAATTAGAAAAAAGGGGGGGATGAAATTAAAAAAAATTCTTCTCCTCTGAAACAACTGAGCTAATCTCAACCAAACTTTGCTGAAATGATCCTTGGGTGGTCCCCTTTCAAAGTTGTGTCCGTCAGCACCGGCTTGTATCCAAGATGGCCGCCATTACTAAAAATAGAAATTTCTTCAAATGGCCAAAAACTGCTCTATTTTAAGCCCGAAAGTGCCCAAATTTGAACTGTATAAGCATAATGATGAACTTTTTAACATATATTACGGGATTTTTTATGAACTTTGAACTTTTGCCTATTTTGACCGATTATGCAAATTAGAAAAAAGGAGGGATGAAATTTAAAAAATTCTTCTCCTCTGAAACTACTGTGCCAATCTCAACCAAACTCTGCTGAAATGATCCTTGGGTGGTCCCCTTTCAAAATTGTGTCCGTCAGTGCCTTCCTGTATCCAAGATGGCCGCCATTACTAAAAATAGAAATTTCTTCAAATGGCCAAAACTGCTCTATTTGAAGCCAGACAGTGCCCAAATTTGAACTGTATAAGCATAATGATGAGCTTTTTATCATATATTACGGAATTTTTTATGAACTTTGAACTTTTGCCTATTTTGACCGATTATGCAAATTAGAAAAAAGGGGGGATGAATTTTTTTTTTCTTTCTCTCCTCTGAAACTACTGAGCCAATCTCAACCAAACTATGCTGAAATGATCCTTGGGTGGTCCCCTTTCAAAGTTGTGTCCGTCAGCACCGGCTTGTATCCAAGATGGCCGCCATTACTAAAAATAGAAATTTCTTCAAATGGCCAAAAACTGCTCTATTTTAAGCCCGAAAGTGCCCAAATTTGAACTGTATAAGCATAATGATGAACTATTTAACATATATTACGGGATTTTTTATGAACTTTGAACTTTTGCCTATTTTGACCGATTATGCAAATTAGAAAAAAGGGGGATGAAATTAAAAAAATTCTTCTCCTCTGAAACTACTGTGCCAATCTCAACCAAACTCTGCTGAAATGATCCTTGGGTGGTCCCCTTTCAAAATTGTGTCCGTCAGTGCCTTCCTGTATCCAAGATGGCCGCCATTACTAAAAATAGAAATTTCTTCAAATGGCCAAAACTGCTCTATTTGAAGCCAGACAGTGCCCAAATTTGAACTGTATAAGCATAATGATGAGCTTTTTATCATATATTACGGAATTTTTTATGAACTTTGAACTTTTGCCTATTTTGACCGATTATGCAAATTAGTAAAAAGGGGGGATGAAATAAATTTGTTTTTCTCTCCTCTGAAACTACCGAGCCAATCTCAACCAAACTATGCTGAAATGATCCTTGGGTGGTCCCCTTTCAAAATTGTATCCGTCAGTGCCGTCCTGTATCCAAGATGGCCGCCATTACTAAAAATAGAAATTTCTTCAAATGGCCAAAAACTGCTCTATTTTAAGCCCGAAAGTGCCCAAATTTGAACTGTATAAGCATAATGATGAACTTTTTAACATATATTACGGGATTTTTTATGAACTTTGAACTTTTGCCTATTTTGACCGATTATGCAAATTAGAAAAAAGGGGGATGAAATTAAAAAAATTCTTCTCCTCTGAAACTACTGTGCCAATCTCAACCAAACTCTGCTGAAATGATCCTTTGGTGGTCCCCTTTCAAAATTGTGTCCGTCAGTGCCTTCCTGTATCCAAGATGGCCGCCATTACTAAAAATAGAAATTTCTTCAAATGGCCAAAACTGCTCTATTTGAAGCCAGACAGTGCCCAAATTTGAACTGTATAAGCATAATGATGAGCTTTTTATCATATATTACGGAATTTTTTATGAACTTTGAACTTTTGCCTATTTTGACCGATTATGCAAATTAGTAAAAAGGGGGGATGAAATAAATTTGTTTTTCTCTCCTCTGAAACTACCGAGCCAATCTCAACCAAACTATGCTGAAATGATCCTTGGGTGGTCCCCTTTCAAAGTTGTGTCCGTCAGCACCGTCTTGTATCCAAGATGGCCGCCATTACTAAAAATAGAAATTTCTTCAAATGGCCAAAAACTGCTCTATTTTAAGCCAGAAAGTGCCCAAATTTGAACTGTATAAGCATAATGATGAGCTTTTTAACATATATTACGGGATTATTTATGAACTTTGAACTTTTGCCTATGTTGACCGATTATGCAAATTAGAAAAAAGGGGGGGATGAAATTAAAAAAAATTCTTCTCCTCTGAAACAACTGAGCTAATCTCAACCAAACTTTGCTGAAATGATCCTTGGGTGGTCCCCTTTCAAAGTTGTGTCCGTCAGCACCGGCTTGTATCCAAGATGGCCGCCATTACTAAAAATAGAAATTTCTTCAAATGGCCAAAAACTGCTCTATTTTAAGCCCGAAAGTGCCCAAATTTGAACTGTATAAGCATAATGATGAACTTTTTAACATATATTACGGGATTTTTTATGAACTTTGAACTTTTGCCTATTTTGACCGATTATGCAAATTAGAAAAAAGGAGGGATGAAATTTAAAAAATTCTTCTCCTCTGAAACTACTGTGCCAATCTCAACCAAACTCTGCTGAAATGATCCTTGGGTGGTCCCCTTTCAAAATTGTGTCCGTCAGTGCCTTCCTGTATCCAAGATGGCCGCCATTACTAAAAATAGAAATTTCTTCAAATGGCCAAAACTGCTCTATTTGAAGCCAGACAGTGCCCAAATTTGAACTGTATAAGCATAATGATGAGCTTTTTATCATATATTACGGAATTTTTTATGAACTTTGAACTTTTGCCTATTTTGACCGATTATGCAAATTAGAAAAAAGGGGGGATGAATTTTTTTTTTCTTTCTCTCCTCTGAAACTACTGAGCCAATCTCAACCAAACTATGCTGAAATGATCCTTGGGTGGTCCCCTTTCAAAGTTGTGTCCGTCAGCACCGTCTTGTATCCAAGATGGCCGCCATTACTAAAAATAGAAATTTCTTCAAATGGCCAAAAACTGCTCTATTTTAAGCCAGAAAGTGCCCAAATTTGAACTGTATAAGCATAATGATGAGCTTTTTAACATATATTACGGGATTTTTTATGAACTTTGAACTTTTGCCTATTTTGACCGATTATACAAATTAGAAAAAAGGGGGGATGAAATTAAAAAAATTTCTTCTCCTCTGAAACTACTGAGCCAATCTCAACCAAACTTTGCTGAAATGATCCTTGGGTGGTCCCCTTTCAAAATTGTGTCCGTCAGCCCGTCCTATATCCAAGATGGCCGCCATTACTAAAAATAGAAATTTCTTCAAATGGCCAAAACTGCTCTATTTTAAGCCAGAAAGTGCCCAAATTTGAACTGTATAAGCATAATGATGAGCTTTTTAACATGTATTACGGGATTTTTTATGAACTTTGAACTTTTGCCTGTTTTGACCGATTATGCAAATTAGAAAAAAGGGGGGATGAAATTAAAAAAATTCTTCTCCTCTGAAACTACTGAGCCAATCTCAACCAAACTTTGCTGAAATGATCCTTGGGTGGTCCCCTTTCAAAATTGTGTCCGTCAGCACCGTCTTGTATCCAAGATGGCCGCCATTACTAAAATTAGAAATTTCTTCAAATGGCCAAAAACTGCTCTATTTTAAGCCAGAAAGTGCCCAAATTTGAACTGTATAAGCATAATGATGAGCTTTTTAACATATATTATGGGATTTTTTATGAACTTTGAACTTTTGCCTATTTTGACCGATTATGCAAATTAGAAAAAAGGGGGATGAAATTTAAAAAAATTCTTCTCCTCTGAAACTACTGAGCCAATCTCAACCAAACTTTGCTGAAATGATCCTTGGGTGGTCCCCTTTCAAAATTGTGTCAATCAGCACCAGCTTGTATCCAAGATGGCCGCCATTACTAAAAATAGAAATTTCTTCAAATGGCCAAAAACTGCTCTATTTTAAGCCAGAAAGTGCCCAAATTTGAACTGTATAAGCATAATGATGAGCTTTTTAACATATATTACGGGATTTTTTATGAACTTTGAAATTTTGCCTATTTTGACCGATTATGCAAATTAGAAAAAAGGGGGGATGAAATTAAAAAAAATTCTTCTCCTCTGAAACTACTGAGCCAATCTCAACCAAACTTTGCTGAAATGATCCTTGGGTGGTCCCCTTTCAAAATTGTGTCCGTCAGCGCCGTCCTGTATCCAAGATGGCCACCATTACTAAAAATAGAAATTTCTTCAAATGGCCAAAACTGCTCTATTTTAAGCCAGAAAGTGCCCAAATTTGAACTGTATAAGCATAATGATGAGCTTTTTAACATTTATTACGGGATTTTTTATGAACTTTGCACTTTTGCCTATTTTGACCGATTATGCAAATTAGAAAAAGGGGGGATGAAATTTTTTTTTTTTTCTCCTCTGAAACTACTGAGCCAATCTCAACCAAACTTTGCTGAAATGATCCTTGGGTGGTCCCCTTTCAAAATTGTGTCCGTCAGCACTGTCTTGTATCCAAGATGGCCGCCATTACCAAAAATATAAATTTCTTCAAATGGCCAAAAACTGCTCTATTTTAAGCCAGAAAGTGCCCAAATTTGAAATGTATAAGCATAATGATGAGCTTTTTAACATATATTACGGGATTTTTATGAACATTGAACTTTTGCCTATTTTGACCGATTATGAAAATTAGAAAAAAGGGGGATGTTATTTAAAAAAAATCTTCTCCTCTGAAGCTACTGAGCCAATCTCAACCAAACTTTGCTGAAATGATCCTTGGGTGGTCCCCTTTCAAAATTGTGTCCAACAGCACCGGCTTGTATCCAAGATGGCCGCCATTACTAAAAATAGAAATTTCTTCAAATGGCCAAAAACTGCTCTATTTTAAGCCAGAAAGTGCCCAAATTTGAACTGTATAAGCATAATGATGAGCTTTTTAACATATATTACGGGATTTTTATGAACTTGAACTTTTGCCTATTTTGACCGATTATGCAAATTAGAAAAAAGGGGGGATGAAATTAAAAAAAATTCTTCTCCTCTGAAACTACTGAGCCAATCTCAACCAAACTTTGCTGAAATGATCCTTGGGTGGTCCCCTTTCAAAATTGTGTCCGTCAGCGCCGTCCTGTATCCAAGATGGCCACCATTACTAAAAATAGAAATTTCTTCAAATGGCCAAAACTGCTCTATTTTAAGCCAGAAAGTGCCCAAATTTGAACTGTATAAGCATAATGATGAGCTTTTTAACATTTATTACGGGATTTTTTATGAACTTTGAACTTTTGCCTGTTTTGACCGATTATGCAAATTAGAAAAAAGGGGGGATGAAATTAAATTTTTTTCTTCTCCTCTGAAACTACTGAGCCAATCTCAACCAAACTTTGCTGAAATGATCCTTGGGTGGTCCCCTTTCAAAATTGTGTCCGTCAGCACCGTCTTGTATCCAAGATGGCCGCCATTACTAACAATAGAAATTTCTTCAAATGGCCAAAAACTGCTCTATTTTAAGCCAGAAAGTGCCCAAATTTGAACTGTATAAGCATAATGATGAGCTTTTTAACATATATTACGGTATTTTTTATGAACTTTGCACTTTTGCCTATTTTGACCGATTATGCAAATTAGAAAAAGGGGGGATGAAATTTAATTTTTTTTTCTCCTCTGAAACTACTGAGCCAATCTCAACCAAACTTTGCTGAAATGATCCTTGGGTGGTCCCCTTTCAAAATTGTGTCCGTCAGCACTGTCTTGTATCCAAGATGGCCGCCATTACCAAAAATATAAATTTCTTCAAATGGCCAAAAACTGCTCTATTTTAAGCCAGAAAGTGCCCAAATTTGAAATGTATAAGCATAATGATGAGCTTTTTAACATATATTACGGGATTTTTATGAACATTGAACTTTTGCCTATTTTGACCGATTATGAAAATTAGAAAAAAGGGGGATGTTATTTAAAAAAAATCTTCTCCTCTGAAGCTACTGAGCCAATCTCAACCAAACTTTGCTGAAATGATCCTTGGGTGGTCCCCTTTCAAAATTGTGTCCAACAGCACCGGCTTGTATCCAAGATGGCCGCCATTACTAAAAATAGAAATTTCTTCAAATGGCCAAAAACTGCTCTATTTTAAGCCAGAAAGTGCCCAAATTTGAACTGTATAAGCATAATGATGAGCTTTTTAACATATATTACGGGATTTTTATGAACTTTGAACTTTTGCCTATTTTGACCGATTATGCAAATTAGAAAAAAGGGGGGATGAAATTAAAAAAAATTCTTCTCCTCTGAAACTACTGAGCCAATCTCAACCAAACTTTGCTGAAATGATCCTTGGGTGGTCCCCTTTCAAAATTGTGTCCGTCAGCGCCGTCCTTTATCCAAGATGGCCGCCATTACTAAAAATAGAAATTTCTTCAAATGGCCAAAACTGCTCTATTTTAAGCCAGAAAATGCCCAAATTTGAACTGTATAAGCATAATGATGAGCTTTTTAACATATATTACGGTATTTTCAATGAACTTTGCACTTTTGCCTATTTTGACCGATTATGCAAATTAGAAAAAAGGGGGGATGATTTTTTTTTTCTTTTTCTCCTCTGAAACTACTGAGCCAATCTCAACCAAACTTTGCTGAAATGATCCTTGGGTGGTCCCCTTTCAAAGTTGTGTCCGTCAGCACCGTCTTGTATCAAAGATGGCCGCCATTACCAAAAATATAAATTTCTTCAAATGGCCTAAAACTGCTCTATTTTAAGCCAGAAAGTGCCCAAATTTGAACTGTATAAGCATAATGATGAGCTTTTTAACATATATTACGGGATTTTTATGAACTTTGAACTTTTGCCTATTTTGACCGATTATGCAAATTAGAAAAAAGGGGGATGAAATTAAAAAAAAATCCTCTCCTCTGAAACTACTGTGCCAATCTCAACCAAGCTTTGCTGAAATGATTCTTGGGTGTTCCCCTTTCAAAATTGTGTCCATCAGCACCGTCCTGTATCCAAGATGGCCGCCATTACTAAAAATAGAAATTTCTTCAAATGGCCAAAAACTGCTCTATTTTAAGCCAGAAAGTGCCAAAATTTGAACTGTATAAGCATGATGATGAGCTTTTTAACATATATTACGGGATTTTTTATGAACTTTGAACTTTTGCCTATTTTGACCGATTATGCAAATTAGAAAAAAGCGGGGATGAAATTAAAAAAATTTCTTCTCCTCTGAAACTACTGAGGCAATCTCAACCAAACTTTGCTGAAATGATCCTTGGGTGGTCCCCTTTCAAAATTGTGTCCGTCAGCACTGTCTTGTATCCAAGATGGCCGCCATTACCAAAAATATAAATTTCTTCAAATGGCCAAAAACTGCTCTATTTTAAGCCAGAAAGTGCCCAAATTTGAACTGTATAAGCATAATGATGAGCTTTTTAACATATATTACGGGATTTTTATGAACTTTGAACTTTTGCCTATTTTGACCGATTATGAAAATTAGAAAAAAGGGAGATGTTATTTAAAAAAAATCTTCTCCTCTGAAACTACTGAGCCAATCTCAACCAAACTTTGCTGAAATGATCCTTGGGTGGTCCCCTTTCAAAATTGTGTCCAACAGCACCGGCTTGTATCCAAGATGGCCGCCATTACTAAAAATAGAAATTTCTTCAAATGGCCAAAAACTGCTCTATTTTAAGCCAGAAAGTGCCCAAATTTGAACTGTATAAGCATAATGATGAGCTTTTTAACATATATTACGAGATTTTTATGAACTTTGAACTTTTGCCTATTTTGACCGATTATGCAAATTAGAAAAAAGGGGGGATGAAATTAAAAAAAATTCTTCTCCTCTGAAACTACTGAGCCAATCTCAACCAAACTTTGCTGAAATGATCCTTGGGTGGTCCCCTTTCAAAATTGTGTCCGTCAGCGCCGTCCTTTATCCAAGATGGCCGCCATTACTAAAAATAGAAATTTCTTCAAATGGCCAAAACTGCTCTATTTTAAGCCAGAAAGTGCCCAAATTTGAACTGTATAAGCATAATGATGAGCTTTTTAACATATATTACGGTATTTTTTATGAACTTTGCACTTTTGCCTATTTTGACCGATTATGCAAATTAGAAAAAAGGGGGGATGATTTTTTTTTTTTTTTCTCCTCTGAAACTACTGAGCCAATCTCAACCAAACTTTGCTGAAATGATCCTTGGGTGGTCCCCTTTCAAAGTTGTGTCCGTCAGCACCGTCTTGTATCAAAGATGGCCGCCATTACCAAAAATATAAATTTCTTCAAATGGCCTAAAACTGCTCTATTTTAAGCCAGAAAGTGCCCAAATTTGAACTGTATAAGCATAATGATGAGCTTTTTAACATATATTACGGGATTTTTATGAACTTTGAACTTTTGCCTATTTTGACCGATTATGCAAATTAGAAAAAAGGGGGATGAAATTAAAAAAAAATCCTCTCCTCTGAAACTACTGTGCCAATCTCAACCAAGCTTTGCTGAAATGATTCTTGGGTGGTCCCCTTTCAAAATTGTTTCCATCAGCACCGTCCTGTATCCAAGATGGCCGCCATTACTAAAAATAGAAATTTCTTCAAATGGCCAAAAACTGCTCTATTTTAAGCCAGAAAGTGCCAAAATTTGAACTGTATAAGCATGATGATGAGCTTTTTAACATATATTACGGGATTTTTTATGAACTTTGAACTTTTGCCTATTTTGACCGATTATGCAAATTAGAAAAAAGGGGGGATGAAATTAAAAAAATTTCTTCTCCTCTGAAACTACTGAGCCAATCTCAACCAATCTTTGCTGAAATGATCCTTGGGTGGTCCCCTTTCAAAATTGTGTCCGTCAGCACTGTCTTGTATCCAAGATGGCCGCCATTACCAAAAATATAAATTTCTTCAAATGGCCAAAAACTGCTCTATTTTAAGCCAGAAAGTGCCCAAATTTGAACTGTATAAGCATAATGATGAGCTTTTTAACATATATTACGGGATTTTTATGAACTTTGAACTTTTGCCTATTTTGACCGATTATGCAAATTAGAAAATAGGGGGATGTTATTTAAAAAAAATCTTCTCCTCTGAAACTACTGAGCCAATCTCAACCAAACTTTGCTGAAATGATCCTTGGGTGGTCCCCTTTCAAAATTGTGTCCATCAGGACCGGCTTGTATCCAAGATGGCCGCCATTACTAAAAATAGAAATTTCTTCAAATGGCCAAAAACTGCTCTATTTTAAGCCAGAAAGTGCCCAAATTTGAACTGTATAAGCATAATGATGAGCTTTTTAACATATATTACGGGATTTTTTATGAACTTTGAACTTTTGCCTATTTTGACCGATTATGCAAATTAGAAAAAAGGGGGGATGAAATTTGAAAAATTTCTTCTCCTCTGAAACTGCTGAGCCAATCTCAACCAAACTTTGCTGAAATGATCCTTGGGTGGTCCCCTTTCAAAATTGTGTCCGTCAGCACCGTCTTGTATCCAAGATGGCCGCCATTACTAAAAATAGAAATTTCTTCAAATGGGCAAAAACTGCTCTATTTTAAGCCAGAAAGTGCCAAAATTTGAACTGTAGAAGCATAATGATGAGCTTTTTAATATTTTTACGGGATTTTTTATGAACTTTGAACTTTTGCCTATTTTGACCGATTATGCAAATTAGAAAAAAGGGGGGATGAAATTAAGAAAAAATCTTCTCCTCTGAAACTATTGAGCTAATCTCAACCAAATTTTGCTGAAATGATTCTTGGGTGGTCCTCTTCCAAAATTGTGTCCCGCATTTCAGAACACTGACCAAGATGGCCGCCACAGCCGAACTTAATTTAACATAGGACCCTATGGGAAATTCCCATAAACATCTTCTTGTCTGAAAGCATTTGGTCAATAAGAACAAAATTTTGATGAAATAGTCATTGGATGGTTCTCTTCCAAAAATGTGTCCTGCGGTTCGGCCCTTCGATCAATTTGTTTTTTTTATTTTAATACATTTCGTGTTATATTTCAAAAACTATAAGAGATATATGTTAACTTTAAATTGCAAAAATGTGCACCATGTCGATATCTACCTACTATTTGAAGTAAATATGATTACCCATCTTGGAGTTCTTGCCCATTTTTTCATCAAATTAATTTTTTTTTTAATACTTTTCGTCTTATATTTCAAAAACTATACGAGATAAAGGTTAAGTTTAAATTGGAAAAAATTTGCAGCATGTCAAGATCTTCCCACCCTGCAATTTTGAAGTAAATCCCATTACCCATTTTGGAGTTATTGCCCTTTTTCATCAAAATGTTCTCAATTTTAATACTATCATCTTATATCTCAAAAACTATTAGAGATAGAGGGAAAGTTTAAACTGCAAAAATGTTCAGAATATCAAGATCTACAAAACATTTCCCACAGTTAAAAATGTGTGACAACTGTGTGAAGAGTTATTCCTCTTGAAATGCATTTTTTGTTGACTCACTGCTTTTGGTTACTCAAATAATCAAAGGGAAGCAACTCTATTACAAAATGTGAAGTAGGAAAAGCTAAATTTTGAGAATCATTGACATATATGTTTTTTTTACAGCATTTTTGATAACTTACATTAAAGGGGGAACCCCTGCCCAAATTTTTTTGTAGAAGGGGTCTGCAATGACGAAGGCTACATTTGTTAATTTTTTTCACCGAAGTTATCAAGTTTTATTGACTGATGTTGTTATTATACCCAGGTGAGATATACAGGCTCCTGGGAGCCTCTAGTTTTTACTTTTATATTACTGTAGTTATCTTCATCGATTACTCAGATATAGATAACATGATGGACATAAACAATGAAAAATGTTAATAATGAGATTGAAATCATCAAATAAAGCTATAAAAAGTAGTTTATATATGTAATTAAAGTACACAAACCCTTTGTAATGCTTATATACATGATAGTTTGCACTGGCGTGCTACCATGAATAGTTTTAGATTTAATACAGTGAAAAACACAATGCATATTTACGTACATTCGTTCCGGCTCTGTCAGCCACTACTTTCCGGTTTGGTCGCAAAAAATTGTGTTTCAGTAGAACCGGTTTTGTCTATGTAAAAAATTGAAAGAATAGCGAAAACAGCTCAATATCACAATTATGTTTCCTTTTTGTAATTTATCTAAGGTTCATTATAACACTTGTCAAGGGTATGTTCGACTTGCAAATTGATAAAAAGAAAAAAAATGTCATCAATGAATAAGTTGTGAAAAAAAAACAACAGCACATAGTCAAAATATTTTACATGTGGATGTTTTGTATAACATTAAAAGGAAGAAATACAAAACGGTTTGTGCAGAATTGGCATTCACCAAGTCACCTTCGACAGAATGGTCATGATTTTCTATAGAACTTATAATTCTTTTTCTTTATTTGCTATGCAGTTGGATTATTACAATATTGAAAGTGTTTGATTAAAAGTAGAAACTCTCACTGTTTATATAGATATCAAGTAACTCTTATTCTTTTGGATTAATTTTGGTTTTCAAATAATATATTGAAGGACAGTAAGAAATTTTGATTAAACAAATTAATAAAAAATAAATAAAAATAGGGAACCGCACCAGTAGCGTAATGGTTAGCGTGCTCGCCTCGAGTGCGGTATATTGTGGGTACGAGCCGCGGTCTTGTCAAACAAAAGAATATACAATTGGTATTTGTTGCTTCTCCGCTAAGTATGCATCATTAAGGAGAAAGAGCAAAGACTGGTTGGCTCGGAATCAGAATAATGTGTCCGAGTGGAGCGACATATCTACACAATGACTGTTGTTAGCTCACCTTGCCAAAGGCAATGTGAGCTTTTACCATCACTTGGCGCGCGTCGTCCGTCGTCTGTCATCTGTTTACTTTTCACATTTTAATCTTCTCCTCTGAAACGCCTCAGCCAAATGAAGTGAAACTTAAGTAGGAAGCATCTATGGAAGGTCCTCTGTAACGATTACTCATTTCGTCCCGATCCGTTAACAAACATTGTCGCCACAGGCGATTCTTGTTTCTGATTGGCCGATTTTTTTTTTAAATATTCTCCTCTAAAACTTCTTAGCCAAATGAACCAAAACTTAGTAAGAAGCAACTATGGAAGGTCTTATATAAAGATTGCTCATTTCATCCCGATCTCACAAACTGAACACAAATATGACTTGTCCCGCATTTCATGAAACGACTCCTCAACGGCTGTTATACTGATAGGATTCATCTGTAAAGTAGCAGATACTAAGTAAGTGAATGCTGCATGTAAAGATACACAAACATATGTATGGAGCTCACAATAAAATATAAATTTAGCAATCAAATTGTCTGAAGCTTATACAAATAAAATGAGGGTAATCGCAAGATTGAAACATAAGATGTTTTAATAGTATTTCTTCGCTGCCCAGTTAATGTTTTTTTTTTTTATCCTGCACTTGTTTTATTCGCGTAGTCACATGGTATTGACCGGATATTTTTTGCTATACATTTGTATTTGGTACCTGATTCATGTTGAGCGACGGTAAGAAACAGTAACAGCATTCAATATGCTTATAAACTTATACGCGCGGATTTCACAGAGGACACAATCAAAAACGATAAGAACAACGCTTGTTTCTGCTCTTTTTAGACAATTTGACAGTTTCTTTGGGGCTTTTGAAATAACACGATAGATACAATATACGTACATTGTCAGAAAATATATAATTCATTTCCACTCGCTGCGAAACGGGTAAGAAAAACTCGTCAAAACTCGTATATATAAATTTTATATTTTCGACAATGTATATATATGGTCTATTTTTTTCTCTCCCTCGTTTCACTCCTCCGAAAATATTTTTTTATTTACTAAAATAATGTAATATAAATAAGACTCGACACAGTGTAGGGTTTTGCTTTCGTTACAAGATCGCATAGCATTATTATAAATATATATCAACATAACAAATTCATTCAGTCTGTCATTTCTACTCCCCCCCCCCCAAAAAAAAAATACAAAATATATACGAGTGATTGAAATTCTTTTGGCATTAATATTGGTGGATGGGCAGGGGACTATAACATCCGAAGCACGAACTTTTGTCGTATTACAACTTGTAACGAACGTTGCATTAATCGAGTACACCTAACATTTTCTGTATATACAAACTGCCAAAATCGTCCATGCGGAAAGGAATTCAATACTACAGCCTTTATTAATTTGCTTATCTGTAATGTTAATGTAAACATTATACTGTGAAGAAATGTAAATATCGTTTCCACGAAGTTATTTCCACAGAGTGACTTACTTCGTTATCAACGAGTATAAAATCAAAATATTGTATTATAAAAAGAATCTCCCACTACTCAAGTGATGCGCCTGTACAGTGAGTGTAGCGTATTGAGCACCAACCATGATGCCAGTGCCACAAAAAGCATAACAAAAATCAAGTGTTCGCGACAGTAGCAATTTAACATAGAAATAACGATTTTTTTATTGTACAAAGTAGCTGAAATTAGCAGCCATGGTGAATCTTCATACCATGCATCAGTATTTATCGCTTTTGAGATATTTCCTAATCATAACTATTGCTAAATTGCAATATAATGCTCAATGATAATAATACGATCAGTCGTATTTACATACTGACAAATCCGTTTCTTAATAAATGACACAACCGGTTTCTATACATGTTTACATTTTGACCAAGCCGGATTTCAAAAACATCTGTTGACATCATGTTTTAGGGTATGACTAGTTACTAACTGACTTTTCATCAACAAAATAATATTTCTAAGTAAAATCAATCATTCATCAATACTTTTTTCTTTTTTGGCAACATTTAATTCATTCGTAAATGCAAGATATAGCGATATTTCAGTTGATTGTAGTGATTTTGATGCCGGATTCCTTATAACTTATAGAAAAATCTAATTTTACACTGCAAAAATAAATGATATTTGGACAAAAAATTAAATTAATAATAATAACAATCATAAAGCTTCATAATTCAAAACATTATATACACAGTATATTCATAAATACTTACGATAATTATCTGTGTCTTCTTTAAAAATACCGCTTTAAAATATCCCGGATGTTGACCAAGCATTTTCGATCGGAGCTCTTTGACGACAGTGGTGTATCGTTGCGAATTCTTTCTACTGCTTTATTTTCTAATATTATTTTATCGTTTTAATTTAGCCTTCTTATGTTTTTTTATATTAGTACATGTTATACCTATGATTGGCCCTCCATGATATAGCTAAAAATACTCATCTGGTGTTAAACAATCACTCACTCCTATGACCAGGAGTTTGAACGATCTGTTCGTTATAATAACTAAATGGGTGCGTTTAAAACATAATTTTGATAATAAATTGTCAAATATGTTGTTCATGTCGACGAACATGCCGAAGAACAGACTCAATTATTATTAAATGCAATATTTTTTTAGAGGGAAAAAGAAATGTTGGTATGCTAAATTTATTCTATTATAAGTTGTGATATTTCAAATGATCAATTTAATGCAATATAAGGAAATATTCTTTCCATACTGAATTTCCTGTTGTCAAAAAATTTCACAAAAGGAAGTCACAGTACACTTAAAACGCTAAGGCATATGTCATAGATGACACAGTGTGATTACCACTTCAAATGTTATATGACTCGTGTGAAGCTTCCTTAATTCTTCACTGAGTAGCAATTTCTCTTCCTTCTGTGTCATCTATGGTTCACTAACAAAACGAAAAAAAAATACTTGAATAAATTAGGGATCGTCGTGATCGTATCGTAGTTGGATTTACAACTATCTATGCAATCAGTGACTATCACCACTAGAGTTGTGAGTTCGAAAACAGATATGCACTATGAATGTGAAAGAAAAGAATTCCGATAGCATAACTGCCAGAAAAAATCTTTACGTTCATGTTCAATATCTCAACTCAAGTGGGTATCGACCTATCTCTTAAGTTATCATTTACAAATATGTTTAGTATTCTCGCCATAAAAAAACATTTAAGGGCGTCTCGGTGGTGTAATGTTCAGCATGCTCACCTCGAGTGCGGAAATTCGTGTGCTCGCGATCGATCTCCTTTCAGGTAAAAAAAAAGAAAGGTATCAGTGGCTTAGGAGAGAAAGCAAAGACCGAGCACACATGTTGTTTCCACACAAAATAAAATTCAGATTATCTACTTTAGACATAAAAAATCTGTAATTATTCTTCATAATTATCCAAATTTATGGGCATAATAAATCTATAATTGCTATCTGGCATACTTTGCATATCAACTAAGTCCACTTGGCCCCTTGAATTGAAATCTTTTGACACAATAGGTTTGACAACAACTCCTTTGGATTTGTCCTTCTCAGTTGACATTCTTCGCACAAAGACTTGTAAAGGTTAATGCAATTGAGAGTAATGTTAGTATATTTCCTATTAATTTCTTTTTGCATCTTATCTCTACCAGCATGATTCAAAGCCAAATGAGTTTTCTTGATTATATCATAAGTTTCTTCTATTGAAACAAAGTATTTAATGTCGTCGTTGTCTGTTTTCCTTTTCCTGATAAGTTTGGTCAAGTCTCCCTGAAAATATGTTAATAAAATAAGTGTCTTGTCATACTTATTTTGATGTAACCTAAAGGTTGGTGTACAACAATGTTACCAATTATATCAAGGAATTCAGAAGTTACGAACCGGAAACGAATGGCACGGACAGACAGACAAAGTGATTTCTATATACCCGCCCCTGAATTTGGTCGTGGTGGTATAATAGCTCCAACAAAAGGGCATTATAATAACTCCTAGACCTTTCAAATATTGATTTTGTCATGTTGATAATTTTTGGAATAAATATCAATCAGCTATCTCCTTGATCCAGTAAAAAAAATAAAAGACATCAAGATATGCCTCCTGTTAATTAAAAGACAGAAGGCCAAAGCTGTTGATTGTGAATCTACACATTTTGTAAGACCTTGTGTAAACCTCTGGATGCATATTTTGACTTGTTTTCTTTGCGTTTGTTTTTGGTGCCGTATCCATACATGGCATTCCTCATATCAAGCTAGAAATAATGTGAGCAAAGATCACTAACTGATACCTCCGCTCCCCTATGGTATTCAATGGCAAAGTCCATGTTTTGCTATGTGAAACCTCAAAAGTCGTTCAGATCAAAATCTAAAATAGGAGGTGCACAATGGCATCACATAATAAAGATTCTGTGAAAGTTTCATTGAATTTCATTCATTGGTTTAGGAGGAGTTGCGGATGCAAGGTTGGGACGGACGGACGGACGGACGGACACCACGATCACTATGCACCCCTACTCTTCAAAGCAGTGGTATACTACTTAAGAGCAATGGATGGAAGTAAAGATATTTACCTTCCGATATAGTAATAGTCATCTCTTGACTTCTTGTAGTTTTCGTCAGTTTCTATGCGATGTAGACATACAATGATTTCTAGTATTATTTCTTTTGGCAGCAAAACCTTTTCTTTCTTTTCATTGTAATATTTATACATTTCATCAATAAATTCCCTTTCTCTTCTATCTTGTGCCATTTTAACAACTTGATGTTCAATGATTTAAATCCAACAGTGAGACGTTCACTCAGTATAGTGGGGTGAGTAGCAACTCATTCCCATACTACATGTAAAGGAGATGCGTTTAAGTCATTAAAGCATTTAATTACATGTAACAGTACAATTGTTGAAAACATGCAGATTTATTGTACATTTTATCAATAAAATGAAATCAGTAAATGTGTGTAAAATTCTCTAAAAGTTTCAGTAATTTCATGTAACTACTGCTAAAAATTAGTAATTTCACGCAATTACTAAGCCCTTTAGGAATTACATGAAATTCCTGAATTTTAAGTAATTTCATGAATTTCCTGAATACACGCATTTACTGTAACAATCACTTGTCTACTCACTGAACACATTGATTAAAACAGATAGTCAAATGACGTACTAGCAGATTAATGATTGGAAACGTTTTCGAAATTCGTGGTCACTAAATGATTAAATTGTTTAAAACAAAAGACTCTGCTAATTTATGTGTTCGTCCCGTAGCCTATTATGATATCTGTGTTTCGAAAGGCTACAGTTTGTTCCTAGTAAAAAGGTTTTACAATCTATAAACATACACTGAATATAAAGCAAACAAAATCATCATGACGAAGAAAAATGAATAGATACCAAGTTATGTTTAATGATACTTAAAGCAAGCGATCTCATTTTGTCTTAATATGACTACAATTTCATTAACTACACATTATACGTTTCATCACCCATGACAGTGTTTAGGAGACCGTGAGGTGTATCCTAGTTGATGATATTTGTAATGCATGTACGAACTAATGTACCAACACAACCTTAATTACAATTTAAAATTCACCTGTGATGTAAATCTATTGTCTAAGCTCTCCATTATTTTCAAGGAATGGAGAGCTATGAACAATGTGGACAGGGGCGGAGTTATTGTTCTCTTTGTACTTTAGATACTATACACAAGTTTTTTTTTGTTACAAGATTAATAATTAATAAAATTAATAAAGTACAATGGGTGGATTTTAAGTTGAAGAATGTCCTCGTATCTCTCCATTCCTTAAAAACAATGGGCCTCGGCCCCTTAGGGGCCTCGGCTCCATTATTTTTAAGGAATGGAGAGTTACTTGGACATTCTCCTATACGTAATATATATATATATTTGTTTAGAAAGTGCTCTACTTTGATATCTCGTAACGTGCTTTAAACTAACATCAAGAGAAATGTAAAATATAATATACTAATTGTGCAAGTACTTTTTACATATCACCTAAAGCTCATAGTATTTTGTCGACGTTTTCTAATTAAGGACGGAACATTTACATTACACCAGTTTCCGACAGGAAGTAAACATATCAATATCAAATCAATAGTTAACTAAGGACATACTTTACTGTTAACTATTCTAATGAATTTACATAATTTACTTAATTCCACCACATAATTTGAACACATCAAAGCACAATATTTTACAACATTTGGACTACATTTGTATTTTTGGGGAATCAACATGGCTCTGTAATGAATACATTCAGTGCATTCAAATATATAATGAAACTCATTTTCCAACTCTCTACCCTGACACATATTACATACTCTATTCTCTCGATTTATATTTTGCCACGGACCGATTTCAATGGGTAATCTGTGATTAAAGGTACGGAAACGACAAAGTAAGAATAAGTCCTTATCCTTTAAAATTTCCTGGTAATTTTCAAAAGATACCCCTTTTTGCATAATCTATAATTCAAAGCCTTGGGTGAATTATCTACAGATGTACATGTATTCAAAGTCTGTTTAAATTGATCTATTAAATTCATCTTAACAACATAACTCAACAATTGTTCTGAAATACAATTCTAGTATAACCATATATATGATAAACCACTCTTATTTAGAATAGCCTGGATATTTGTTTTATCCATAATGAAAAACCATCTCTTACAAAATTATTACTTTAAGACTAATTTATAACATATGTGAGAAAGCTTTCTTTGTTTTCTCATAATAAGTTTACACCAGAATGTTATCATTCTAACTTTAATATCAATACTAATGGGATATCCTCCTAGTTCACCATAGACCATATAATCCGAAGTTGAAGTTTTTAGATGTCGAAGTAGCTCACAAAATTTCAAATGTTCACCAGTTAATTTTTTAGCATTACTAAATGACTAGGACTTGCTGAATTTTATTCCAAGATACAAAAAATCTTCTACAATCTCTAATTTCTTATCCCCATACTTAAAATGAATGTTTGTTGGCAATCTTCCCTTGGAAAAAAATCAAAACTTTTATTTTGTCTATATTTACTTTAAGTTTCCATTTGATGCAGTATTCTTGGATTAGATTCAGCGTATTCTGTAGATTACTTGCAGATTCTGCCAAAAGGGCAGTATCATCAGCATACATAATCACATTTTTTTTTAACATAATTAAACCAAGCTCTTGTTCTAATTCATCAGATAAAGTTCTCAAATCAGTTACATTATTCTTTTCTAAAAATGTTTCCAAATCATTTAGGTATAAAGAAAATAGGAAAGGGAGTAAGATTGGTACTTGTCTGACTCCGTTCCCGCAGGTAAAAAATTCGGAAAATTCATTATTATTCATTAGTTCTAGATTTCACATTATGATACATATTAACTATTACATTGTGCATTTTACCATTAATATGATTCATGAGTAATGTACACTATAAACCCTCTCTCCAAACAACATCGAAGGCTTGTTCAAACTCTATGAATACACAGAACATGTTTTTCTTTTTCAAGGTTAAAAGTTCAAATAATGAGTGCAAAGAAAATATACTATCATTTGTTGAGTATCCCTGTCTAAAATCTACTTGGCTTTCGTTGCTCAACAAAAATTCGTCTGAGTAAGCATTCAATTTTTTAAAAAGTTTCCATACACAGCTCAACATCGAAATTAGTCAATTATTTTTAGGATCATCAGATTTCCCCTTGTTCTTGAATATGGGTATACTATTTCCTGAAAGATATATACCTGGTACTTTATCTGAATCGAATATACAATTAAACAATTTAACATAGATCGGTATAAGCAAATGTGCTGATGGTGTTATATATTCATTACTATTTTGTTTACCTTAATTCCATCATCTTTTGTCTCATTACTTTCCTATGATTAACGATACTTGTGTCGAGCAGCTTTTTATACTCTTTTTCTGCCTTCTTCATCTCTAATTTTGAGGATTCTGTTTTATTTCTCTTATGTCTACTCTTTAATTTACAGTTTAATCATGGCTTTTTAGATACACCTACTTTACTCTTTTCTTCTCTTATGTTTCTCTATTTCTTAATTCCAAAAGTTGTCTAAGCTGAATTTATAAAACGTTTACTGAGCTTTTCAACACAGGTATCAAGTTCAGCTTGTGAAATATTTTCTGGAGTGAAATTATTCACAGAATTCTCTAAGTCATTCATAAGCTCTAAGTCTTTATTTTCAAGAAAAAGGATATTTTTCGAATTCTCCCACCTTCGTGGTTTTTTATTTACATTTTTGTCAGCTATACTGTTTGACGATGACCTCATACATGTAAATTGTTTAACATGATCTATACAAATTTATATTTGGCAATGGACATCTGAAGGAAGTTTACTAAATACTAACACTTGTATATTAGTAATATGCTTTAAGTACTCTGAAGATGCTATGATATAGTCTACAACACTAACATTTTTGCATGTAAATTTACTAATTTCTTTGTCCTCACCTATTCTAACATTTGAAATGAACACATCATTATATTTACAAAAATCTAACAATTTTCTACCATACTGGTTTATAACCTTATCTTCATTAGTCCGTCTTAGGGGAATATCTAATTCTTCCAACATATATACATTACTTGTATCAGTAAATAAATGTTCAACATTCTCATTGTTACATAATTCTATATCAAAATAAAAAAAATCGGGTTCTTCTGACGTTCCGTTATTAAACTCACCATGTAAACAAACATATTTATAATTATTTCGAAAATTTTGAAACTCATTTTCTATTTCACTAAAAACCTCAATCGACGCACACTTAGCATTTTCTGGTGGGATCTCAGATGTACTAAGGTATAATTTGACGATATTTAAGTGAAGTTGACCTAAGACCTATAGGTAATAAGAACGCGCAGTATTTCGTCTGTAAGCGAAAATTTATATTGTCTGAGGCACATTTAGTCGTCTTTAACATTTCAAAAACCCTTTCTAAATGCAGTGTTTTTAAAGTGCTACGAACGTGAATTGATCACCACATGGGTCACACCCCGCTTGTTACGACGTTGAATATAAATTGTATCCCCCACACAACTAGCGGATACTTTGCAAGAGGGACCGTAATGCACAAAGCAGGTAATCTATGTAGTATTTCTGTTAATCGAGATTCTCATGGGGTTGAAAACTGTGACAATGCATCGTATCTCATTCTGCCATAGGTAATACAATATCTTAACAATCTGGGAAAATATACTTAGATTTGACTGCTATTAAATACTAAAACGAAATCCAATATTTAATGGTATAAAAACATTGAATACACATTGTAAAAATGTAGACACGAGTAATTGTTTAAACTTGTGTAATATTATATTAAAATGTTAAGGCATATACAATTTAATATTTATGGTTTCAAGATGCTGTGTGGTCAGATAGCGAGACCTCGGGAATTCATAAGGGGATACTTCATTCAAATTTACAACAATATTTCCTCATATATGCATAATGTTGGTGCATTTATGGCTCAAGTACATGTAAAACTTGACCTTTCAACGATTCCTACTAAATTTAGGAGAAGTACGAAACGCTACAGATAATACAATGAAATAATTAATAAAATATTAGGTTTATTTGTAAATGTTTCATGACTTTAGATGGTATTGTAGGTCGTGTGGTGTGTGCTTGTGAATATTATTTTTACAAAATTGCTTTGGCGAATATTGAACAACCAAACGTATTACTACTGATAACGTGTGGAAATCAAAAGTCTAATTAATAAAACAAAATATCACATTAAAATGTTATAGTGCGCCTTACTTGGGACAAAGATAATATCATACCATTCGCTCTAAATAAATTGGGTAACATGATACTATTATTTGTATACTTGACGAATAATTTAAAACAAATTTATTCGCACACCTTTATCATGTTTATTGTACTGAAAATTGAAGGATAAAAAAAAACCAAATAGTAAATGGTGTATCATATATGTAGAATAGTGTGACGTTTGAGTAGTGCAATTGTAAATGAGGAATTGTGCGTATGGTTAGCGAGTATGGTAATGTTGAACCTTTCAAGAACTGTAGACCTATAATTTAAAACGATATCCTGGTAATTGTTAAACTATTTTTGAGCAGTGTGTCATTTAAATATGTACACCTTGGAGATGGATAGTACTGCTTACCTATGGAAAATATATAATTATCACCTTTAAAATAAATTCAAGAAAGCTTTCTTGTAGGATGGTGACCAATTGGTTATGTGTGTTTAATTTTAATGTAATTTAATATAAGATATAAGCTAGCACGGAATCATATATGTTCTGTGATAAGACATCATATTTATATTGAGAAAGTGAAACTAGTTGATCGAGATAATATACAAACTTCGCTTAATACGCTTAGATATATTCAGCAAACAGTGGTTCACAATTCGGAACGTCAATAGTAAGTTAAAATCACAGCCACCGAATTTAACAGGTATATTGTCAATCAGAAAACCTAGCATTAGTTATCTGTACAAATATTTAAATTTGCATACGTATGCCATTCTTTGTTTGTTTTGCTCGCTTTGTTGATATTGGTGGAATTGCTTACCATCATTGTTTAAACATTCATTTGATAATTATTTAAAAGACAGAGATTAATAAATACTGTCATATATTTGAATAAAATATACATGTATTTACTGCATTGTAGCAATTAAGACAAATGTTGAAAGATATATATTGTGTTGTCTTGGCTGATACATTAACACTTATCTGTGGTTTCCTGCAACGTTTTACTGTCGTACTACTTTCAGACTAACGTGTGAAGGAAATGGAATCACCAGTTAAAATTGTAGCTATATTTGTGCAGCTGATCTGTATCATCAAATCTCAAAGTAAGTTTATTATATAGTAGAAAACTAGAAATTCATTATGATATGCATTGGTAACTTCTAATTGTGCTGAAGATATATCATCTTCAAAGTAATAGTTTTTACTATGCATATTTGGAAATAAGTGTAAATACTATCTTCATAGTTGTTTAAGAAACGTTTAATGATACCAAAGTGGTAATAAAAACAGTAAACAGAAGAAGGACAGACAATACAATGACCAAAAGAAAAAAGAAAAAGAAATGGCGGAATACTAACCCAACAAATTCAGCGTTCAAAATAACAATAGAAAAAACCAACATAATTATAATATATGTATGACATTGTACAGGATCGATTACTACTATAGAGGTAAGCCGTATTCCGTGAGCTAATGGCTATCCTACGTGTGGCTAATTAGAATTTATAATATACATTAAGTGGGCAAATTTACCACCTGTTCGATTGATTTGTTTATATATTACATGTAAATAAATATATATGCTTAGTATAATGGGAACGAAGGGTTTTTTATTCGGATATATTAATTTCGAAAAAAAAAAAAAAATTATCAGGAATATTTTATAGTCAATTATATTAACTCTATCAACGCATCTAAGAAAAAAAACCCACCAATGTTGTAAGTGGTTCTTGTTTCTCGCAAAATCAATTAATCGCTAAGAACATCGCGAAATTCTGGAAAACATACGAATGAACACAATTAAAGAAGAAACAATTTATTCCTTCTGTTCAAATAGTAAATTCTGGATAACAAATAATAGCTAAAACTAGACCAATGCAAACTCCCACGAAAAGAGCAATATATCTGAATATTGCTACTGTAGAGAAAGTTAACCTGCAATTCAGCTAGTAAACATTTGTTTCACAACTTATTGTTGGAATATGGTAGAATTGTGCACATTACAAACGATCGTGGATTTCATAAACATCATACGACTGTTTTGACGCGATTAACAGAACATCTTATATAATATCATACACCTCTAACTTTGCTTTGTTTTAAGACTGTATGACAATGAATATGTAAAAAGTAAAAGTCATATGATGTCAGCTTAAATGTAGTTTTATTTGAAATAGAATACCTATCAAATAATGGGACCCCTTCACAAAGTACAACTTACACTTGGACCAGCGGACCTTTAGGTGCACGCTTAGCAGTGACTGGTGGACCTACCAATGACTTTAAGAGTAAATCGTGTGCTACAACAAATCTTAATCAATACAAAGCTTGGTGGATGCTGGCATTTCCTGGAAATACTATATATTTTACAAATGTCAAGATATTTTATCGTAGTAGCAGTAAGTATCCTTCAAGTAATGTATATATTTAATGGGTGTTCAAATTGCTTGAATTACTCTTCCATTTAAAATTTATTTTATGTAAATTCTATATCTGTGGTCCAGATGAGCGGGATATGAACATCTTTCTAAATACATGAACATATCTCAAAACCATGAGTTAAGAAAGATAAACATAGAGGAGTACCACTCAACTGTAGGCTACATGCAGGTAGTTTCACAATAACAATTGTTGTTCCTTTACTTTAATTTGTGACTAAGTGTAAAGTTGGATAACTCCTCGTGCTTATTTACATCTATCTTGAGGTTCCGGCTTGGAACAGCCACATACATTTGTAGGAGTTTAACCCTTTAATGAAATAACAAACCCCTTATTGATAATTAGATCTCAGGCGGCAATGCAGATGCAAACAAGCAATAAAAATCGATGCGCAGATTTGCTTACGCTCAAAAATACCCAAACAATGTTTTACAGATATTAATGACAGTCAAGAAGTAAATTTTACCCACAGTTCAGTTGCAATAAATAGTTTTAGATGACTTGCTTTTCCGAATTTTGCATATATACTCAAAAATCTACCATCTTCTAAACTGTTTGCTTTGTTTGTAAAATGATGTAACAAGTTTTATAAAATATGTTTTAACAGAAGTTCTTGTACACATATCAAGAAAAATCTAGCAGCATTCAAGCTGCTTTGTTTTTAATAATGTACAATCAGCAAGTTTTAACAGAACCATTATCATGATAATTATTTGCCATGATGATAGATTTTGATATGAAATATATATATGTTCTATTTCACCTCTTAGGATGTACATTTCTGTATGAAACGGTCTTAGGGCCGAAACTAAAACTAAAACTAAAAGTTTGAAATATGTTTCATTTTAACAGCTGCAGTACGTCTCGCTGGATATTCCTTGTATGTCACCAACTCCAGTGTTAACACCACTTCACCAAAACCAACCAATGGTCATCTCTGCTTTCATCATACTGGGACTACACTTCCGTCTGTCAATCAAACTGTTGATTGTAATGTTCTTGGACAGTATATCGTAATCTATAATGAACGGAATAGAACAGCTGCTAATACTCCTGGATATAGTAAAATGGCTTGGCTAGAACTATGTGACGTTCAAATTTATGGTAAGTTGTACGATATCTCACGATGAGGAATATATCAAAAGAAACGGCACTAAAGAGTTAAGCTTATCAAAACCGAACCTCTTTGGGACCAGCTTTTGTGCTTGACATATAAAGGTGTTGATTAATACAGGTTACACTGGCCAAGATTTCCTACATTTGGATTTTATTTAAAATTCGGTTTGTATGGGATTCCGTTCATTAAGGGTTCGGTTTAGACAGATTTCACTGCGTTCAAAATGAATCAAAATGAAGGAATGTGTATGAATTTTGAAATGTTGATACTGGATAGATTTCTTCTGCATGTTCTGTTTGTTCATGCAAACAATAGTCACTGATAGCCATAACATCAATCAGGTACGCTCATGGTCAGAAAATTGAAAAGCCAAACAATTTTTAAATTATTTAAGGTGCAAGTAAGCCAAATGACATAAACAAGATAGACTAAATCGGCTAAGGTTACCTACCAATGAGGGAAATTGACACTACTTTTAATAAATCCCATTAGTATGGACCTGTAAATTTCAAGCATAAATATATGCAATAAACCATTTCATATATGAAGCACAGACTATTGGACGATATGATTATTATTTCCGCAAAAAAAAATGAATTCACATATATCTTTAATATTTAAAATTAAAATGATCATATAATAACTTTAAGGTTGCAACAAGACTTGGTTTGGTGAAGACTGTAATCAACAATGTTCATTAAAATGTACTGATCAACACTGTTATCCTGGGAATGGCAGTTGTGTATGGGGTTGTAACTGTCTACGTGATAATTGTGATAATTCTACTATTTGTACTGAAGGATGTAACAAAGGTTATGCAGCACAATATTGCAATCAGTGTAAGTATTCTTGAGAATATTTCTCCTTGGTGGTATAAAAATGGTACCTATTTTTTTTTTAAATCTTTGTGGGGTACACACCAATTTGTCCGTGACGATTTAATTAACGTTGGTACGTAATGATTTGGTAGGAGTGTCTGGAATGATCGCTGATTGCCCTAATACTAGGCTCAATTTCTTTACCACTTCCCTCTATACATTATATCACAATTGTAACTTTGAGCGATTCAGAATTATGCATCCTAGATGATATGTTTCGTTACGTTTGACATTCCTCACTCTTTAGTTTGATTACTAGTAGTACATTCAAGACAGAGGGGATCGTGAGTTTGGGTTAAGGCAGCAAACTGAAAACGGTCCGTCTTGTATATTGAGTGTAATAGAACTACCTTCTATAAACATAATGTGATGAATTTTCCGCATTAATCCCCGTGTGTGCATATGCATAATCGTAGGTCATTGATGCCTTTTGCCAGCAACCAGCGTTTCCTTACATAAATAACGTACACATTTTTTGCAGAGGTATGATTTATAATAATGAAATGAAAAACAACAATACCACGCTGTCGGAACAATTCCAAATTTAAATATCAAAATTGCTGAAAGAGGCAACATCGATACCCCTAACACACAAATACATGAGAGTCCACTTTCCTGCCTTGGCACAGGCACTTCAATAAAATGTGACGAGGCTAAGCTAGTTTTATGATTCAAAACTTCCGTTCTTATGCAAAATGATAGTGATGCAGTTAAACATCAATGACTGAAGATGCATATATTGACTATAATTGTTATAAATCATGTAGATGTTATAAATCGAAGTTTATTTACTAACACTTTGACCATTTTGTTTCTTCTGGGTATGAAAGAGGTAACACTTTTTTCAACAAAGGGACCGGGCCAATATACAAACCATACTATCTCAAAGCAACGACTAAAGCTGTCACTGTGTCATTTTGGACGCTTTACTTTCTTATTGTATGAAGTTGTGTAAAAGGGAGAATGCTGATAAACAAATCCCTTAACTATTTTATACGGACTTAAACATTTTGGGGAGTGTGTCATAAAAATATACTAAAACATCTATCCGTCTATAGAATTATATATAAATTAAATAAATTTAAAAAGGGCATTTGTCGTGTTTATTCTACATGCTAACCCACATACCAACGATATTGTTGACCACATTGTAATAGAATAGATTGTCAACTGAAAGCTGTTCAAAATACACCGATTTCTGCGACAGATATCATCAATGAACATGACCAAGATCCTGAGTTAGAGTCCTTGTCAGACTGGGTTAGAACAATTAGGTTTCTAGTACAAGGTCTGATTCACAAACTCAAAAATTGTGTTAATAGTCGACCTAAGTCTGTATTTAAAGACCAAGAAGCTGTTAAGTGTCTTTCCTCTCTTCATGACAAATATGTTATCGTTCCTGCGGACAAGACTTCCAACAATATCGTGTTTGTATGTAAATCATATTACTTCGAATGCCTAAGCAAGGAATTAGGCATAAATAGCAACACCTCTAGTAATACCACATACAAACCAACTTCGTTCGACAAAGATGAAATCCTAGCTAACCACAGATCATTCATGACCTCTATAAACATTCCCTCTGGTAAAGAGTCTGAGGATTTACCCTATTTATATTGGATACCTAATCTCCATAAGACACCATACAAAGAAAGGTACATAGCGGGATCATCAACTTGTTCGACGAAAGAATTGTCTATTCACCTGACAAAGATTCTGTCTGCAGTAAAAGAGGGACAACAGAAATATTGTGAAACTGTTTACTCGCGTAGTGGCATAAATCACATGTGGATTTTGAAAAACTCTAAAGATCTTTTGGATAACCTGAAATCAAGATCTTTCTCTCAGGTATCCTCCATCAAAACTTTTGATTTTTCAACTCTACATACCACCCTACCGCTTGACAAATTAAAAACCCGCTTAAAAGAAACAATTCATAAAGCTTTTAGTCATAGAAACTATGGCTCAAAATTTGTTGTGTTAGGCTACAATTCCACATATTTTTCAAACAAAGTTCAAAAAGGTAAAACATGCTACTCCGAGGAACAAGTGATCAGTATGCGGAATAATAGGATCTAAGGCAAAATCGTGCTGTAATGGAGTGTAACACCACTTTCTGAGGGTAAGATGGTTTTGAATGAATAGAAAAATGATTGGTGAAGCGATTTATATAAGGGTTTCTGATAGAAAATAAAATCCGATAGCCACGAAACGTGGAAATGTGCCGATCCTAGGGCTGGTGAGGCAAATTCGATGGTTTCCGTATATAGCACGCTCTGACGTTGAACGGCTACAGCAACTTTATCAATGCCGTTGAACGACAGAGGAATCTCGGACTACGAATATGGTTCTGCTTTGACAACTATTTTACCTATTTTGTTCCTGTATTTAAATACTGTTATAGTGACAGCCGGAACCTTTGAACCGTAATGAGAGCGGGAGGTTTGGCACCTTAAAATCTGATTCAACCCACCATTTCTTTAGAAATGCCTGTACCAAGTCAGAGTCATTACGTTTTTTACAGTTTTCCGGTTGTTGACTGATTTTGTCTGTTTATATAATTATGAGTTTTGACTTTCCCTTTGTAAGATTGTTCGGAGTTCGGTAATTTTGTCATTACCCTTATTATCTACTCAACTTCGAATTTTACTCGCCACAGCAGCACATTGATACATTCCTACTGTGTACATGTACTGGCTACATGAATTAAGCAAACGACCTCAAATGTCGCTTGATATCAGCCTCTAGCAAATATTCTACTAGTCCGAGATTCCTCTGTCGTCCGACGACATTATATATCATTGCTAGAGTCGACGGCTCTAGCAATGATATATAATGTCGTCGGACGACAGAGGAATCTCGGACTAATATTCTACCACACATGCTCTGTTCCTACAAGCAACATAACTCCAATCAAACAACTTGCTATCAGTAGTTGTAATAGGTTCTAAGAACACAACAGAATGAACATTTTTTGCAGTGTATATATTCTCCTAAAGTACTTGATAAACTTCGTTCACTTGATTGTAAGTTTAATTCGGTTGACAATTATATGTTTCTACCTTGTATACCACCATACCACATAAACTGATCAGATCCGTTTTCATATTGAAGTAAATGATCACTCGGTTAATCGACAAAATAGAGAAAAACAATCTATTAAAACGCTAGCATCGTACCCGGCGAGAAAACCATTCAAAATTATAACTACTGAATTGACCTATGAGCCACCACCTCTTTAACGGTCCTATCATGAAATTATATGGACAACATATTAATTAAGGAATTGCATAATTCAAAAGAAAAAACAATGTTCACAGGATCAGTAAAAGGACTTGGCGGGATCAGCGGATTGATCGAACCCGGTCCAAATTTGTGTCAATGTATATCTAACGTAATGAGATTTATCGTTGACAGATAACCTAGCATCGTTTGGTATAGCAACACAACAACCTACACAAGGCAATCCTAGCTTGGCAATAGATAGTGACAGAACGGCAGGGTCATGTTCCAAACATAGTGGTTCAGAGTCATGGTGGCAGGTTGACCTCGGAAAATTATCCGTTATCAAAAACATATACATTTATATTAGTGATACGGTTAGTGGTAGGTATGAAGGGAACTATTAACACTATAACTAATAGCTATTTATGCTATTCATAATGTGTTGGTTAAATGTTCATAGTATTCTAATCACCATTGTTGTTTAATGTCTGCATGAGAATTACCACCAATTCCCTTTCGACTGTAATGAACAACTTAAAAATATGCTTGAAGTTTTGGTAATAAAAGAAACACATTTTACTTCTGCTACCAGAGGATTACCATATTGTTCCACTTTCGACAGTTTATTTTACCAATTCTACTATCTCGGGTTAAGCAATATCGTAACCTCCTGGTAGCTATTTCGTGGCGGTCAGTTTTATTTGCAGAGGGAACCGGAGAAAACCACCGACTTGTCGTAGGTGACTGACAAACTTTCACGCATAATGTTGTATGGACCACACCTCGCCATTATTGGGATTTGAACTCACAACTTTTGTGATGATAGGCACTGATTGCACAGGTAACAGTAAATTCAACTACCATGCGATCACCACCACGACGGCCTCCTCAACAGTGATGAATGTACTGTCAAATAATCTGTATAGAGCACTAGATTCTGGAACACTGTGCTTTTAATACAAAACCAATTAACAATTGTAAACTAGTAATTTCAATTTTCATTAATGTATCATATTTAAGGTATACATCTTTTAATGGAGCCACTAAATTATCGCATACCAACAGTCGTGTTGTCAATTAGTTTTTATGTTTTGTTTGTAGGAGGTGATAATGGACCTACCGTTTATGCCACTAATACCAGTGGAAGCTGGGCAGACGGAATGTTACTAACTATGACATTAGATTTAAACAACAGTCTACCAGTTCTAAGCTATTATTCAGACCCGTTCATTATGGGACGTTATATTATCTATGTACCACGATCGGTGAACGTAGAGTTGTGTGAAGTAGAAGTGGTCGGTATGTATTTTCTTTGATCGAAACAGTAGGAACGCTCTTTAGATATGTTTATATTTGTTCGTGTCGTCCCAGCTTTTGACCTTGATTTCGAGAAGCCTTGTATTTGTATTATTATTGCTGATGAATCCATATAGTATCTAAATGCAGTATGTATAATAGAAACGGGTTATTTTAACACAATATATGGCTTAACATACAAATAGATAGCACAAAACCAGCCATGAATCGGGTACTGATCTTGTAAACATGGACAACAAGTAAAATGATTACATGTACCTTTGTAGTGAATATCGTACAACAGACAAGTTACGGCAAATATTTAAGTGTTTGTTTTATGATTAAGACTATAAAAACCCACAGATCCACATTTGATTTCATAGGTTGTTCTGTTGGACGATTTGGCCAAGACTGTAACCAGACATGCCCTGAGAACTGTCATGGATCCTGCCATCTAGAAACCGGCAGATGTATATACGGATGTAACAATGGATGGTTAAACCAATATTGTAACGAATGTAAGTTACCACAGGCAGATACTATATTTCATGTTGAAATTGAATTTCAGCAAACCAATCTATAATTCTATTATACAACTTTGTCATATCTTTCGTACATGCTTTGACCAAATTTTCAACGATTCAATGCATATACCGATATATACTTCATGCATGTTCTCAATGTGTCGTTGCGTTAAAAGTTAAAATAAAGACAAATTTGAAATATGTTATAATATAATTGTTGTTTGGTTTTGAGAAACATGCATATATTGGCTAAATAATACGATTTCGATGACAACACGTCTATTGCTATATACTTCTCAGACATATATAAATTGAGTCTCATGTGTTTGGTAGATATTTTTCTAATGTACGTATCAATGCAACATATTTTGTAGCATGTGCCGCAGGAACGTTTGGAAGTCAATGCTTAGAAGATTGCCATTGTAGAAATGTTAGTTTTCCGTGTAATCATGTTCATGGAACATGCCCTGAGGGTGGATGTCAACGTGGATACAAAGGAAGTAGCTGTAATATTGGTAAGGAGAGTGCTTGCTTTTTGCTTAATATAAAGTGAGCAGTAGATCAGCTAAAAATGTTACACGAACACGTTCCCAAACTGTAAAGGAAAGCAGTATATTATAATGGGTTTGTATATGAATGCAGATAGTGAGGAGAAATGTGCCTTTCAGCGATATACTCCTACAAGAAAATCATTTTTCATCCATTCCAACACACCTGTAGGTTTAGCCTGTGGCGGTAAAATAAGGACCATATATATTACAACAACAGTAGACTACATGGGTAATATAATAATAAACAACAATAGTACCATACAAAGATAAAACAACCAGGTGAATGAAACACAGAGGCCAAACTATCATGTAAAGCAACACCTGTACAATATCAAGTTATAATAAAGCCTACAAAACAGTAACGGCGTTTCATACATTTGTAAATAGTTGTACTGGATTTATACATTGCGCATGCAACTGAAATTATTTGTATTAAACTTATATATTTCAGTTCTAGCTGTGCTTTTATTACGAACGGGCACGTATCATTGTATTATATATGAAACGATTTCAGAATGTAGTGTTGGAACGTTTGGTTATAACTGTGAAGATTCTTGTGAAGGTTGTTTACTTGACACATGTGATAAGCGGAATGGGACATGCACAGACCAAAGTGGCTGTAAACCTGGATGGCAACCCAAGCTGCCCATGTGTGATTCAGGTAACTGGAATTCATTTTTCTTAGATCTCCTATTACTGAACGAATGTGCATTTAATTCTCATAAACCAAGAGTATATAGATACTCATTCGATATCTTTTCACATTTTTTATTTTCTTTTGATACCACACCACCAGGTTACTGCGCAAGGACTAAAATTGGGCTTTACCACTTCAAATGTTTAATCCACGAATCTCTGTATTTATTTAGTGGATTGGCGGATGACAGACCACAAGTGATTTCCGTATAGTTTCCTTAATTCCTGTTGTTCGATCATCACTACAATTGGCCAGTGTATGGCCCAATGTCATTGCTTCGACATAGGGAATATCAGATATTATTAAAGATCCGTATATTGGATTGTCTTTAAACTAGATAAGGTAGTAAATGAGAAGAGAAACAGCCTGCACATATATATATATATATATCATAGTGACGTAAAAAAATACATTGATTTTGAGGTCATATGGACCCCGTGATATATACATATGTCCTACATGTAGCTTTGTGCTGTCATTAAGTGGTGCATCTTGTCATAGTTATCATTTAGATGTATATGCTATTTTGTGACAACTCATGAAAATTGAAGTAACAACTCCCAATACTTCTATTTAAATCCGACCATCCAAAGTGTTTCGGCTGCCTATCACGATGCAATGAATGTATAAAACGGAATAATAATAATTCTTTATACCATAGTGGCCGTAACATCACAGCCGATTCTTGTCTGAAGTTGCATCTGCGACAAGTCTGATTGACTCTTGTTCAGGTTATTGGTCCACAAAGTCTACGGAGTTTGCTTGAGCTCTTTTATTAATTGCACATAATGTATCTGTTGTCTATGAATTCCACTTTTGTCCTCGTGCATGCTATACAATCTGACATTTTTTATTTAGTATGTGATGATGGGTATTATGGCAACTGTACTTCTAAATGTCACTGTCGTAACGGAATAGTTTGTGACAAACCTACAGGGATATGTCCAGAAAACCAATGTCACCAGGGATGGATGGGTAGTACGTGCAGTAACGGTAATACATATTCTTCCTTTCTTCAGTTTTTCTATAAACTAGTTGTTCGGTAGAAAATGCTTTATTATGTTTTGTGAATTGCGAATGTGATGTCAATAATTAGCAATTACATGGGTAAAATACACTGTCAAATTATATTATTAATAATTAAAATGAAAAATCCCATGACTTCCCTGACAATGTGATGCGTGTAATTTTAACCTTACACGTTCATGAAGAAACGTAATCATTGTACATTTACAAAAATATGGATACTTTTTTCTTTCAATTTCGTAACAGTTTAATTTTGCTATTTCCCAAGAGAACTCCCCCAGGTACAGAAATACTAGTAATTATTATGTTGCTGGGTAGAACTCATGCTATAGGGATGTCCGCTAGTTCAATACAAGAGCAAGTGAAACACGGACCACGTCATAAGGAAGTGGCATAACTGTTTTGTGAATAGAACACGTCTTTCGCGTAAAAGAGTACTCGCAGCAGATTCTGATGACCAACAGTTTGTTAGGAGTGGTCGTTGGTTGTCAGTTGAAATGCAAAATATTGGGACGCTATTCTCTACCTCTACTTGATTTATTGTCGCCATGAAAATAGATGAAATACTGCTCACTAACTTAGATCATTAAATACAAATTAGCCGAAAGAAGTAAAGTAATAGAGATTATATTGGTCTACAATGAGGACTATGAATTAAACTATCATTCATAAGTAAAACATACTCATTTGACAATAGCGTAACCATCATGGTCGTGATGGTATGGTGATTGGATTTTTGAGATAAAGTTTGTCAGTTACTTACGACAGGTCGGTAGTTGTCTCCGGGAACTCCAGTTTACTTCACCAATACAACTGACAGACACAATATAACTGTAATATTGTTCAAGGTGGCATTAAACACCATAACCTCAACCCTAAGATCAACCCACATGACAATAGCAAGGTTAATCAGGATATTTTGAAAGTCATTTCTGTCGAACACACGTACATATAGTACATAATGTTATTTGTTTTTGCAGACGCTTGTTGTTTCAAATATCTATCAAAATTAAATATTTTGTTTTTTATTTTGATAAAGTTAGGACAATTAAAGATGATACTTATTACTCATAAACTATTGTCAAACCAAACGAGAGATTAAAGCAACTTGGATTTGTTAGAAGTCCTATGCCGAAAAGTTAATGTGAAAAAATTTTATTTAACAAGCTTAAAAGAGCTTCATTGAATCATTTATTTTATTGTTTTTCCTTGTTGTTGCAAGAAAGTATATCTGCATTTTTCCTACAGAATGTAATTTTGGTACCTCTGGTTTTAATTGTGAAGACAAGTGTGATACATGTAGTAACTCTACATGTGAGAGAATTGACGGAAATTGTACAAATGGCTGCATAGGGGGTTATAGTGGCTACCAGTGTCAACTAAGAGGTATGTCCATACTTGAACCGCTTATCGTTCCGGAGCACATGAATTCACTCCGATGTTTAGTGGGGTTCGTATTACTCAATCTTTATTTTATGTGTATGTTTTTCAGTTTTATGCTATATAGCACAAGACATTTTACAATTGTTGTTTTTGTGCATGGTATTGAATTGATTAGAGACAATCAGTGGTTAGTTTGCCTGTCTCGGGTACGCTATATTGGTCGCTGGATAAATCGTTCTGTTGAAACGAAAAGCAAAACAATGGTGCTTGCTTGGTTGAGGAGTAAGCTCAAATACTTGTCGGCATAGAGTTGAAATATAATTTTCTCATTGAAAAATTGCACTATAAAATCCAGCTCAGAATGTTGGTCGTGTACAATACTTACATCACCATCATCTGCGTCATCATTTCATCACAATTGTGTAATGACATTGCTGTCAAATTGTTTATATCATGTCAAACAACAATCACTCGCTCACCAACTGAATATAAATGTGGTAGGTTCTACAATACAACAAAGATTATTTATGTACATATACGTATAATACAAAGTATATAGTGGATGACTGAAATTTTAGAGTCTTTATGAATGGTAAACAATAATCATGGGGGAGCAAATAGTAAATCCAATCATTCAAAATATTTAAGTGGTTATGGTTGCGAGTGCTTAACACCATTTCCATTAAGATTTCAATTATATTGTGGCGGTAAGTTTAATCGGTGGTGGAAACCGGAGTACACCAATAATCCCAACAACATGTTACAATTCGATAAATGTTATCAAATATGGTTATATCGAATATATCTTGGCATGAGCAAGAATTGAACTCACAAGTTTAGTAGAAATAGGCACTAATGGCGTCGGTTGGTAGATGAAGCCTACCATGAAATCACGGTCACCACGACCCCTCAAAATATTGTATGGGCTTAATTTTAAAATAACTAAAACTAAATCAATCTAAAGGGGACTGGAAATGCTAATAAATGTGTTTCTTGACTGGAAAACAGTGTTTAGCTATTGCCACTGTTCAGGTTTGTGTGAAGTATTTGGAATTTTACAATATGTTTAAGATATCATGAAAGTTCATACTTAGTAGTATATTTACATATCACAGTCAATGCAAAAGGAAACAATTATATACATGTTAAGTAGATAAAACTATAAAGGTAAATCAACAAGCTGTTAAAAAGTTCTGCATATATTCTTTTATATACTTGTATGTTCTATGCAGTTGAACAAGCTAAGCCTGATTCTTCTTCTTCTTCATCTGGAACTATCGTTGGAATCGTTGCAGCAGTATTAGGTGTAGGTGTGATTGTAGTCATTGTATTCTTTTTAAGGTAAGTGTAAACAATGACAAATAAATCAAATCATTGCATGATATGGCTATCAGAATATAAACCAACCACGTTAGCTATTAAAACGTTTTTAATTTGGGCTAAGTTAGAACGTCTCAAGAACATAATCTGCCTAGATAGCTAAGAGAAGCAATTGTCCACAAAACACTACACAGAAAACTAAAGATTGCACAACATGAACGAATTCAACAAAAAACTGTACGTGAATTCCGATGTTTGGGGATGGTAAGCAATTCCTGCTTCACTATTGGCACCCGTCGCATTACAGATGTTAAAGGGATGGACGAGATCATGACGATAACGTTTTTATCCACACCGTTTAATGAGTTGAATTAAAGGTCACGAGCATTTAACCGTATATCAAAAGTTATAGTTAGTTCTTGTCATATTTTATACGTCTTGTTTGCATGTTAATACTTACATGGAATAATTATAAGAGTAAGCGAGGATATCGTGTGAAACAAGCATGTCGTAGCATCTTGCTGGCCACACTCAAGCAACTATTGCATTATTCTATATTACTGAAAGCATAATAAAAAGGTTCTCCCTATTTTTCTAAATCATTGACATATGTGTAACAATATTCAAAATAACAAGGAAGCCGAGACATATATATGCTTGTTCAATATGCTATAAATGATTTCGATTAACTAACATAGCACATCAGATGATTTGGGTCAACCCATATTGTTTCCCTGATAAATAAAATATTTCGAAACACAACATATTTTTGATTATACCTGTAGGTTGTAAGACTGGTGTATGGAATAACAAATTAATAACAATATATATATATTTAGGGAGTGGATGTGGTCGAGTGGTCTAGGGCGCTGGACGTAAGGCTAAGCGAATGGTGCTGCAGTGTATCAATGGTGTGGGTTCAAATCCCGTCGAGGGAAGAACAAAAATTTGGCAGCTCTAAAATCTAATTCTATTTTTTTTGTCATTACGTTGTCTATTCTTCTTCGATTTACGGCTTCTGATTACCACTATGGTATCTTCAAACTCTTCGTAGTGTCATGGTATGGACTGATGAAAACTTGCTGACTCCATAAACAAAATTCGTATCAAAATTCGCGTGAACTAAACAGGACTTAGCAACAGTCAGCAGGAGTTATTACCAAATTCTCCCAAGATTTAAACGATAATTCATGTGAAGATGACAAAAGTAAATAAAATTCATCAACACCATTTGCTAGTTAACATTTCATTTTTTAAATTTAAATGAAATTGGGAACTGTCGTGTCAGCAAGGTCAAGAAAAATCGTCCTACAAAAACGTACTTTACACAATTCTTGATAACCTCTGCTGGGACTACAATATTGTTGCGTCATAGTTGAGTTCGTGACCTTTGTGGTTTCTATGCCGGAACGGAGTTGGCAAACAAAACCGTAAATGAAAATGAAAATCCTGTTGAAGACTTTGATTTTATTTACATTTTCATTATTTTAAGTCATTGTCTTTGAACTATGCTTTTTTATTATTGAATATTCCTCAAGATACGCTATGAAATCTACCATTGACTGTAGTAATGGCAAACTACTTACAAACTATGTTTTGAAGCGTATTTTGCCTAAAGGAGTGAACATTGTTGAATGTTTTGAATCATGCTATTTTTCCCGCGACAATACAAATATCGAAAGCTATGGATGTACCATATATCCGTGTTTATGTTTGACTTAAGGATAATACACATGTCATGTGAATATGATTGATACTGAAATATATCAGCCTGCTCGACAGAATATGAAGTTTGTGACTGGTTCGCTTCGCTCACTTGGCAGCAAACTTCATATTCTGGCTCGTCAGGCTGATATTTTCGATATCAATCAATTCACTTCCAGATAACATAAACATAGTGTCTAATACATAAGTAACTATTATATGAACATACGATTATATATGCTTAAATATTAATATTTGTTTAGACGTAAAGGTAATAACAAGAAAACAAAGTACCAGGATAACGGACAGTTACCTGCGACAGGTAAGTTACTCACAGGACTAATGTTGCTTAGTTATATATAATGTTTTCCTTTGTGTATGAATAACTGATATAACTATTTGATTGATAATATTTTGATTAATATATTTTAGATTTTCAGAAATTTTTATTAAGACTGTCTTCATCATCCCGCCCATAGCGGAGCATAGGGTAGAGAAATAGGATCTAGCATCTTCGCTGTGGGGTACATTTCTTTTATTTCTACCGGGGGAGTCCACTAGTTGTGCGGAAAGAATCTAATCCTCCACAATTTACCTTTAGGAGGGGACGTAAATAAGAGTCTCGTGTGTGATGAAAGCTATCGCTACACTCCTTGCATCTAGAGGAAAACTACAGCATCTCACGATGAGCAACAGCTTGTTATGAGTTGTCCTTGGTGGACCGTTGAAAGGCAAAATGTTAGAACCCTATACCTTATGCACTCTTTTTCCTGTGGCAATCTAAGCTTCGTCCCATTGGACCATCACTTTGCCGACTTTTTACCTCATGATTAATAGCTCGGTCCATAGTAATATAGATATAAATATATTAGATGGAACTAATGTTGTATTTGACATGAGGAATTATATCGCCTGGAATATGTAGTAAAACATGTAATATTTCAAGCCAATTATAATTGTCGTAGAATGTATGTCTGCTTTAAAACTATTAACACATAGCATATCACACTGAGAGTTTATGACGCTCCAATCTCGTCTAAATATCTGCTTTTGTTATTGGTGTTATGCTTGTAATTTGTATATACAATATTTAATAAACTCAGACGTGGGTTTTATTGGGGTATATAATTTACCCGTTGTTGCGATTTACTGATTTGATTTTGGAACTATTTTAAAGGTATGTTTTTTTTTTGTATTTCATTTTAATATCCTATAGTATTATGACAATGTGATACATTAAGATGACGTTACAAATGTTTCGTCACTGTATAATTTCACTTCTCAATTTCATCATCAAAATTGTTATACACAGTCTTACATAGACATATTGATTGCTGTCATCCATAAGCCTAAGTGTGTTTCCATGAATCGGTCTTTATTTTCTTTATAGTTTTAGCATATATATAGATGAAATAAACTGATGTTTTTCATTTTAATATCAATGTTTCAATGAATCATTCAGGGTTAGGGTTATGATGTTTACCGCCACTATCAACAATATTTCAGTTATATCGTGGCGGTCAGTATTATTGGTGGAGGAAACCGGAGAGAACCAAATCACTGCCAATCATTATCAGATAATGTTGTATCGAGTGCATCTCGCCATGAGCGGGATTTCGAACTCACAACGTTAGTGGTGATAAACGCTGATTGCATAGGTAATTGTAAATCCAACTACCATACGATCACGACCACGATGCCCCCATGAATTAATTAAGAGTCAGTTTTGTCAAAAATTTTCATTAAGAAAAAGGTAGATATCAGATTGAGTGCGAACAACGCATTTTTACATTAAAATCGTTTTGATATAATAATCGGATACACGTCAAATTTCAGATGTGAATGGCACGCGGCAAATGGACAGGAGTAAACATAATTACTATAATGTTGATCTCACAACCGCAGGTGGCACAGTTAGGTCGTCTTATGTATTGTCAGAAGAGCATGCGCAGGACATGGAAGTTAAGATGCACACCACAGCAGCCTTAGATGATCCTGTGGATGATGGAGATGAACATGTTGAAGATGTTTACACTAACGTGGTGTCTAATGAAAACACTACTAAATATAAAATTCCTGTTACAGAACTACACGCATATATAGAGAAAAAACAGATAAACAAAGGATTTGAAAAGGAATATGCGGTATGACCTTTATATTAAGATGCACATAGTATACCCAAGTCAAATTAACGTGCCGGGTAAAGATAAAGCTTGACCCGGACACTAAAAAAAATAATTTTAAAATCATAAATTTTCCAAAAATGTGCAGCAATATACCAGCTTCTCCTGCATATTGTGCTTACATCTCGCAATTGATTCGCCATGCAAGGGCCAGTAGCAATTATTCTGATTTCCTGAAACGTCGTCTTCATCTGAGAAACAGGGTACTGGACCAGGGCTATGAAAATATTCGCCTTATTCGATCTCTTAAAAAGTTTATATTCCGATACCAAGATCTTGTCGAAATATAGTCCGTCTCTGTAGGGACGATGATAAACGATGCATTTTCATATGTATACAGATAAGGAAGTCAACAAAAATGTGAAAACTATTTTTTTTATCAATGTGTGACGTAAAATTGTTTTTGACATTTGCTTCACTGGGTTTGGTACTGCTTTGACAACTATTTTACCGATATTGTTCCAGTATTATCTACCCGAAGTCGTTATTAGACAAGAAACCATTCATCACGGTTTTTAGCATAAACATTGCTGTTTTGTTTTCTCTTTAGAGACTCCAACAAATTCTCAGAACAATAATTTTCACTGATAAGTATATGTTTTAACACCATCTGAACTAAACAGCTGAAAATGCTGATTCTTATGTGGTACGTACGTATTTAAGCATTAATTTGTGAAAATGTTAGAAAACCACATACCTCATGTACCTTATGCAGTTCTATTTGGGCTGGTTAGTGCCTCAGGTATATTAATTAGTCCAGGAAATGGACACACAAAGTTAGAAGCAAGTATTCGCATTTACAGACTTCTACTTCACTGAATTTGGTACTGCTTTGACAACTATTTTGCCTATTTTGTTCCAATATTGTTATAAATACTGCTATAGTGACAGCCGGAACCTTTGAGCCGTAATGAAAGCGGGAGGTTTGGCGCTTTAAGATCTGATTCAACCCACCATTTCTTTAAAAATGCCTGTACCAAGTCAGGGTCATTACGGTTTTCACAGTTTTCCGGTTGTTGACTGATTTTGTCTGTTTATATACTTTTGAGTTTTGACTTTCCCTTTGCAAGACTGTTCGGAGTTCGGTAATTTTGTTATTACCCTTATAAACAATAATAGATAAAGGTTAAGGGAAAAGGAAGGAGCAATGCAAATCTGGACAATCGAAAGACGCAAGAAATATAGGGATCACACACAAAAGGACGACAAAGAAAATGGATCACCACACAGAAAAGTAAAGAAAGCTAAAAAGATGAACAACACGACCCCCTGCCCCCAAAATGGGTTTACACCCAAATGCTAATGAAGGATAAGGAGTTTCTGGGTCTTATCAGACATCCCATAGTAGGTTTTCATTGTTAGTTCCGGTAAAGGTGTAGTCGATGATAAAAGAAAGAAATGTACGTACAGAAAGCCAGATGTTGGTCCACATTTGTATAACACTGGTATCTGTTTTACAAATATTGGTATGCTATAGTTGAAATTGAAATTTTCAGTATGTATCAGCTCCTTCATGATAACCATGATACAATGTATAAATGATGATTAATAGGATGGTGCCAATGTATTGCCGAAGATGATTATAAATGGCAATTGCTTTTATTGCCGCTAGACTTTAAACATTCAACAATCAATAAATCAATCAGTCAACTGGTAATGATGTAAACACATATACTATGTAAACATGCTTACATGAGATATCCACATGTCTTATGCCGGTATGTTATGCTCTCATTTATAGTAGTAGGTAATATTTAGATATAATAGGTCAAGTAGAAAATTTAGATTTAATTATCATTGTATTTTACAGATTCTACCAAAAGGACTAATTCTACCTCATAGTGAAGGTTCTAAGAAAGAAAATAATGCCAAGAACAGATATTTAGAAACTTGGCCATGTAAGAAATTATATAGTTAATTATCTACCCGAAGTCGTTATTAGACAAGAAACCATTTATCACGGTTTTTAGTATAAACATTGCTGTTTTGTTTTCTCTTTAAAGCCTCCAACAAATTCTCAGAACAATAATTTTCACTTATAAGTACATGTTTTCACACCATCTGAACAAAACAGCTGAAAATGCTCATTCGTATGTGATACGTACTTATTTAAGCATTAATTTGTGAAAATGTTAGAAAACCACATACCTAATGTACCTTATGCAGTTCTATTTTTGGGCTGGTTAGTGCCTGAGGTATATTAATTTGTCCAGGAAATGGACACAGAAAGTCAGAAGCAAGTATTCACATTTACAGACTTCTACTTCACTGAATTTGGTACTGCTTTGACAACTATTTTACCTATTTTGTTCCAATATTGTTATAAATACTGTTATAGTGACAGCCGGAACCTTTGAGCCGTAATGAATGCGGGAGGTTTGGCGCTTTAAGATCGGATTCAACCCATCATTTCTTTAGAAATGCCTGTACCAAGTCATGGTCATTACGGTTTTCACAGTTTTCCGGTTGTTGACTGATTTTTTCTGTTTATAAACTTATGAGTTTTGACTTTCCCTTTGTAAAATTGCTCGGAGTTCGGTAATGGTTTTAATACCCTTATCTACCAGGTTGTGTTTTTGTATCCGTATACCAATTATATTTAAAACTGACAAAATTATATGGGGAAAACATTCAACTAACAACGAAAATATGAAGCAATAAAGTTATATTTATAAGCACGCAAATGCATTTTGGAAATATCTTTTATTACAACATTATTAATGTGTGACAGATACGAAACGTTTGGTGATACCAAAGGGATAATCAGAAGTCGTAAAACGAAGAACAGGCAATACAATGGCCAAACCCCCCCCTCCCCAAGATACAATGATCTACAAATCACTACACAGAAAACTAAGGATTGAAAAATACGAACCCTACTAAAACTCGGAAGGTTTAGTAGTTCCTACTCCCAATGTTAGAACCGTCGTATTATTGCTAACCGACAACATAATCTGGAATAAATATCGTTTTGGACACCAGTATACGTAAAGAAATACAAATAACATATACATGTAAGACATGAACTCCTACATAACAAATGGGAGTAAAGACTAACCGAACTTCATCTTTAAGTGGAAATCGTAGCGTACAACACGGAACAAAAAAAAAAAAAAAAAAAAAAAAAAAAAACGCGAAGACCTGTTATTTGACAAACACGAACCTCACTAATACATGGCGAAGTCAGTTTCATTTTTCATGCATCGCACATCACATGCTGTCTCAGTGCGAAAAACGTCGCGATACAATTTGAAAACGTTGTGAAAACAAACCACTGTCTGCGAATCTGTCAAAAAACGTTGCACTTGTGATTGCTTTGAACTGTGCATTGCTTAGAAGTAAAAAATAGCAAAACATTTTTTAATCGTTTCTTTCATTTTCAGATGACCATTCAAGAGTTATTTTGAAGGGGCACCATGATTACATAAATGCGAGTTATATTGATGTAAGCTTTGTAGCAAGAGTAATGTTATTGTATTCAAATGAATAAAATGTCAACGCCCTTAAGGATAACGAAATATTAATTTCCCTAGATACATTTTCTCATGGTTCCCTCGCCTCAATATTCTTACTAGTGATGAAAGAATCGTAAGACAACTATTCATTCAATCAATGTCAAATGTATTCTATCTTTGAAAACTTTACAATCATCTTATTAAATATGTAATAATACGATGAGCGAGAATTGCGAAATCCTTGTCATTAGTTCTGTTGATGTTATAAGTCGTTTTCAAACATTGGTTCCACCAATGTTATACTGAATAGTTGACTTCTTTTGAAGTGAAGACGGACTTGTTTCTAACCTCGATGTGTCCATTTTAATCGACCTGTACATAGTAGTGTCACAAGAACCACTTATCACATACATTTTACATATGCAGAATAAAACTGCAGGTGACACGTTATATCATGTAGCATTGGAAAAAAATTAAGTACTTCTAAAAAATGAAGAAAGGATTTTTTGGGGGGGAAACAAAAACTTTGGAAAAACCCGTCAATTGCTAGAAAATCTGACTCCCAATTAGTAACAATGAATATATTTTGTTTTTGTGTTGCTTCCGTTTTGTTGGTCAACACAAATGCATGATTCACTTTCGATCAAAATTATGAATTGCTCGGATGGTATGATATTTTTTATTTTTTATTTTACTTCTAATCCATAATCACATCTGTAATTATTATCATTTTATTAATTTTTTAAGATTCATAATTATCAAAAATCAAGTTCTTACAATTTAAATCTATTTTTATTTAAGTTTGACATTAAATTACGTATGATAGTTTATATTGTTATCTGTATATGACATGTACATCATCAGCACTTGATTATATATGATAATGTACAAACATATTTCAAAGTAAGAAGAAAAGAATTATTTTGGTAATGTAATCAGAACTATTTCAATATAATCCAAAGCAAAATACTAGTCTTGGTAAAACTTTCTTATAGGCAACATACTGCTGCCTTTATACTTGTAATACTGATGACCGCGTCGGTGGTGTAACCGTTAGTGTATTATCATCGAGTGTGGTAGATCATGGGTTCGAGCCCAGATCGGGTCAAACCAAAGACTATACAACTGGTATTTGTTGGTTCTCCGCTAAGCACGCATCATTAAAGAGAAAGGGCAAATGCTGGTTGTCTCGGAATCAGTATAATGTGTCTGAGTGGACCGACATGTTTATCTGCGGACTGTTGTTTCAGTGAGCTAGCACTATAAAAATACAACAAAGCATGTTAGTCTAGTCCAAAGCGGTTGTCATCATCATCTCATTGAAAATTAACTTGTTCTCGCTATGATATAGATGAAAAATTGCTGAGTTGGCGTTAATTAACAATACCTCACTCACTATATTACTGAGCTCTATCCCCACAAAGCGTGATGTCGATTCCCATTCCGTGTGAGGTGTGCTCGGTACCCCTTTTCTAATAGAGTTGGTCATCGCCATAGTTATATGGCTTCGAAATTCACTTAATCTGATATTTTATTATGCGGAAATTTCAGTCATTTTTACTTTTCTGGAAACCTACATTCATGTATAACATGTTCATCTGACAGGTATAAACTTTACACTTTTAATATACACTATTGTTTCACGTTGCAGAATTACACTAAAGAGAGAGCTTACATTGCGACACAAGGTATGTATACCTTACCTTTTATTATAACGCAATATAGTCATGTATAACTCGTCAAGTAATTTAGATATGGATTCTGTCCACGTGTTGTCCGACATTTTGTTTATTTGTTTTGTTTTACAATCGTTATTGTTATGTTATTTTCGATCCGAATCGTCCATTAACCAGCTCGGACTACATATCTATAAATATATATAAACGTGAGACCATTCAATCCCAGTATTAGAGTTTTTCAGCTGACAAATTTAAGTTTTTTGTTCCTCCCTGAGTGGAATTCGAACCAACACCATTGATATTATTTATTAATTAAGCACTGTTTGGTTTAATGTTCTCACGTTTATATAAAACAAAAATTTAATTCCGCCCTGGACCCTTGAGGTAGATACATTGTAGGATTATCACGTGATTGAGACGATATACTGTTCTATATTTAATTTGCTAGGTCCAAAGAAGAATACTATAAAAGATTTCTGGCAGATGATTTGGCAGGAGAATGTTGAAGTTATAGTCATGGTTACAAAACTAGAAGAAGGCAGAAAGGTAATACAATTTGAACAGTTAAATTAAAAAAAATGCAAACTTAAGTACTCGAAGCATCCTGTTTAGGCCCTGTGTTGTTTTTGCTCCCAAAACTTTAAATTATTTATCTTTCCAATCTTTCGATTTTGGACGTACCTGATGAAGGTAATTCCAGAAGCGCGTTGATATCTACGAATTTGATAAAAGACATGAAACCTGTCTACATATACTACCATCTGTATATGCAGTTCAAATAACAACAAGTGTTCATGAGTAATGTTTACAGCATACAACATTACGAGGAAAACACCTACATATTTTACTTACCCCTTTGAACTTTTCTTACAGTTGAATTAAACAGAGAAAAATTAGACTTAAACATGATTTGAAGAATAAAATCGTCGCCTTTGCTAAAGAGATTTGGCAATGGGAATATACAGTTGTAATTGAGTGGACAGGGGGGGGGGGGGTGGAGTGGGTATAATAGTTAACATTTAAAGTTGATAATTATCTAAAACAGAAAGTGCTATTTTATTTTGAAGACTTCTGTAATCACTTTTCGTTTTGAAAAAATATATATATATGCTTATCTTTCAGAAAAAATGTGATCTATATTGGCCCGAATCAACGACAACCCCCTGCGCCTTTGGCAATTACAAAGTAATATTGACAAAAGAAAAAGAACAATCAGTCAATATATACAGAATAATCAAAGTCTTCAACAAAGAGGTAAGGAAATTCTACTCAGTATTATAAGGTAAAAATATAACACTTAGAGGTCGTGAATTGTAAGCACATCATTTAATTATGTTCATATTAGCACTGCACCGGTCAATCCATTGGTGGTATGGAATAATACAATGTTTGCTTATTCCCGAATTGATTCTAAAATTGTCTGCTTTTATACCCTCTTTATACGATATTTCCCCCCTACGACGGGCCAGGTGGTACTCAGTATAGAGGAACAATGGCAAGGACAACGAATTTTGGTATAATTTTCTAATAATATGTAGATATTTGAACTTGTAAATATCAGAGTGTAGTTTGAAAGAATATTCACAATTTGCTACAACATTAAAATTTGTAAAGAGATTATGGGAAATATTGAATTTTCCATGAAAGGGGGCCATTTTGTCTGCATTATCGTAAAATAACTCCTGTAAAACGGATAAGTATCAAAGTCGGAATTGTACAAATGGTATATTTGTAATCGGAATCCAGTTGCCGAATTTGTGTACCCTACATTAGGGTTAGCAGTGAATACTGACGAGTGGCTACTGATTGGATAAGACCATGTTATACATGTTATATCTTTTTAAATGGGGATTAGTTCAAATATCTAAAAATTACAATATCGTTTCATACGCTGTCAAATAAAAAACAATATTGATCTTTTAAACTTTTATTTAGCTTGCTACGTGGGGAAAATAAACAGCAATATGTTTAGCAGTTATTTGCGTTAAAGGGAATGCAAATACTTTAGCAACTAATGTCACCACATTCTGGGATCGCTTTAACAAGTGATAAATATTCCAAAAATACACTACTGTCGGCTATAGCTCCGCGCTACCTATAATGTATTTAGGATATGCGTTTTTATATTCGTCAAATAAAATCTGTTGATTATGCTACAAGTCACAAATATCATTTACGGATATGTGCAACCATCAAATCATATATATTCACATCGACAACCAAATTTAATTGCAAAAAAAAGGAACAAAAAAAAAACAGCAAAAAACATAGTAAGCAAAAAACGCCCCCAGTTTTCTGTATGTGCATCTTCATTTATGCTTACCACGCATGTTCATCTTCAACCTTCTAATTTTGAAATGATCTCCAATATCGGTTTAAGCAGGCATTTCAAGTCGTCTTTCAAATTGATATTATACATTAGAAATATATACTTTTGGCAACGACTTAGTTTTATCAGTATTTGTTTTTTGTTATTATGTTGTGATGTCGTCGTTTTGAAATTACTTTAATTTCATCTGTATGTTAAGTACAGTCTAACATTTACTTCAATTTTTACATGTACCATCAAAGACTTTCCTGCTTTCCTGACTGCATTGTTAATTACCATCATTATACGGTCTCTTGTGCTCTATATACAAGCCTATGTGCATTGCATGTCTGACCGACTAAGCAATTTACAATACTTGAACATATTTTAATCAAATTGAATAAACTCCTAAGCAGATATTTCCATGGAATGACAAAACATCTTGTATTTGAAGATCGGACAATGCTAGCACGTTGAGTACCAAGTTGGTCTACCTCTCTCTTTGTGCTTCACAAACCTTTGTTATTTCAAGATTGTATATTTACTGATAACTGTCTCCGTACTAGCGTAGACAGTAATTAAAATAAAGTGTCATGTGGTTTGTGTTTCCCCCTTTGCTTTGAAAAATATGAATATAACTGACAACAAATTCATATGATTAAATTGAGTTACAGTTTATAATAAGATTACACATTATTTGGTATCTTCAACCTCTTCTTACACTTTTTCGGATTCTGATTTCCCCTTTGGTACCCGTTAGATGTTACGAGAGCCGCTATTGTCGGTGTCTTAATTACTTTGCAGTTATATTCATCATTTCAGACATAACTCTACCGATAAATACAGGCAATGTAAGATTCTGATGGAATTTTTATCATACTCCCAAAGATACGTATTTTTCCTGATTAAGTATATTACCTTTATTAAACTAGAGTTTTATTTCATTTTAGGAACAAACAGAGAGAACAATTCATCATTTTCACTTTACTCAGTGGCCAGATCACGGCGTTCCTGACAAAATTGCACTTGTTAGTTTTTACAGAAAAGTTAAGCGTGCAAAACTTTATCTTAGTGGCCCTATGGTTGTTCACTGCAGGTAAATATAATTGCTAAATATGTATAAATAATGATGTATTCTATATGAAGTAATTAAGACCCATAGGGTTTATTACATGTATGCAATATGTGTTAATGCTAATCGTACTGAAAGCTGATTTCATAATATTTGAAGTGATCATGATATTTTAAAAATAAAAAAATACAAAATACAAAATACAACACCGAACATTATAACATAGATGTTATTTACTTGTTTTTTCTATGCAAAGCAACATTTCCTCGCATCTTATGAAGTAATGCATTTTAAGTTGCTTTATATAAAATAAAGCTTAAATAACCTAGAGATTTACAAACCTAATTTACATTGCCCATATCGAATAACAAAATCCCAATATTGATATTCAAAGCTTAACATATCAATTGACAAACGATAACATTATAGGGGTGAATTTTGTTTTACTAAAGATTCTAAATTGATTCTAAAGACATTTTTATAATATATTAACTGCCAATTTAAAAGTTTGGTGTTCCACTGTGTCTGCCATCACACAAATGGGTGTTTTGTTGACATTCACGGGTACTGACAAATCCATTGGTCGTTTTATTGTTTTTGCTCAGTGCTGGTGTTGGCAGAACTGGAACTTTCATAGCAATTGACGCTCTGCACGAACATGGTCACAAAACAGGATACATAGATATTATGGAGTATGTTCAAATGATGAGAAAAGATCGAATGAATATGATTCAAACTAAAGTAAGTTTTTTAAATGGTTGAATGTTTAAACTTGATGATATGGATTTATTTTACGTTATCCTATTGACAGCACTCGCCTGAAGAGGGGGGATTATGTAATGGTGTTTAACGCCACTTTCAACATTATACAGTTATATCGTGGCGATCAGGTTGAATGGTCGAGGAAACCGGAATACCCGGAGAAAACCACCGACCTGTCCCAAGTCACTGCTTGAAGATTAAAAAAAAAACCATCAAAAACTGAAGCCGTAAATGAAACAAAGACAGACATTCAATCAATGTAATTTATTCATAGCATGTTTAATATTATTGTGACTATTGTAATTGTTGTTGAAGGCCAAATCCATTTAATGTATTTTAAAGATGACAGAAATATATTCAATTTTAATATTGCCGAAAATAATTTGTAAATGCAAAATTGTTATTCCAAAGAAATATATTTCGTATATAAATTATTGATATACAAATGTACCTTCATTATATATTTTAAGGAACAATATACTGCTGTGTTCGAGGCATTGTTAGAAGCGTTTACAATACCTAATACAGTCATCAACACAGACAGTTTCTTAACTTCTTTAGAAGAACAACAAAATCGTCAAGTACCACAGAACCAATCCCATCTGAAAATAGAATTCCAAGTAAGTTTTATAATCCGTCCGTATTATTCTTATCAGCTATGCTTTCGATAGCTTTTTAACTGTGTAATATATGAATGTTTAATATCATGTAAACGAGCATAATAAGTATATAAAACATACGCATTGTTGAGAAAATAATTATCTTGTAAAGCAAGAGCATTTGGAAGACTCCACACTTCATCACTACTAGTGAATCAACCCATTGTTAGTGCGTTAAATTGGATATCTACGTTTTATTACAAGTTACCACGACTAATATATGTAAAGTCGCCATTATAAAGTGTTTGACTACAGACATGCTTCCTAAGCTAAACTATTATCAAGAGGAGGATGGTTGGGGTCCATTTAACTGGTTAAACACAGCCAAATTGTCGTGTCTGTTCCTATTCAAGACCTGGATTTCCAACGTGATATGTCTGATCTTTTTAATGTTCAATGAGTTGATGTGAGAGTTCATCGTATGTTTGGTTATTAATGGTGGAGTTGTTGACCATCACTGTTTAAACGTTCTGATTATATCCTTTTAATCCCTGATTTTGTGACTGGCGTTTATAAAAAAAATGACTTTAATGCTGATAACCTTAGTTTGCAGTTGTTTTGGGAATGTATATTTTGTGAACTGTTGTAATGCTTAGTTTTGTTTGCATGTATATAGTCAATACAATAATACTTCTGTGGATTTGGGTTGATAGTACTATGTAATGTGAACAAATAATGTTTTTTTCTCTCGTCAGAAACTGCAAGATGTGAAACCAGTTTATTCAGATGATTCCTTTGTGACTGCAAAATCAAAAGAAAATATACATAAAAACAGCGTTCATGATATTCTGCCAAGTAAGTCGACATGCTTCAGAGCATAAGTTTTATCTCATTAAAATGTTTAACATGCTTCCTCCAAAACGGTCATTTTAGAAACTAACTTGTTCTCGCCATGAAATAGCTGAACAATTGCTGAATTGGCGTTAAACAACAATCACTTACTCACTGATAAGTGTTCTTACAGTTTGTAATCTTGTTAGAATTAGATATCTGTTGGATATCTTCTTTTGACGTTATGCTAACATCACACGACATCCAAAATAGGGTCCTGAGGTATTAATATCCAAGATGGTAGCTTCTATTGACCAACTGTACCGTTACTATTTTTGTCGATTTGTTGTCGTTGACATAAAGTTCATGAACGATTTGATTTATGTGTAATAAGTGGGTTTTCATCTTTCCAAACTGAATGCACCAAATGAAATATTTAGTGCGTTTGCGACAACAGACTATATTACAGATATGACGGACGTAACTAAGCTAATTGTGAAACTATGCTGAGAGCAGTTGTCAGCTTGGCCAGTATATTTTACTGTGTGTTTGGACGGTGTGATGCGCTTTGCTTTTCATTTTATTATATGAGGTTAGAGTTTAACGCCACTTTTAACAATATTTCAGTTTTTTCGTGGCGGTCAGATTTATTGGTGGAGTAATCCGGGGAGAACCACCGACAAGTCGTTAAAGGGATATGTGATGGTGTTAGATCTGAGTATATGATAAAGAAAAATTAAAGTTTAAAAAAATGTAATTTTAATGAGACTACATTTTGTACTTATCTTTAAAAAAAACTTCTACAAAAACCCTTTTTGTACATTTTTTATTCTTAGTATAACCAAGAAAGATCATACCTATTTTAAGACACAGTGATCTAATGAAGACGAAACGTTCTTGTCGTGCATTTTACCTAATTTTAAATATCTCTTTATAAATGCTTGACATTGTGACTATATATGAGTCCAACATAACAAACATAAATATTATTGCATAGAGAATGGTTTTAAACCTTAAAATAACAATATAATTAGACCCTAGAAAATAGTTTTCTCAAGGTATATCATCCCTATTATATATAGGAGTGTAAATAAAATCATTCCTATGTACATTGACAGGGTTAATTACAAATGATTTTCAAAAATCATTAAATGTGATCAGTGTCATCTGATTTATAAACTGGCATAATGTCAATTGCTTAATTCAAAATAATTAACTTCCTCTATGGAGTTGTAAATCAACGACTGCACTCATGCAAATCTTTATTCAAATTTAGATCCCAATGATGAAATATAATATCGTCTTCCGTATTGAAGGACATCATGCGACCATTTTATGTAAGGTCGAATAGTCAGAAAATTAAGTATATTCTTAGTACAATATGATTTTTGAATGGAAAAAAATATTAACGAACATCACTGTTGCGAATACAACTAATGTTATACACGCGACAACTTCTGCGTGACGAAGATTAAATACATTTATACATTATAATGTTCAAGATTAGAGCGTTTTTCATAACAACGCTAATGATTACCCAGTGATATGTGCGCATTGACATTTAACTCCGATGCAGACAACACTCACATGAACGCATCTTTTCACTAAAAGGGGAGGTTTGTGCCGGTAAATTAGCTTAACCACGACAGTTTTTATTGAAGTGCCTGTATCAATCCAGAAAAGTGAGCGGTCATGTATTTGTGTGTTAGGAATATCGACTTTGCTTCTATGTTTCTTTCCACAATTTGCATTAACGAACAACAATGTTGTACAAAATATTAAAATGTTGAAGATACATGAAATCATTTATATCAATCTATACATGGCATGCATATTTATATTTAGATGATAGTTATAGACCATTCTTGATGTCGTATGAAAGATCAAGAAACACCTATATTAATGCTGTTATTATTCCTGTAAGTCTTTGTTAATTCTCAAATAAGTTCAAATTATACATTACATAGTTTGCATAATATCTTGTTCTCTGTATATTGTTATAATCAAACGCAAGCACGCACGCACGCACACACACACACACACACACACACACACACACATGCACACACGCACGCACATACACACGTACGCACGCGCGCACGTACACACACACACACGCTCGAATGCACACACGCACGCACACACGCGCGCACACACGCACACACACACACACACACACACTGAAACATGATGTAAGATTAAGCTGACCGTCTACTTGCAAAATATGCATGTATGTAGCAGGACTTGGCATCTAAGTTTGCAAGGGCCGCCGCAGGTTGAGCATGATACATCAAATTTATAGCTTATCCGTCGGAAGTGACTGATAGACTTTATCACATAATGTTGTATCTTGTACACCTGGCCATCAACTGGATTCGAACTCACATTATTTGTGGTGATAGGCATTGATTTCACAGCAAGTTTTAAATCCAACTACCATACGATCACGACCACGATGGCCCCGCTCACTAAATAAGATAGTTTATAGGTGTTTAATTTCATACTTTCAACAATATTTTAGATACATTGTGTATGACGGCCAATTTTATTGGAAGAGGAAACACGAGTACAACCATACAGCTACAGGTTATCACAAATCACAAATTAAAAATAACTGTTGCTTCTTATTTTGTTTTTATGTAAAACGAACTTCTGTATTCAATGTCATTGAATGCAATTGATTTTCTTATCTACTATTTTAGGAATATGTTGGAATGAACACATTTCTAGTTACGCAATATCCACCACAGGACACTGTTGTAGATTTCTGGACAATGGTTTATGATCATGAATGTTCGATTGTTGTTATATTAGAGTCAGTGAATGAAGTAAGTTTTTCTTTACCATGATACAATAAACACAGTTTTTATGAACACAAATTTGAAATAAAATGAGATTTCCCTGACTAAGTGGTTGCAGAAAAAACATATTTGAATCATGTTATTTTCAGCAATTTTAAAACCAATCTTTTTCGATATGTTAATATGATTCTCCAGCTATCGATGTTCATTAAACAAATCAATAAAACTATCAGTGTTCACAGATGTATAAAGTGTCATAATATATTTGTAAATTTCCATTAATAGAACATCTTTTTATTAGGTAGAATTCATTTAGGAATCGATACCAACTATATACAATTGTAGATGTCCCATGACCTGGTTCTCCGTTACCAAATATGCGTGCCACAGACCTGGTTCTTACCTCATCTATGACGAGTGCCACTAGTGGAGTAGGAGCTTATCCGAGTTGACCGCTACGTTTAGTGTTGCTGAATCTTTAGTTTTCTGTGTAGTGTTATGTATATCGTTGTTTGTGCTTTTGCTCTTTTACAATTGACCATTGTTTTGTCTGGCCTTCAATTTGTGGATTCTGATTGCCCCTCAGGTATCTTCAAGCTCCACTTAATAATATTCGTATTAAACGTATGAAATAAAACAAGGCTAAAATGCAGTTATCAGTTGATATCCTTCCTAGGATGACACATGCAAGCGTTTCTGCTTATTTATTCCAGCTATTCAATACAAATTGATAGTTCTTCAACGAGGCAGTAATGTATGTGAGAAACAACAATCTAATATATGGAAATCGAAACGATAGCATATACTTGTAATAAAGTTTGTCTGTTTACCAGCGATGTCTGTCTTTGAAGAGTAGAGCTACATTAGTACTCGTAGAACACAGTACGAATGTCAATGTATAATATAACTTTTTGACCCATTCTATATTTATATCAACCGCTTTCAAGCTGGATCGATTGACTGGCGTAGTTGTTTTTAAGAATTACATTTATAATTAAAAGGTTTGAATAGCCATATGTTGGAGATTTAGCCAATAAAACGTCGTCTACATTTCAGTTTTACAACTGGGTCAAGGTCGTCAGAAAATAACATGTCAGGGTTTTATTATTATTGTTTATTTCTAATATATCTTACCATTTAGCGATTGGTAAATATATAAAAACGTGTGATACTGTTCTGAACCAGGTTGCATAATAAATATATCGACATTGTTTTATAATTTCATGTATTTGTGTAATAAAAGAGTTGTTTTTCCCTTTTCTACGATTTATTTAATTGGACTTTTGAACTGTACCAAAAGTGTGATATTTTCTGTTGATCATTTTATTTTCAGAATATCCCTCTATGGCCAAACAAGGAAACACAACTGGAATTCGAAGTCTTCAAGATCGGACAAAGTACTGAAGAGTCTCACGATTCATTTAACGTCATCATAAATCATAAGGTTTATTTTTTTACTTATTAATAAAGCATTATAAAAATCATACAACATGTTGATATTGTAAATGATCTTCTTTAGCTGACCAAACTGTATTTTAGAATTACTTTCTACCACTAATTCTGTTATTTTTCTCCACTTAAGAGTTGCCTTCTCATTTCTCTTCTATAAGGATACAATTGATTTGGTGAAGTTTGTATCATATATCATGCAATACTGGTTTGATGTGTTCGAGATAATTCTGTCAACAATTGTTAAATACTATTATATCGTACATGACAAATATTCTTTTTTTATATATATTAAAATCAAACGTTGTGAAAGAAGGAAAGGAATTAATAATATATTAGATATTCATCCAAGTTATAATTGTAGTAACGTTAGTGATCTCCACTGCTTAGATAGTACGACATAAGTAAAATTTTGGAGGCCAAATACATATAAAAATCTTGAGGAACAAGAAAACTGAAGGGCCTATACAGAGTAACCGAACATCGGCCACCGTTACCTATGTCTTAAGGGGATGGAAGATGATGTTACATTAGTATTTAAAATATGTAGATTTTAATAATGAATATATCCATGTGAGTTTCGAAACACTGATTACTGGGCGGATGATACACACCGGAATAATAGTCCACCAGCAGAGGTATCAACCCAGTGACTTCAATAAAAGATCGAAATCTTATTTAGTGCACACTACATGTTTTTGAATAACCTTCATCGGGTACCTTAAAGTCAAAACTTGATCGCAATCAAGTCATTTGCAATGTCACGTTTCACCTTATTATTTATTAAAAGATAAATTACGGCTAGTTCGTTTATCAAATGTTAACCTCTTAGGAATTCCATGATATAGACATAGTTTCTCCGAGGCGAGATGCAAATTCTCACAAATACTTGGTAATATGTATATATCATATACAATACTATCCTCAGGGACTGTAAATGATGGATTACCGGGGAATAGAAATTGGACTGTGAGTGTTTGTTTGAAATGTTTGATTGGTGTGCCACTGGAAAGTACAATGCCTCAACCATATACCATTATATACAAATGTAAATAACACATATCTGAGAGGGTGGTAGAGCAGATTGTTACCTCAAGAAATTCATTGCCAACCGAAGTAACACATAGTTGAGAGGGTGGTAGAGCAGAGTGTTACTCCGAGAAATGAATTGTCAACCGAAGCGAAGCCGAGGTTGACAATGAAATTTCTAGGGGTAACCTAGGGGTAACAATCTGCTCTACCACCCTCTCAGCTATGTGTTATTTATATAATGGTATTTTGTTGAGACATTGTACTTTCCAATGGCACACCAATCAAGCATTTCAAACAAACACTCACAGTCCAATTATTGTTATCTGGAGAAATGCATGGTCAACCGAGGCGAAGCCGAGGTTGACAATTAAATTTCCAGGAGTAACAATCTGCTCTACCACCCTCTCAGTTATGTGTTATTTGTCTTATTATACTGAATGCTCTTTTCTCCTGGTTTCATCCTTTTATGATTTTGATGCCCTGAATTTCAATTGCTGGTGTCTTTAAATGTGTTAAACTGTGATATCGATGATGTGTAATAAATAAAATTACATACATTTTTTGTATTTGTTAATATTTTTCTGCCATTTTGATGTATGTTTTATACAGATGGGTGTTCTAAAATGAAAAGTGAGCAATTTTGTCAGCAATGCCATGTGATAGACTAAATTATCACCCTCTGCCATGTGATAGACTAAGTTGGCACGCGCTCCTTAACCAATGAAAAGACAGGAAATTTACATGAAATATAATAACATATCTTGTGTATCCTGCTGAATTTATATTTCCACCCATAGGGCCATAAAAGTGCCACCATTTAACTTACCAGATACAGTTTTTATATAAACAAGTTCTCGTCATGACTGTAGCTGAAATACTAAAAGCAATCAAACGTTAAAAAAGGGACCGCTTATTTGGAATCGCACACTTCCTGCACAAAGCAATTGTTCCATCTTACCCAGTATCTCCCTTTGTTCTTCTGGAAATCCCTAATGTTCATCCCAATGCCACCTTCTGACCTATATGGTGATTTATAATTAATGATTTGTCTATGTATCTGCAATAGGGATCCCTGACATTACAATAATGCATCATACATATATTATATACAGGGGAAGAACGATACCAAAGCTGTGGATGCGATGATTATGGATGAATGGAATACAACGAATGTTCCAACATCAGAGAAATGTATGTTGGAACTTATCAACAGAGTTTCTCGCCGGCGTAAGCAACGCCCTGGTTCTGTGGCGGTTGTCTGTAGGTGAGTTCAATCGAATGAAATATCGTATGTTATTCAATGTTTACTCATCAATTAAGCCATCGGAGTTAGTTTAGTATGTTCTGTTGGGCATTTTCTCCTATCTGTGTTGATAAAATACGAGATGATTTGAATTGTCATTAATTGTTTACATTGTACTTTCTACGCCATGTTTCCTATATATAAAAGGGCATTGCACTAAACAATACATAGTCCCAAAGAGCAAGTTGTGTCGTTACTTTGTCGCATATATAACTACTGAAATGTATTTTATGTAATATATTTGTCATAATTAAAAGGAATGGTTGTGACAGAAGTGGTCTGTTTGTTGCCCTCAGTTTGGTTTTAGAGAAAATTGAAATGGATGATGAAGTTGATATATTCCAAGTTGTCAGAGCAATGCAAATAAGGAGACCAGAGTTCTTCTCTAATTTTGTAAGTTTTTATTTATGAAAAGAAAATTAAAACAGTGACCGTCAACAATTCCATCAATATCAACTACACGAACAACTCCCTCTCATTTCAACCAACTGAATACAACAAAGCAAACACCACGACATTGTGTTGAAAATCTAGATACTGGATTGGGATATGACATACAAATGGTGGCGGTATTAAACCACTTAATGAGATCTCAACCACCATCTCTCATGTTTCATCAACGTTATGTCAACATTAATAATAGGCAACAAATAATGCAACTACAACAACAAAAATAAAACAAAAACGAACAATACAGACAAAGCAATCTAAATTATTTAAAATATTAATTTACAATTGTATCTAAAATGCTTCTTATTTCTTAATGTCATATTAGAACGAGCACGAAATTGTGTCTCATAATTTATGTAGAAGGAAGGAGCAAGTTGGATGTTGGTAATTATTATCTAAATAAACACATTTCCCTGTTTATAATAACTAGCAGTTGATCTGTGTATCATTCAATACATTGTTAGTGCTATCTTTTCATACAGGTTCAATGCTTTTATTGTACCCTTTATAGAAATTAAATCTTCAATACGGATGTTTGACATTGCATCCGATTTAAACAATCCTGTATGACACTGGCAATCCAAAATCATTGATTAATAAAACAAAAAAAATCAACAATGAACGCACAGCGAAATGTAGAAAATGTTTACAGACATTTATACCACCATATCATGGCTTATGCGTTATGATGTTTAATGCCACTTTCAACAATATTTCAGTTATATCGTGACGGTCCGTTGTACTGTTTGTATTGATGGAGGACACCTGAGTACCCGGAGAAAACCACCGACCTGTCGCAAGTCGCTGGCAAACAATATCACATATTGTTGTATCGAGTGCATCTCGCCATGGGTAGGATTCGAACTCGTCGCTTTATTGATGATATGCACTGATTGCACAGGTAATTGTAAATCCAACTACTCTATGATTACGACCACGGCAGCCACATGTCATGTGATTCTCACATGATAACCACAGTTAAAATGTAAAAAACTCCGCTGTACCAATGGACGACGAATATCATTTATCGGTCCACATATTTTAATCATTATGCATTCTGGTTCAATATACCGGATTTATTGAAAGTTTGTAATGCAATGAAAAATGAAGGCAAATCCTTCTCGCCATTGCACAAATATTTCTGAACAAAATTTATATACGTCGTGTTTGTCGTTTACCTTGTAGTCATAATAAAATATCATGCATAGACAATTAGAAAAATAAGTAACCGCAATCAGATGTTATGATATTAGCCATGCTCTTTATTGATGATGTTTCGTGTAATTCGGGCGCATAGATCATCCATGTGACATAATACTAATTGCATGATGTAATATAAAGCTGCTGTACTAAGTAATGATATTTTTAAAGTCACGTAAATTTCTATTTGGTTGTGGTAATATTGTGAAAATGTGAGAACGTTTCGTGCTTACGTTAAGTGTTTAATATCTCAAAATCACATCACGTTACGTGCGAATTGAAAGAAGGCGATTGATGCATGTACATTTGTATTACTTTATAGTGAAGTGCCTGTTATCACTTTAGGAGTACATTGCTGGCGTACCGTAAAGTGTTGTCTTAATTTTTGACAATGAAATGGTAATACACCTTAAATATATCAAATATACTCATTTATTAAACAAAACCCAACAAGTTTAAGTACATCAGAACATCCTTGTTGATGGAATTCATTTACAAAAGTTGAATAATTCAATTCAGTTATGTTTCTTTACAATTTTTATTTGGTACAATTGATATGAATATATATCCATTGAAAGATGTGCCAGTACATAATCCACAACAAAATGAAGATAATATATAAGAAAATAAGGAAACAGCGATATATAATGATATGCATACATTTGTATTTCATTTACTACATATTTGCAGGACCAATACGAATACTGCTACAAGACTATTAAAGAACATCTGACCGGGGATTCACTTTATGCAAACGTTTAGCAAAGATTTAGTTTCATATAGAATTATGTCCAATCATAATGAACGTCATTTTCTATTGTAGTCTTTGTTAACGTCATTTTCTATGGTGTTAATTGTTAACGTCATTTTCTATTGTGTTATTTGTTAGCGTCATTTTATATTGTGTTATTTGTTAACGTCATTTTCTATGGTGTTATTTGTTAACTTCATTTTCTATGGTGTTATTTGTTAACGTCATTTTCTATTGTAGTCTTTGTTAACGTCATTTTCTATGGTGTTAATTGTTAACGTCATTTTCTATTGTGTTATTTGTTAACGTCATTTTATATTGTGTTATTTGTTAACGTCATTTTATATTGTGTTATTTGTTAACGTCATTTTCTATTGTGTTATTTGTTAACGTCATTTTCTATGGTGTTATTTGTTAACTTCATTTTCTATGGTGTTATTTGTTAACGTCATTTTATATTGTGTTATTTGTTAGCGTCATTCTCTATTGTAGTCTTTGTTAACATCAGTTTCTATTGTGTTATTTGTTAACGTCATTTTCTATTGTGTTATTTGTAAACGTCATTTTCTATTATGTCATGTGTCATTAAGAATTAAATCCAGTCATAATGAACGTCATTTTCTATTGTAGTCTTTGTTAACGTCATTTTCTATGGTGTTATTTGTTAACATCATTTTCTATTGTGTTATTTGTTAACGTCATTTTATATTGTGTTATTTGTTAACGTCATTTTCTATTGTGTTATTTGTTAACGTCATTTTCTATGGTGTTATTTGTTAACGTCATTTTATATTGTGTTATTTGTTAGCGTCATTCTCTATTGTAGTCTTTGTTAACGTCATTTTCTATTGTAGTCTTTGTTAACGTCATTTTCTATTGTGTTATTTGTTAACATCATTTTCTATTGTTTTATTTGTTAACGTCATTTTCTATTGTGTTATTTGTATATAAATTATAAAAACAGTACATACTCTTTTTTTTCCCCTTTGTAAATTGCTGAGACATCATCTTTAAGGGAAATTATAATCATAAAAATGTAAAATATTTGTAGGTTTTATTATTTTTTTAAATGACATCGCTATAGACATACAGTCTACGACTAAATTATTTGCTGATGACACGAGTTTATATTTAATTATAGACAATCCACAAACGACGGCAGACATTCTAAATAGGGACCTATATAAAATTCATACTTGGTCAACGAACTGGTTGGATTCATTCAATCCACAGAAAACTGAAACCATGACTATTTCATGAAAGATTAACAAACCACATCATCCTGACATTTTTATGAATGACACTCCTATAGCTGAGGTTCCTTATCACAAACATCTCGGACTGAATATTTCGAAGGACGGTACTCACCATACTCATATAGACTTAATAACAGAGAAAACGTACAGACGATTAAATATTTTACGGAGATTTAAATTTATTCTAGACAGAAAAACGTTGGAGACCATATATCTGACTTACATGAGACCATTATTAGAATATGCTGACGTTATTTGGGACAATGATATAACTTACCTAGTTGATAAGATCGAGAAGGTACAAATGGAGGCTGCTAGAATCGTAACTGTGAGCACTCGGTTAGTCTCATTAAATAATCTATGCTTAGAAACAGGGAGGAATAAACTATTAAAGAACCGTCGGGAAATGCGTAGACTGGTTTATTTTTGCAAAATGAAGAACAACATTTCGCCACAGTACTTATCAGACTTAGTTCCAGATTCTCTTAATAGTATACATAGTCATAACACAAGAAATTCATCTATCATCCCCCCTATACGGACACGAACTAGTTTATTTACGAATTATTTCTTACCGGCTACCATACGCTCTTGGAATCGTTTACATGAACGCATCAAGTCTAGCACTTCGGTCAATTCTTTCAAATCTAATCTGAAATCCAATCAACCACACAAAACGCCCTATTATCATATTGGAAAACAACTTGGTCAAATTCTACACTCTAGACTTCGTATGCATTGCAGCTCTTTAAATCAACATCTTTACTCAAAAATATTGTTGACTCCCCGCTTTGTCAATGTGGTGCTATTGAAATAACAGAACATTATTTGTTATACTGCCCTCTCTACAACGTACACAGACAGCTTTTTAGTGAGCCCTTTTTTGACGATTCTCTGATTTCATATGATCATTATATTTTTGGATCGCCCGAGTTCAGATACGAACGAAACGTTGAAATTTTCTTGGCAGTGCAATCCTTTATTATCAACTCGAAACGATTTAACAGAAATTAGAGTTGTCAATTGAAACCACGACTTGTCTTTTGACATATGACACAAACAGTGCATGTGCTCACTTTATTTTCTCTTTGTATCATATTTCTTTTCATTATTTAATTTCACATATAACTGTATATTATTATATCAAGTTTAATTTGTCTTAATTATTATATTAATTCATGATAATTTCTACCATTCGAGCATATATTCTGCTTTGTAAGCGGATTAATATAAAATTTGTAACTTGTTTCCGAATCCTATTAATGATTCATCCGAATAGTTTGTACATATTCATGCTTATATTGTATTAATGAATTACTTAATAAAATATGCTTACACTGACTGGTGCTTATTATACAGCTATAATTTTAATCCAATCAAAAACACCCATTTAAGACATGTGACCGTACATTATTTTCCCTTATTGTACAACCGGAAGCCGTATTTTTTCCGTATTGGTCGTCCCGATAAGTCCGTATTTTTTTTCGTATTGTACATTATGAAAGGGAAGTAACTCGTTAATTTTTGTCGTCTGCTAGTAAACAAAACAAACCGGAAAATGTTAAATGACGATTTTTGTTCGATATTTAACAGTTTGAGGGGAAAAAAAGAAATTGCTTAGAATAATTGTTGATCAGTTATTTTGCTGTTTTTAATTCATTTTTAGAGATTTACGAGATCTGTATTGATACAGAACATTTTCCTAGCGAAATACTGTTGTTCTATTTAGACTGTATTAAAAGTTAAAATATAATTGTTGTTATAGTATTGATCATTTCAGCTGTATAATAAATAGGTCATTATACAGTGTTATGTACAATATGGAAATATATTGTACTCGTCCGTATTGCATTGAAAACGGGTTTTCAATACAATACAGACTCGTACAATACATTTCCATATTGTGCATAGCACTGTATAATAACAGATTTAAAAAAGTTATGCATTCAATACATTTTAGATACATCAGAGCTACTTCCGCAATAGTATTTTGTACAAAAAAGTTACCTACTTTACAACTTCTTGTGAAAATGAATGAAATCCGTGGAAAAAAAAATTCCTGATTCTGGTTGATTTTTAAATATATTGTGCATTTTTAAATAATTCTACAATATTGATTGTCGTAGGCATATTATCATAATTATGTACATTGAATGTGACAGTGAATGTATGCATATATTTCATAGATTAGGTAAGTAGGCGAAAAGAAAATATCTAGATCATTTGCATTTTCATAAAACGAATCAATTTGTCCATTGAACATTAATTTCGAATGCACAAATGAAATTGTAGTTGGTTTTAGATGCTAGAAATTCATATAATAATATTTCGATCATAGCTTGTTATCGTCATCCTAAAATATGTCTTTGCATACGTATTTCAAGCATAAGATGAGGTTTTGAAGTCACAGTGCAAACGTGTTGTCTGTATACAGTCAAACCTGTATTAAGAGGTCACCTTTGGGACAAAGAAAAAGAGACCTTATAATACAGGTGACCTCATCAAAGAGGTTGAATTCAAATATAATTTTCTATGACTGGACAAGAAAAAAGTGACCTTTTAATACAGGTGGCTGCTTAATAGAAGTAACCGCATGGGAAGGTTTCACTGTACATTGTATAACAATATGATTTTCAACTGAAATTAATTCATACGAATGTAGTTTTATCTTAAAACCACAAATACATACCTAAAGTACAGACAATGGGCAAAACATCAATTAAAACGTCCAAATATAATACAATTCAAAAACTCAGTTCATTGTTGTAATAATATCTTCATATGTCAGTTTGAGAAATAAAGATATGCACAAAAGTATTTACGCCATTCATAATTTCCCAAATAGATAGCTATATAATTAACTACTTTTTTCAAATTTTTTATCCTGAAGTCAATTCATGTCCAATTTTGACATTCGTTATCAACAAAAGCAGACAATTAAAGTATGCATTTCATAATAGTTATTTGCAAATAATTTTCAGAAACATGTATTTTCAAGTCCTCCTGATTAAAAAGACGGCCATAAAATGTTTCTCTGCAAAAATACTATCAATCTATTGTTTTATAATTTTAGAATACAATGCAATTGGAGGGATCACAAAATGTAGTCCTTCATCAATATGGATGTACTAGAATTTCCTGCCAAAGAAGTGCATTGTATATGTAACAATCCATTATGATCAAATTCATGGTCATAAATGTAAACTTCCTGATTCTAGTTATAGGAATTTGAGTATGTTAAATGATATGACAAACATATAGTGTCTTACAAAGCTAATATATTATTAACAGGGAATATAATAATTGTCATGAAATAGGCAAGTTTTCAACAATAAAATTTAATACAATCATGAATATATTAACAACACGAGTGAATTTCTCTTAATAAACTTTACATTTGTGAGTAAAAATAAGAAATTATATAAATTAAACCTGCATAGCATTATAACTGGAACATGTAGCTGGTATTTAACTCGGGGGTATCAAGTTACCTACAACAAATTTCTTGTGAAAAGGAATGCAATTTGTGGGAAAAGATTGATGTTATTAATATTTCTACCTTTTTTTTATTCTATTTTATTTTACGTGCACTGATTTTGCATGAAGATAATATTTCACATACAGTATGACTTTATTAATATATATTGCAAGATGCACGTGAGGCTATTTATTACGTCTTCAATGGTTAATTACACGTCTATAAATGTATATTCATAATGTCAGGTATTTATTTTCAACTGTATAGTATTGAATTTCCATATTTTCTGGAATGCATCCGGCTTCCTTCGACGACACAATAATATGATAACCATAAATTATCCATATGTAAATTTAGATCTATATTTAAAAAGATGAACAAAATATAAAATAAGCTTAGAGATATATTGCAGAGCTTTCATATAATCTATTATGACCAAAGAGTTCAGCACTGTTAATGGAAGGAGCTGATATATATATTTGTATACAGATGGAATGTCGTTTTGCAATTGCATTCAGATTGATATAATACAGGTCAAGCTTGATTTTTGAGATGTATTACTGTTTCGATCAAGTTAATTATGCGCTAACAATGTAAAGTTGTTTTTATTAGGTCTGTTTCCCCATTACCATACAACCTAAGCTCACCATATTTGGTCCACATATAAATGATGTTGGTTGCATGTCAGTCAACCATTAGTCATCTGACCATGGCCTAATTTTGTTCTTCTACTGACATTGTTAAATTTATCTCACGTTTTCATAATTAGACTAGCTTCGCCATTGCCATACATAGTCTCACCATACTTGAGCCACATTTTGATCATTGTGCGTGTACTGATTTTGGAAGATTTATGTTAACTTTTCGTGATTAGGTAATTTTCTCTACATTGCCATAACCTAGGCTTACCATATTTGGTGCAGACGATATGATGGAGGGCACTTATTAATGCATGTGTCACCTTAGCTTAGTTTCAGTTTTTGATCATGCTTCAATTCATGTCATAGTTTATTTTCTTACTTCCATTTGCCCCTTCTCCTTAGCAATACATTAATTTATATATAAAACAATCAAACTTTATATACAAATAAGAGAAGTATTAAAAGGTTAATGTCAAATATTCACAAAGCGATTTACTAATTTATATTTGTATATAATAATGTTTTGAAAACATTGCAAAATTGTTCACTGGAGACTCCTTTGAAATAAAAGAGTCTTTGCATTTTACAATTCTCAATTGACACATACCACCAATCTGAACAGATCACGTTATACCGGAAGAATCAACGAGTTTTATGTAAGAATCATTGCATTATCTGCTGCATCGATGATCGATCTAGAAAGTTATGAGAGAGAAACAATATGCTGTATAAAACCCATCAGGGATGCCACCCCTATACTATGATTAAGACCATCAATATACATTGCGCACTATTCAAATGGTCTAATTCCTCATTCAGGATTCATCATCGGGATTGTAACTATAGTAAGACGACGGGTACCACTAGTGGAGCAGGAACGGCGTATCCTCCCAGAGTACATGTGTTCACCTCAAACTTTTGGTGAGGCTCGTGTTGCTTGATCTTTAGTTTTCTGTGTAGTGTTTTGTAGATCGCTGTTTGTCCTTTTACCCTTTTTCGTTTTGCCGCCACTTCTTCTGTCCTTCTATTTATCGATTATGATTACCCCTTTGGTATCTTAAAACTATTCTTGAGCAACAAGCTCATGGGGGTTAGGGGTGGTTCAGAAATTACATTTGGAGAAAAATGCCATCCAAACTTATATCAGAATTTTCAAGGTATGATGTTATTCGTAGGTCTATTGGTTGCATTTTATTGCGACGTTTATCATAAGGATTTTCAAATATAAAATAAGCATACCAATTGGTTGTATACTGCAAACCCTGTTTGATACGTCTATTTTCCAATGCAGACTCGTTTGTTTAAGATATACAAACTCTCAATTGCAGAGGCGGACTCTTTGATGGTGAATTGTATCAAGCAATTTCATGTACGACCTGATCTTTAAGCGATACAGCTGCAATATAATTGTGATGGAATCAACGATCTATATAAATTTATCAAACACTGTGATATCCACACCCTAGTTGGTACTGGACACACCCTTTCAATGAAAGATACTTATACTTAAGCATTTTCATATGAGGTAGAAAGGTCAGATTACTATTAAAAATAAGGAAAGAAAATAGTTTCTTTTAACTATTTTAATGGGGTAATTTTTTACAATATCCACTTCGGTTCTGGATAGAGTTTACATTAATTGCAAAAATACTCAAAATCAGTCTTTATCTAGAGAATATAAATATATTCCCTATTTCCATGTTTTCTATTTTGTTTAGGTTTATGCTGCTATTTATGTTTTTAATTTATTTACGTATGCTGGTGTCCAGCACGATTTCTATATTTCATGATGTTAATGTCGTTTAACAGTATGAAGACAGATATAACTGGTTGACCAGGAACTGCATACCCTTCTGTAGCACCTGCAGTCACCTCTAGTTTTCAGTGGGAATCGTGGTGCTAAATCGCTTGCTTTTTGTGCATTATCCTGTGAACTACAGCTGTCTTTTGGTGTCTTTTATTATATTGCTTATTGTATTGTCTGTCTCAAATTAATGATTCTTCAAACTTTTTTTCCAAGGATCGTTCATATATATGCGTCATTTGTTACATTAGAATGTAGGTCATTAAAAGTTTTGTTCTATGGCATACGCGTTTAAAAACTAAAGTTATGCAATCATGGAAAAATGCATTTGCTTTCTTAGTTCTAACAACTGCCCGGTGATGTTTATGTCATGTTCTGATGCATATGTTATCAATTTGGGAATATATATGAATAATAAATGCTATCTAAGCATATTCATGGGAATATCATGTATATAACTATAGAGCTACAGGACCTTGAAGATAGTAAACCCATACTGTTGAAAGTTGCATGTTGTATGGTTTTAATTTGGCCTTTTGTGTTTGAATGTTTTCGATATTTTATGTAGGTTGTGACAAGACAGAACAAAATGAAAATATTAGATGTAGTGATACTACTGCTTTCTGTTGTAAATGCGCAAAGTAAATATAAATACAGGTCATATACAATAGGTCAGATGACAATATGCTTAGAACATTATTTAGTCTTCTAAGATTACATATTCCAATTTGAGAAAGTGTGGAGTGGTACAAACAAATCACAATATAGATACACAATATACTGCCAGCGAAATGCAAACTCGACAGGAAAATAAAATAAAAATACGAGGACTAGACAACACAACCGGTAGCAAGAGCAGATATGGAAAGTAAAGTGGAAGAAGAAATGAAAGATATTTTTATCTAGCTCGACGCATCGGGATGTCAATTTGTTCCCATTGGTGCATGGGAAACATACATTTAACGAAAATAATTGGTATTCATTGCAGGTCAAATTGAACATTTAAATAATTATCATAATATCATTTTCATGAAATGACAAAAATGTAAGCTTATCTAATCTCATAATTAGTCAATAACTGCGTTTGAACATGCTATCACATGCATGGATTGCATGTCACTGGTGTATTGTGGTTCATACTATAGTTACTTCCCTGGATGCTAGGTGTCATATATGTATGATGGTTAGTTTGCAAGGTTTCAGCATTTTCGGATTCGAGACAATTTTATTCGTTTTGTTACTGTTTAACATTAGATCAATATGACGATTAAGAGCACTAATTTATGCAAAGTGATGATAAAAAAAGGACTCACAGCCTTTACTGCAGGTCCATACCAGAATAACGCATTTATTAAGAGAATATGCGGTCCACATGACTAGAGGTGCGATATCCACTTGACAAATTCCCTTCAATAAGATGTTTGCATAAATCATGGCGCATGCTCGTAAGCATTTCACTTTTTCTGATGACATCATAATATATTAAACGACTAGATTAAGCTTCCGTGATATTATTTTCATTAACCGCATTTGGTTTTTTTCTCCAATTTCAAGAAGTGAAGAGGTAAAATGCCATTATCGATTCAACGTGTAATAGATGTGACTTTAATGTATTTTTTTTCAAATTTCGGGAAGACCATTTCTTGAATTAGAGAGACTTGTCTATGAAGTATCAACAAAAATATAACTTCCTTATTTTACAATAATACTGTACATAGTAAGTACTAAGGGTATTATAAACGCAATACATTCCGTAGGTATCCATGAGACTATGTTTTGAATCCATGATAAAAATGCACATTAGAAATCTCCACATTCTAGAACAAGTAATTGTACGTGAACGATGTGCTTACAAGATAATCGAAAAATTATGTGATAAAGTTTGTCAGTGGCTTGCGACAGGTCAGTGGTTTTCTCTGAGTACTCTGGTTTCCTCCACCAATAAATCTGACCTTCACAATATAGCTGAAATATTGCTGAAAGGGGCGTTAAACACAAAACCCCTTGAAAAAAAAAGTACCGTCCACTTTTATGTTTTTCGTGCTATTATTTATATTTGATTGTTTGAATAACCTATATGTGCCTCTTGAGTGAAAACAGATATGCACTCTGAATGTGAAAGAAAAGTATTCCGGTAGCATAACTGCCATGCAGAAAAGATCTTCTCGTTCCTGTTCTATATCTCAACTCAAGTGGGTATCGATCTATCTCTTAAGTCATAATTTACAAACATGTTTAGTGTTCTCGACATAAAAAAAACATTTAATGGCGTCTCGGTGGTGTAATGTTCTGCATGTTCACCTCGAGTGCGGAAAATCGTGTGACTGCGATCGATCTCCTTTCAGGTAAAAAAAAACCCAGAAATTTATCAGTGGCTTAGGAGTGAAAGCAGAGACCGAGCATACATGTTTTCTTCACACAAAATAAAATTCAAATTATTTACTTTAGACATTAAAAAACGGTATTATTCTTCATAATTATCATTTTTTTCCGTTGAAGACTAGATGGTCGAATTATATTTTTTTGCGACTTTCAGATAATATTTTCTATAACAGTTGGTGACAACTAAAAAAAAACCATACAAGTTAAATGGTCGAATCCTAACTTGTTCTCGTCATACATTAACTGCTCATCTGGCATTAAATAACAATCACATGTCTACTCACTGAACACATTGATTAAAACAGATAGTTAAATGACGTACTAGCTGATTTATAATTGGAAACGTTTTCGAAATTCGTGGTCACTAAATGATTAAATTGTTTTAAACAAAAGACTCTGCTAATTTATGTGTTCGTCCCGTAGCCGATTATGATATCTGTGTTTCGGAAGGCTACAGTTTGTTCTTAGAAAAAAGGTTTTACAATCTATAAACATACACTGAATATAAAGCAAAACAAATCATCATGACGAAGAAAAATGAATAGATACCAAGTTATTTTTAATGATACTTAAAGCAAGCGATCTCATTTTGTCTTATTATGACTACAATGTCATTAACCACACATTATATGTTTCATCATCCATGACAGTGTTTAGGAGACCGTGAGGTGTATCCTAGTTGATGATATTTGTAATGCATGTACGAACTAATGTACCAACACAACCTTAATTATAATGTAATATATATATATTTGTTTAGAAAGTACTTTACTTTGATATTTCGTAACGTGCTTTAAACTAACATCAATAGAAATGTAAAAAATAATATACAAATTGCGCAAGTACTTTTTACATATTACCTAAATCTCACAGTATTTTGGCGACGTTTTCCAATTAAGGACGGAACATTTAACATATAGAGGAGTTAGGTTTTTCCCTGGAGCTAGAAATTGTTTTCATGCGAAACAACAATCTGATAACCTTTTTTTTTTAATCAAAGTTTCTGTTTGTAAATGTCAGAATGATTATTTATTTTTAAATCTTTACGTCCATTTTTAAAATATAATTTAGCGACAAAAAAAATAAATAAAAAATACATAGCCCACTTCCCCTAAAAGTAAAACAACCATTCCCTGTTGAAAGAATAAAACACATTCATATTTTTTACCATCTCGACCAAATTAATTTTGATATATATTTTCTGATATACAATTATGGTATAACCATATGTATGATAAACCACTTTTATTTAAAATATCCTGGATATTTTTCTTATCCATAATGAAAAACCATCTCTTATAAAATTATTGTTGTAAAGTAATTTATAGCATATGTGAGAAAGCTTACTTTGTTTTCCCATATTAATACACCAGAATTTTATCATTCTAACTTTAATATCAATACTAATGGGATATCTTCTGAGTTCCCCATAGACCATATAATCGGGAGTTGAAGTTTTTAGATGTGGAAGTAGCTTACATAATTTCAAATGTAGCCTTTCAGTAATTTCGTTACTTCCAAATCCACAAGTTTCACACCCATGAGGTATTATTGGCTTGACCATACTGTCAAATATTGTTCTAATTGACATTTGATAGATAAATTATGAAATCTGCCCCTCTTTAATACCTCATATATAGCTTCCCCTGTTCACCAGTTTTTTCTTAGCATTACTAAATGACCTTGAAATTTATTCCAAGATACACAAATTCTTTTCCAATCTCTGATTCCTTATCCCCATTCTTAAAATGAATGTTTGTTGGCAATCTTCCATTGGAAAAAATCATAACTTTTGTTTTTTCTATGCTTACTTTAAGTTTCCATTTGAGGCAGTATTCTTGGAATAGATTCGGCATATTCTGTAAATTACATGCAGATTCTGCCAAAAGGGGCGTATCATCAGCATACATAATCACAAAACATTTAACATAATAATCAAGCTCTTTTTCTAATTCGTCAGATAAAGTTTTCAAATCAGCTACATTATTCCTTTCTAAAAATATTTCCAAATCAGTTACGTATAAAGAAAATAGGAAAGGATCTAAGACTCCGTTCCCACACGTAAAATATTAGGAAAATTCATTATTGTACATAATTCTAGATTTCACATTATGATACATATTAATTATTACATTGTGTATTTTGCCATTGATATGATTCATGAGTAATGCACACCATAAACCCTCTCTCCAAACAATATCGAAGGCTTTTTCAAAATCTATGAATACACAGCACATTTTTTTCTTTTTCAAGGTTAAAAGTTCGATAATGAGTGCAAAGAAAATACACTATCATTTGTTGAGCATCCCTGTCTAAAATCTACTTGGCTTTCGTTGATCAACAAAAAATCGTCTGAGTAAGCATTCAATCTTTCATTAAGCATCGAGGTAAAAAGCTTCCGTAGACAGCTCAAAATTGAAATTGGTCAATCATTTTTAGGATCTTGAGATTTCCCCTTGTTTTTGAATATGGGTATAATATTTCCTGAAAGTCATGTACCCGGTACTATACCTGAATCGAATATACAATTAAACAATTTAACATTGATCGGTATAAGCAAATGTGCAGATGAAGTATATATTCATTAATTATATTATCATCGCAACATGCCTTCTCTGTTTTTAAATCTTTGATATACTTTAATATCTCATCCGCGATAATTTAATTGTCCATTTATTTCCATATTGGGTGTATTTATGAAATGATTTTCTATATACAGGAGATCGTAATTATTTTCTATGTTATCGGGAGTTTCATTCAATATTTTGAAAAAATCAAAAAGTGAGCTAATAGAAATATTTGGTTGCTTTTTACGACAACCTGAATTTAATATTTTTCAATATTCTTTACTATTTTTCGACCTTAATTCCTTCATCTTTTGTCTCATTACTTTCCTATGATTAACGATACTTTTGTCGAGCAGCTTTTTATACTCTTTTTCTGCCTTCTTCATCTCTAATTTTGAGGATTCTGTTTTATTTCTCTTATGTCTACTCTTTAATTTACAGTTTAATCATGGCTTTTTAGATACCCATACTTTACTCTTTTCTTATGTTTCTCGATCTCTTAATTCCAAAAGTTGTCTAAACTGAATTTATAAAAAGTTTGCTGAGCTTGCTTGTGAAGAATTTTCCAGACTGAACTTATTCACAGAATTCTCTAAGTCATTCATAAGCTCTAAGTCTAGATTTTCAAGAAAAAAAATATTTTTCGAATTTTCCCACCTTCGTGGTTTTTCATCTACATTTTTGTCAGCTATAATGTTTGACAATGACGTTGAATATAAATTGTATCTCCCGCAATATGTTGTATGCTTTTTTCTGTTTGTTTCTGTATTGTATGTAAGTAATTGGTTGTATGCATACATGTGATATGTTGTCTGTTTATGTTATTTTATGTAGATATTTGTAAATAGTTATCTCTGTACCGATGCTATGCGTCGGCCTTTTGAGAATAAAGATATACAACTAACGGATACTTTGCAAGAGGGACTGTAATGCGCAGAGCGGATAATAAATGTAGTATTTCTATTAATCTAGGTTCCCACGGGGTTAACAACTGACAATGCATCGTATCTCATTCTGCCATAGGTAATGCAATATCTTAACAATCTGGGAAAATATACTTAGATTTGACTGTTATTAAATACCTAAACCAAATCCAATATTTAATGGTAAAAAAACATTGAATATACATTGTCAAAATGAAGACACGAGTGATTTTTTAAACTTGTGTAATATTATATTAAGATGTTAAGGCATATACAACTTAATATGTATGGTTTTCAAAATGATGTTTGTTCAGATAACGAGACTTCCGGAATTCATAAGGGGATACTTCCTTCAAATTTACAACAATGTTTCTTCATATATGCATTATGTGCGCCTTACTGGGGTCACACATAATATCATACCATTCGCTCTAAATTAATCGGGTAACAGGATACTATTATTTGTATACTTGACGAATGATTTAAAACAAATGTATTCACACACCTTTATCATGTTTATTGTACAGCAAATTGAAGGATAACAAATAGTAAATAGTAAATGGTGTATGGGGGTATAGTGGGTTCTATATGTGGAATAGTATGTCGTTTGTGTAGTGTAATTGTAAATAAGGAATTGTGCGAATTGTTAGCGTGTATGATAATGTTTAACCTTTCAAGAACTGTATGGACTTATAATTTGAAACGATGTCCTGGTAATTGGTAAATTATTCTTGAGCAGTGTGTCATTTAAGTATGTACACTTTTGAGATGGATATTACTACTTGCAAATGGAAAATATATAATTATCGCCTATACAATAAATTTAGAAAGACGTCTATTGTCAACGTGAGCCGCATTCAAGAAAGCTTTCTTGTAGGATGGTGACCAATTGGTAATGTGTGTTTAATTTCAATTTAATTTAATTTAAGATATAAGCTAGCACGGAATCATATATGTTCTGTGATAAGACATCATATTTACATTGAGAAAGTGAAAGTAGTTGATCGAGAAAATATACAAACTTCGCTTAATACGCTTAGATATATTCAGCAAACAGTGGTTCACAATTCGGAGCGTCAATAGTAAGTTAAAAACACAGCCACCGAATTTAACAGGTATATTGTCAATCAGAAAACCTAGCATTAGTTATCTGTACATATATTTAAATTCGCATACGTATGCCATTCTTTGTTTTGCTCGCTTTGTTGATATTGGTGGAATTGCTTACAATCACTGTTTAAACTTTCATTTGATAATTATTTAAAAGACAGAGATTAATAAATAATGTCATATATTTGAATCATATATATTTACTGTATTGTAGCAATTGAAACAAATGATTTTGTTGTCTTGGCTGATACATAAACACTTTTCTGTGGTTTTTGATAACGTTTTACTATCTTACTACTTTCAGACTAACGTGTGAAGGAAATGAAATCCCCAGTTAAAATTGTAGCAATATTTGTGCAACTGATCTGTATCATAAAATCTCAAAGTAAGTTTATTATAGAGTAGAAAACTAGAAATTCATTATGATATGCATTGATAACTTCTAATTGTGTTGGATATATATCATCTTCGAAGTAATAGTTTTTACTATGCATATTTGAAAAAAAGTGTAAATACTATTTTGTTCTACGTTCTTGTTTGTCTAATAAAAGATGTTAATGTGGTAACCAGAAGCCATAAATAGAAGGACAGACAATGCAATGGCAAAACAGAAAACAAAAACAAAAACAAGAAACAAATGAGGAACACTAAACCGACAAACTCGGCGTTCAAATAATGATGATAATAATAAAAATATAATTCTAACCTGAGTATTATTTAACTTCAAATGATCCAATAATTGAGCTATAGTCACAACACGTACAGGTTTATAAACAAACCTTAGCGTACTAGTCCCAGAAACAGAATACTAATATATGTAACACAGATGTACGCCACATTCTACTATCGGGGGAGGCTGTATTCCGTTAACTAGTGGCTATCTTACGTGTGGCTAATTAGAATTTATAATTTACATTAAGTGGGCAAAATTTATCACCTGCTCTATTGATTTTTTTTTTATATATATATTACATGTAAGTATATATATGCATAGTATAATGGGAACGAAGAGTTTCTGATTAGGGTTGATTAATTTCGGAATTTTTTTTTATCAGGAATATTTTAAAGAAAATAATAACTTAAAACTAGACCAATACAATTTCCCACGACGAAAGCAATATATCTGAAAATTGCCATTGTTAAGAGTTACCCTAAAATTCAACTAGTAAACATTTGATTGACACTTTGTGGAGTTGATGGAATCAGGGCCGGTATTTAGTCAATTGGTCCAATTGCTCCAAATTGGGTACCGCGGTGGAGTTTACTACCCTCGGCTGTTTAGTGACAGACAACAAGACACCGTAGGTTTTACAGAGAACATTATTGTTCCCCACACCTCCTAAGGCCCTCCCTGGATGGAATATTGTAGCACATAGCAAACGATCGTGGATTTCATAATTATTATACTACAGTTTTAACGCGAATGACTGAACATCCTATACAATATTACATACTTCTCAAATTGCTTTACTTTACGACTGTATGAGACAATGAATATGTAAATATGTGAAAAGTAAAAGTCATGATGTCAGATTAAATGTAGTTTTATTTGAAATATAATACCTATCAGATGATGGTACCCCTTCACAGAGTACAACTTACGTCTGGGTCAACCACGGATCTCTAGAGGCAAATTTAGCAGTGACTGGTGGACCTACCAATGACTTTAGCAGTGTATCTTGTGCTACAACAGCGGGTAATCAATACACAGCTTGGTGGATGCTAGCCTTTCCTGGAAATACTATATATTTTACAAATGTTAAAATATTTTATCGTAGTAACAGTAAGTATCCTTCAAGTAATTTGTAAATCTAATGGAACCGCATCGGTGGCGTAATGGTTAGCGTGCTTGCTTCGAGTGTGGTAGATCACGGATTTGATTCCCTGTCGGGTTAGACCAAAGACTATACAATTGGTATTTTGTGCTTCTCCGCTAAGCAGGCAGCATTAAGGAGAACGAGTAAAGTCTGGTTGGCTAGGAATCATAATAATGTGTCCGAGTGGACATGTCTATACGCGGACTGTTGTTTCAGTGAGCTAGCATTCTTAAAATCCAACTCAGCGAGTTGGCCTAGAGCAAAGCGGACCTCATCATCTCATTGCAAATGAACTTGTTCTCGCCATAATATAGCTGAAAAATTGCTTCATTGGCGATAAGCACCACTCACTCACTCACTCACTCACTCTAATTACCTGTTTGCTCTTCCATTTGCAATGTATGCTATGAATTTATGTATCTGTGGTCCAGATGAACGGGATATGGACATCTTTCTAAAACAGGAACACATCTCAAAACCATGAGTTATGAAAGATAAACATAGCACTCAACTGTAGGCTACATGCAGGTAATTTCACAATGAAAACTGTTGCTCCTCTATTTTAATTTGTGACCAAGTGTAAATTTGGATAACCTCTCGTACTTATTTAGATCTATCTCCTTTCTTACTAGATAACAATTAGACATTAACTCATATTTTAAGACCAGCAACTACCATTGATGTTTTACACTGTACTTGAATGGGCACTCGTAGCAATGTGTTGAGTATATAGCGATTTTAAATGGATCTCAAAGGTACTAGATGTGGGGCGTTATACCAAAGTTGGTGGCCGGGTGGTGTATTTTGTGCATTTCAAATAATATATCGATACACAGCTGACGGAGTTGTACCGAGTTAGCTGGCAAATCTAAGTAATTTTTACTGGGAATTTTTTAAAGACTTTGTGTGTTTCATTTTGCTTTGTTTTACATCGTTGTGTTTACTTTTGTGGTTTTTGTTGTATCTGATTCGTGATGTTTCTCGAAAATCTCTTTCGTCTTGGTTGGTTCCGTTCTTCTTTTCTGAAAGGTTAATACGTCACAGAAAGAAGAGTATGTAGATACCAAAGGTGGTGACCCTAAAACTGTCGAAGTAACAACTTCAACTTAACCAATAGGAACCTTTGGTTCAGAAACTTCCTTGATAGCAGAAATCCTCTATCAAGGACATCCTGATAGGAACCACAAGCTCTGGAATATCGTATCAACTGAGAGATATATATTCCATATGCAGGTGGTACTGGAATGTCGTTACATATAAATGGAAAGTTCACAATGGGAAAATTTAAATCATCTCTTTTGTCGTAAAGTTTTGTTCTTAGCCGCACCACATTGTCAATTTCGAGGCATAGGTCAAGGTATTAGGCAGACCTATCTGTATCTGTGGTATCCTATGTTTCAAGATAAATGAGATAGATGCGATTACCGATTCACCAAACCTAGAATAAAATGAACAGTCCTTTCATATTTATACTTTTCTCTAAATTTATTAATAAGAAATAATAATAAGTAAGGAAAAGAGAAAGAAAAAGAATGAAGACAAATGTATATAGTGATAGTCAACAATTCAACCAATATCTGCTAGTCGCATATCGAACATCATCGATCAAAGAACAAAATACAACAAAAACAACAACAAGCAAAGGCACACACACAAACCCCCCCACGCCAAAATATTTCGACAGAAATCAAGGAATATCCAGGTTCTGGGTTGGAACAACCACATAGATTTGTAGGAGGTTAACGCTTTAATGAAATAGCAAACCCCCTTATTGATAATTAGATCCCATGCGGCAATGCAGATGCAAAGGAACAATGAAAATCGATGCGCAGATTTGCATACGCTCAAAAATAACCAAACCATTTTTTTACAGATATGAATGACAGTCATTAAGTAAATTTTGTCCACAATTCAGTTGCAATAAATAGTTTTAGAGGACTTGTTTTTCCGAATTTTGCATATATACTCAAACATCTACCATCTTCTAAACTGTGTGTTTTGTTTGTAAGATGATGTAACAAGTTTTATAAAAATATGCTTAACAGAAGCTCTTGTACACATATCGAGAAAAATCTAGTAATGTCCAAACTTTTGTTGTTGTTTTTAATAATGTATACTCAGCAAGCTTTAACTGAATCATTCTCGTTAATTAAATACAATATTTTGAGGATAATTATTTGCCATCGTGATAGATTTTGATATGAAATATATATATGTTCTATTTCACCACTTACGATATACATTTCTGTATAAAACGATGTTAGTGCCGAAACTAAAACGTAAGCTTAAAATATGTTTCATTTTTCCAGCACTACAAAATCTCGCTGGATATTCCTTGTATGTTAGCAACTCCAGTGTTACAACCTCTTCACCAAAGCCAGCCAATGGTCATCTCTGTTTTCATCATACTGGAACTACATTTCCGTCGATGAATCAAACTGTTGATTGTAATGTTCTAGGACAGTATATCGTTATCTATAATGAACGGAATATAACAGCTAGTGATAATACTTATGGATACAGTGACAATGCTTGGCTAGAACTATGTGACGTTCAAATTTATGGTTAGTCTTACGATATCTTACGATGAAGAACATATCAAAAGAAATTGCATTATTGGCTTAAGACTGTCTAAACTGAACTTCCTTGAGGGTAGGGCTATGGTCTACTTTCAACAATATTTCACTTATATCGTGGCGTCAGTTTTATTGGTGGAGGAAACTGGAATACCCGGAGAAAACCACCGACTTGCCGCAAGACACTAACAAACTTGATCACATAGTGTTGTATCGAGTGCACCTCGCCTTATCTTCCTTAGGATCAATATTTCCTATGCATCTGGATTTGATCTAAAGTTCGGCTTATATAAGATTCTGTATATTAAGTGTTGGGCTTTGACAGGTTTCACTGTGCTCAAAATGAAACAAAATGAACGAATGAATATGAATTTTGAAAGTTTGATACTGAATATATTTCTTCTGTATGTCCTGTTTGTTCATGTAAACATAATCATAAACCACTGATAGTTCACACGACACTACTATTATCTACAATAACATAGTCATATGTCACTGATAGTTCACACGACGCTACGTGTATCTACAATAACCTCAATCAGGTACGCTCATGGTCAGAAGATTGAAAAACCAAACAATTTTAAAATTATTTAAGGTGCAAGTAAGCCAAATGACATAAACAAGATAGACTAAATCGGCTATGGTTACCTACCAATGAGGGAGATTGACACTAGTTTTAATAAATCACATTATTAAGGACCTGTAAATTTCAAGCATAGATATATCCAATAAACCGTTTCATATCTGAACGATCTAATCATTATTTCTGAAAAAAAAAGAAATTAACATATATCTTTAATAGTTGATATTAAAATTATCATATCATAACTTCAAGGTTGCAACAAGACTTGGTTTGGTGAAGACTGTAATCAACAATGTTCGTTAAAATGTACTGATCAACACTGTTATCCTGGAAATGGCAGTTATGTATGGGGTTGTAACTGTCTACGAGATAACTGTGATAATTCTACTATTTGTACTGACGGATGTAGCAAAGGTTATGCAGCACAATATTGCAATCAGTGTAAGCATTAATGGGAATATTTTTCCATGGTGGAATAAAAATGGGAACTATTTAAAACAAAACATCTTTGTGGGGTTCACACCAATTTGTCCGTGACGATTTAATTAACATTGGTGCGTAATAATTTCGTAGAAGTGTCTGTAGTAATAGTTGATGGCCAAAATACAAGGCGCAATGTCTTTACCACTGTCCTCTATACATTATATCACAATTCAATTATAGCCTTGAGGGATGCAGAACTATGCATCCTAAAAAATATGACGTATCTAGCTATACAAATATCTAGATGATATGTTTCGCTATGTTTGACATTCCTCACTCTTTAGTTTGATTACTAGTAGTAGAGGGGATCGTAGCTGGAGTTTGGGATACAACGACAGAAAGAAAACGGTCCTTCTTGTATATTAAGTGCGATAGAACTACCTCTATGGAAACAGAATGTGATGAATTTTTCGCATTCATCCCCGTATGTGCATATGCATAATGTTAGGTCATTGATGCCTTTTACCAACAACCAACGTTTCCCTACATAAACAAAGTAGACATTTTCTTGCAGACGTATGATTTATAATAATAAAAGGAAAAATAAGAATACCACTGTCGGAACAATTCCAAATTTAAACATGAAAATAGCTGAAAGAGGCAACATCGATACCGCTAACACGCAAATACACCAGAGCCCACTTTCCTGTCTTGGCACAGGCACTTCAATATAATGTGACGAGGCTAAGCTAGTTTTCTGATTCAAAACTTCCGTTCTTATGCAAAATGATAGTCATGCAGTTACACATCAATGACTGAAGATGGATATATTGACTATAATTGTTATAAATCATGTAGATGTTATAAATCGAAGTTTATTTACTAACATTTTGACCATTTTGTTTCTTCTGGGTATGAACGAGGTAAAGCTTTTTCAACAAAGGGACCGGGCCAATATACAAATCATACTATCTCAAAGCAACGACTAAAGCTGTCACTGTGTCATTTTGGACGCTTTACTTTCTCATTTTATGAAGTTGTGTAAAAGGGAGAATCCTGATAAACAAATCCCTTACCCATTTTATACGGACTTAAACATTTTGGGGAGTGTGTCATATAACATTTACTAAAACATCTATCTGTCTATATAATTACATATAAATTAAATAAATTTAAAAAATGCATTTTTTCGTGTTTATTCTACATGCTAATACAAATATCAACGGTGCTGCTAATAAATTGTTGTTCATATTGGTAAATAATATATTGTCAACTCAAAGTTGTGCAAAATAAACATATTTCTGCGACAGATATCATCAGTGAACATAGTTTATCTACTCAACTTCGAATTTTAAACGCAACAGCCGCGCATTGATATATTCCTACTATGTACATGTACTGGGTGCATGATTGAACAAACGATCTCAAATGTCGCTTTATATCGGCCTCTAGCAACTATTCTACCACATATGTTCTGTTCCTACAAGCAACATAACTGCAATCAAGCAACATGTTATCAGTAATTGTAATAAGTTCTAAGAACACAACAGAATGATCCATGTTTGCAGTGTATAAATTCTCCTAAAGTACTTGATAAGCTTCGTTCACTTGATTGTATGCTTAATTCTGTTCACAATTATGTTTCTATATTGCATAGAATCATACCACATAAACCCATCAAATACGTTTTCATATTGAAGTAAATGGTCATTCGGGTAATCGACAAAATAGGAAAAAAATATATAGGAACGTTAGCCTCGTACCAAGTGTAATCCGGGGGGACAACCATTCAAAATTCTAACTACTCGAATTGACACATGAGCCACCGCCTTCTTAAACGGTTCTATAGTGAATTTACATGGACAACATATTCATTAAGGAATTACAAAATTCAAAAGAATAAATAATGTTCACATGATCGGTAAAAGGACTTGACGTTATTAGTGGATTGATCTAATCCGGTCCAAATTAGTTTCAAGGCACATTGTATATCTAATGCAATGATATTTATCGTTGACAGATAACCTTGCATCGTTTGGTATAGCAACACAACAACCTACACCAGGCAATCCTAGCTTGGCTATTGATAGTAACAGAACGGCAGGGTCCTGTTCCAAACATAGTGGTTCAGATGCATGGTGGCAGGTTGACCTCGGACAATTATCCGTTATCAAAAACATATACATTTATATTAGTGCTGTACTTAGCGGTATGTATGAGGGGAACTATTAACACTATGATTAATATATATTTTTCTATTCTCAGCGCGTTAGTTAAATGTTCGTAATATTTTAATCACCATTGTGGTTTAATGTCTGCATGGGAAATCCCAACATTTCCGATTCTACTGTCATCAACAACATAAAAATATGCTTGAAGTTTTGGTAAGAAACAAATTATCTTCTATAACCCAGTGGATAACGATATTTGTCCACTTTCGATTGTTAATTTTTCAATTTTAATATCTCGGGTGAAAAATATTGTAACCCACTTGTAGCATAATGAGAATATATATCTATTCGTAGTTTTTATAAGTGAATACTTGACTAAACTATACCTTAACAGCATGGAACGGTTTGTCCGGCTATAATTTTGAAATATGATTGTGCACGTTGGTCTGTGTTTAAATGTATGGTGCTTGTTCACTGAACAACATGCTTCCAACAATCCTAATAGGTTAAAGCACAAATTCAACTACCATACGAACAAATCCACGACGCCCCCTTCAACACTGATTAATGTACTGTCGCATAATCTGTATAATGCACTAGATTCTGGAACACTGTGCTTTTAATGCAAAACCAATTAACAATTGTAAACTAGTAATTTCAATTTTCAACAGTGTATAATATTTAAGGTATACATCTTTTAATGGAGCCACCAAATTATAGCTACCAACAGTCGTCTTGTCAATTAGCTTTTATGTTCTGTTTATAGGAGGTGATAATGGACCTACCGTTTATGCCACTAATACCAGTGGAAGCTGGACAGACGGAATGTTACTAACAATGACATTAGATTTAAACAACAGTCTACCAGTTCTAAGCTATTATGCAGACCCGTTCATTATGGGACGTTATATTATCTATGTACCACGATCGGTGAACGTGGATTTGTGTGAAGTAGAAGTGGTCGGTATGTATTTTCTTTGATCGAAACAGTAGGAACGCTCTTTAGATATGTTTATATTTGTTCGTGTTGTCCCAGCTTTTGACCTTGATTTCGAGATGCCTTGTATTTGTATTATTGTTGCTGATGAATCCATATAGTATCTTAATGCAGTATGTATAATAGAAACGGGTTATTTTAACACAATATATGGCTTAACATACAAATAGATAGCACAAAACCAGCCATGAATCGGGTACTGATCTTGTAAACATGGACAACAAGTAAAAGGATTACATGTACCTTTGTAGTGAATAACTTGCAACAGACAAGTTACGGCAAATATTTAAGTGTTTGTTTTATGATTAAGACTATAAAAACCCACAGATCCACATTTGATTTCATAGGTTGTCCTGTTGGACGATTTGGCCAAGACTGTAACCAGACATGCCCTGAGAACTGTCATGGATCCTGCCATCTAGAAACCGGCAGATGTATATACGGATGTAGCAATGGATGGTTAAACCAATATTATAACGAATGTAAGTTACCACAGGCATATACTATATTTCATGTTGAAATTGAATTTCAGCAAACCAATCTATAATTCTATTATAAAACTTTGTCATATCTTTGGTACATGTTTTGACAAAATTTTCAACGATTCGATATATGTACCGATATATACTTCATACATGTTCTCAATGTCGTGGCGTCAAAAGTTAAAATAAAGACAAATTTGAAATGTGCTATAATATAATTGGTGTTTGGTTTTGGGAAACATGCATATATTGGCTAAATAATACGATTTCGATGACAACACGTCTATTGCAATATACTTCTCAGACATATATAAATTGAGTTTCATGTTTTTGGTAGATATTTTTCTAATGTACGTATCAATACAACATATTTTGTAGCATGTGCCACAGGAATGTTTGGCAGTCAATGCTTAGAAGATTGCCATTGTAGAAATGTTAGTTTTCCGTGTAATCATGTTCACGGAACATGCCCTGAGGGTGGATGTCAACGTGGATACAAAGGAGGTAGCTGTAATATTGGTAAGGAGAGTGCTTGCTTTTAGCTTAATATAAAGTGAGCAGTATATCAACTATATATGCCACACGAACACGTTCACAAACTGTAAAAGAAAGCAGCATATTATAATGGATTATGAATGCAGATAGTGAGGAGAAATGTGCCGTAAGGACTAAAATTTAGTTTTACCACTTCAAATGTTTAATCGACGAATCATGTAGTTGATTCCAAAGAAATATATCTCTGTATTTATTTAGTTGACTGGCGGATGACAAACCACAAATGATTTCCGTATATTTTCATTAATTCCTGTTGTTTGATCATCACTACAATTGGCCAGTGTATGGCCCAATGTCATTGCTGCGAACTATGGAATATCGGATAGTATTAAAGACCAGTACATTGGATTGTCTTCAAACTAGATAAGGTAGTATATGGGAATAGAAACAGCCTGCATATATATGTATATATATATTATAGTGACGTAGAAAAGGACATTGATTTTGAGGTCATGTGAACCCCGTGATATATACATATGTCCTACATGTGGCTTTGTGTTGTCATTAACTGTTGCATCTTGTCATATTTATCATTTAGATGTATATTCTATTTTATGACAACTAATGAAAATTGAAGAAACAACACCCAATACTTCTAATTATATACTACCATCCAAAGTGTTTCGGGTGCCTATCACGATGCAATGAATGTATAAAACATAATAATAATAATTCTTTATACCATCGTCGCCGTAACATCACAGCCGATGTGTGTCTGTGAAGTAGCATCTGGGACAAGTCTGATTGACGCTTGTTTAGGTTATTAGTCCACAAAGTGTAAGGTGTTTGTTTGAACTCTTTTATTAATTGCACATAATGTATCTGTTTTCTATGTATTAGAGTTTTGTCCTCGTAAAATGAGAAAAAAAATCTATCCGTGCTATACACTCTGACATTTTTTATTTAGTATGTGATGACGGGTATTATGGCAACTGTACTTCTAAATGCCACTGTCGTAACGGAATAGTTTGTGAAAAACCTACAGGAATATGTCCAGACAACCAATGTGACCAGGGATGGATGGGTATTACGTGTAGTAACGGTAATAACTATTCTTTCTTTACTTCAGTTTTCCTACAAACTAGTTGTTCGGCAGAAAATGGTTAGCAATTCCTATAGCAAAATAATATACAATGATAAACATATTGGTCTTTCTAGAATAATGTCGAAGTATTCTTTATTATGTTTTGTGAATTGCGAATTTGATGTCAATAATTAGCAATTACATGGGTAAATTACACTGTCAAACTTATATTATTTATAATTAAAAAGAAAAATTCCATGACTTCCTTGACAATGTGATGCATGTGATTTTAACCTTACACGTTTATGAAGAAATGTAATCATTGTACATTTACAAAAATATGGATACTTTTTTCTTTCAATTTCATAACAGTTTAATTTGGCTATTTCCCAAGAGAACTCCCTCAGGTACTGAAATATTAGTAATTATTCTGTTGTTGGGTAGAACTCATGCTATAGGGATGTCCGCTAGTTCAATACAGGGGCAAGTGAAACACGGATCACGCCATAAAGAAGTGGCATTACTGTTTTGTTAATGGAATGCGTATTTCGCGTAAGAGAGAACTTGCAGCAGATCCTGATGACGACGAGTTTGTTATGAGTGGTCGTTGGCTCTCAGTTGAAATTCAAAATATTGTGACGCTATTCTCTACTTCTACTTGATTCATTGTCGCCAAGAAAATAGATGAAATACTGCTCACTAACTCAAATCACTAAATACAAGTTAGCCGAAAGGAGTAAAGTAATAGAGATTATGTTGGTCTACAATGAGGACTATGAATTAAACTACCATTCATAAGTAGAACATATTCATATAGTGAAAATGTATAAAGATAAGGATTCAACAAAAATGTATTTTTTTTATCAATGTGTGACGTAAGAGTGTTTTTGATATTTACTTCACTGAGCTTGGCGCTGATTTGACAACTGTTTTACTTGTTTTGTTCAAGTATTGTTGTAAATACTGTCATAGTGACAGCCGAAGCTTTGAGCCGTAATGAAAGGGGGAGGTTTGGCGCTTTAACATCTGATTCAACCCACCATTTCAGGGTCATTACGTTTTCACAGTTTTCAGGTTGTTGACTGATTTTGTCTGTTTATAAACTTATGAGTTATGACTTTCCCTTTGTTAGATTGTTCGGAGTTCGGTAATTTTGTTATTACCCTTATGACAATAGCGGAACCAACATGGTCGTGATGGTATGGTGGTTGGTTTTTTGCGATGAAGTTTGTCAGCTACTTACGTCAGGTCGGTAGTTTTCTGAGGGAACTCCAGTTTACTTCACCAATACAACTGACCGACACAATATAACTGTAATATTGTTCAAGGTGGCATTAAACACCATAACCTCAACCATATGATCAACCCACATGACAATAGCAAGGTTAATCAGGATATTTTGAAAGTCATTTCGGTCGAACATACGTACATAATGTTTTTGTGTATTTGCAGACGCTTGTTGTTTTTTATTTTGATAAAGCTAGGAAAAATTAAGATGATACTTATTATTCATAAACTATTGCCAAGCCAAACAAGATTAAAACAACTTGGATTTGTTAAAAGTTCCATGCCGAAATTTAATGTGACAAAACAATTATTTTACGAGCTTAAAAGAGCTTCATTGAATCATTTATTTTATTGTTTTTCTTTGTTGTTGGAAGAAAGTATATCTGTATTTTTTCTACAGAATGTTATTTTGGTACCTCTGGTTTTAATTGTGAAGACAAGTGTGATACATGCAGTAACTCTACATGTGAGAGAATTGACGGAAATTGTACAAATGGCTGCATAGGAGATAATAGTGGCTATCAGTGTCAACTAAGAGGTATGTCCATACTTGAACCGCTTACTTTTCCGGAGCACATGAGTTCACCCCGGTTTTAGTGGGGTTCGTGTTATTCAATCTTTATTTGAGGTGTATGTTTTTCAGTGTTCTACTATATAGCACAATACATTTTACAATTGTTGTTTTTGTGCATGGTATTGAATTGATTAGAGACAACCAGTGGTTAGCTTGCATGTCTCGGGTACGCTATATTGTTCGCTGGATAAATCGGTCTGTTGAAGCGAAACACACTAAATTGGTGATTGCTTGGTTGAGGAATAAGTTCAAATACTCGTTGGCATAGAGTTGAAATATAGTTTTCTGCTTGAAAATTTGCACTATAAAATACAGCTCAGAATGTTGGTCGTGTACAATACTTACATCACCATCATCTGCGTCATCATTTCATCACAATTGTGTAATGACATTGCTGTCAAATTGCTTACAGCATGTCAATCAACAATCACTCGCCCACCAACTGAATATAAATGTGGTAAGTTCTACAATATAGCAAAGATTATATATGTACGTATACGTATAAGATAAGGTATATAATGGATGACTGAAATTAAAATTTTTTAGAGTCTTTATGAATGGTAAACAACAATCATGGGAGAGTAAATAGTAAATCCAATCATTCACAATATTTCAATGGTTATGGTTGCGAGTGTTTAACACCATTTCCATTAATATTTCATTGATATTGTGGCGGTAAGTTTAATCGGTGATGGAAACCGGAGTACACCAATATCCCAACAGCATGTTACAATTCGATGAACGTTATCACATATGGTCATATCGAATATATCTTGGAATGAGCAAGTATCGAACTCACAAGTGTAGTAGTAATAGGCACGAATGGCATCAGTTGGGAGATGAAGCCTACCATGAAATCACGGTCAAAATATTGTATGTGCTTAATCTTAAAACAACTAAATCTAAATCAATATAAAAGTGACTGGATATGCTAATAAATGTGTTTCTTGACTGGAAAACAGTGCATAACTATAGGCACTGTTCAGGTTTGTGTGAAGTATTTGGAATTTTGCAATATGTTTAAGATATCATGCAAATTCATACTAAGTAGTATATTTACATATCACAGTCAATGCAAAAGGAAACAATTATATACATGTTAAGTAGATAAAATTAAAAAGGTAAATCAACAAGCTGTTACAAAGATCTGCATATATTCTTTTATATACTTGTATGTTCTATGCAGTTGAACAAGCTAAACCTGATTATTCTTCTTCTTCATCTGGAACTATCGTTGGAATTGTTGCAGCAGTATTAGGTATAGGTGTGATTGTAGTCATTGTATTCTTTCTAAGATAAGTGAAAACACTGACAAATAAATCAAATCATTGCATGATATGGCTATCAGAATATTAACCAACCACGTTGGCTACTAAAAAGTTTTTAATTCGGGCTAAGCTAGAACGTCTCTAGAACATAATCTGCCTAGATAGTTAAGAGAAGCAATTGTCCACAAAACACTACACAGAAAACTAAAGATTGCACAACATGAACGAATTCAACAAAAACTGCACGTGAATTCCGATGTTTCGGGATGGTAAGCAGTTCCTGCTTCACTATTGGCACCCGTCGCATTATTATGTTAAAAGGACGGACGAGATCATGACGATAACGTTTTCATCCACACCGTTTAATGAGTTGAATTAAAAGTCACGAGTATTTAACCGTATATCAAAGGTTATAGAGTTAGTTTTTGTCATATTTTATACGTCTTGTTTGTATGTTAATACTTACATTAAATAATTATAAGAGTAAGCAAGGATATCGTGTGAAATAAGCATGTCGTAACATCCTGCTGGCCACACTCAAGCAAATATTGCATTATTCTACATTACCGAAAGCATAATAAAAAAGTTCTCCCTATTTTTTCTAAATCATTGACATATGTATAACAGAACACGGTTGTTAGTTGTAGCAATGTTCAAAATAACAAGGAAGCCGAGACATATATATGCTTGTTTAATACGCTATAAATGATTTCGATTAATTAACATACCACATCAGATGATTTGGGTCAACCCATATTGTTTCCCTGATAAATAAAATATTTCGAAACGCAACATATTTTTGATTATACCTGTAGGTTTTAAGACTGGTGTATGGAAAAACAAATTAATAACAATATATATAGACGTATATATATATAAACGTCTGAAAAAGTAGCCAACGTATGAACCTACGAGATGTCTGATTGGAAACAGGTGTTAACGATACTGTGCAAACAAACAAAAATGATAAATAAACGTCTAAAATGCTAGCACAACGATATAAAAAAAAAGATGTTAAAATGTAACAAAAATAACTATAAGTCTACAAAAAGACTATAATTATAATTAAATCGACGGATATTTCGCTTGACCGCCAAGCTTCATCAGCCTCTGTAATCTGATTTGAAAAATTGTCACGTGACCATCAGTTATCGTGACGTAAATTACTAAAAATCATAATCTTGAACTTTATACTTTATTTTATTGCACACTAATTTATAAATATGAACAGAATGAGAAAATGTAATGATGAAGTTTACCAACTAGCTAAGGACCAGGCACCGGTTAAAAAGTTAAGAAACAAAAGATTTAGGCCGTTTTTGTTTATGCCTTCCGGGTGTAATGTTTGTAACTCGCGGATCCAAAAACTGTCTTTTTTCTGTCTTTGATTTTCTTTCCAACTTGGATTGTGGTCAATGGTATAAATTTTGGATCTCCCAAAGTCTTCCAATGAGTGCCCCGGCGACACAAAGTGTTGACTCACGGGCAAGAGCGTCTTTTTCGTAAGGTCACTTCTGTGTCCATTCATTCTTTTGTTGAATGGTTGGACACTTTCTCCTACGTATTGCGACCCGCAGACGTGATAGTCAAAGAGGTAAACCACATTAGGTGTTTTGCAATTGGCATTGCAAATATTTTATACTCCTTTCCTGTCGTCTTGCTATGGAACACTTGTGTGTGCTGCAATTGGAGACAGCACTTGCAACGCTTGTCATCACATGGTTTACACTGGGCGACCGTCGATGAAGGTCTAGATACCGCAGCTCTGACCAGTGTATGCTTAATGCTTTTAGGTCGCCGGAACGCTACAACGGGTGGTTCAGGGAACAACCTGTCCAGCGTTTCACTTTTTTCAATTTCTTTCCAATGATGACGGACAATGCCTGCAATCTTCTCTAAAGAAGGATGGTAAGTGAGAACAAGGGGAACCCGTTTGTTGATCTTTTTTTCTTTGTACTCCAGGAGGTCATTTCTGTTAATTTCACTGCCTTTTGAAAGCCCACTCACTATAACATTATCATTATATCCCCGTTTCTTCAAATGATGGCGTAAATCTCCTAGTCTTTGCATGGTGGTTTCAACAGTGGAGCATATTCGTTTTACCATAATGGCTTGGCTGAATGGGATACTCTTAAAACAGTGCTTAGGATGGCAACTGCTGGGTGAAAGGTATTGATGTTTGTCTGTGGGCTTAGAGTATAAATCAGTTGTCATGTTGCCCTCCTTGACCGTGGTGGTAGTATCAAGGAAGAACATTTTAGTTTTCGACACTTCGTGTGTGAATTTTATAGACGGATGGATACTGTTGGCATGCTCCAAAAATTCATCAAGCTCTTTATCGCCATGTGTCCACTTCATGTCAACGTCATCTATAAATCGGAACCATGAAAGAGGTTGTTTAAGTGACGAGAGGAATAATTGTTCTTCTAGGTTCCCCATAAAAATGTTGGCATAGGAGGGTGCCATTTTGGTTCCCATAGCTGTCCCATTTATTTGAAGATAGTGATTTCCGTCAAAAGTAAAATTGTTGTTTTTTAGAACTAGTGTAAGCATCTCTACTAAACATTCTGTCGTTGTTCCCATATTTTTCTGCATGCGGCAATTCCGTCATCATGGGGAATGTTCGTGTAAAGGGAAGTTACATCCATGGTAACAAGCGTGGTATTTTCTGGAATGGTTAAATTTTCCATTTTCTTCAAGTAGTCGGTAGTATCCTTGATGTGTGATGGAAGGTTTTCAACGAACGGCCGAAGGTGAAAATCAATAAATTCCGATATCTTTGCAGTTGGGTGACCATTTGGCTGATACAATCGGTCTCCCCGGATTGTTTTCCTTGTGAATTTTAGGCAGCAGATAGAAACGGCCTGGCTTGGGGTCCTCTGGAGTAAGGTACTCCATGGTCTTATTGTCTAAGTGGCCACGAGCATACATAACCTCTAAGGCTCGTATTATCATCTGCGTATAATCCAGTGTAGGGTCAGAATCTATTTTTCCGTAGAATCGACAATCGGACAGTTGTCTTTCTGCCTCTAGTATATATGTCGTTTTATCCATGACTACTACTGCACTCACCTTATCTGCTGGCTTGATAATGATATCATCTCTTTCCTGTATATCCCCAAGGGCTGATCTTTCTGCCTGTGTTAAGTTGTCGGTCTATTAGGGTTTCTGATAGAAAATAAAATCCGATAGCCACGAAACGTGGAAATGTGCTGACCCAGAGTTGGAGAAGCAAATCCGCTGTGTTCCGTATGCATAGCGCTCTGACGCCCAACGGCTACAGAAAAATCCATAAAAGCCGTTAGACGGCAGAGGAATCTCGGACTAGTCTGCGGGTCGCAATACGTAGGAGAAAGTGTCCAACCATTCAACAAAAGAATGAATGGACACAGAAGTGACCTTACGAAAAAGACGCTCTTGCCCGTGAGTCCACACTTTGTGTCGCCGGGGCACTCATTGGAAGACTTTGGCAGATCCACAATTTATATCATTGACCACAATCCAAGTTGGAAAGAAAATCAAAGACAGAAAAAAAGAGAGTTTTGGCCTAAATCTTTTGTTTTTTAACTTTTCAACCAGTGCCTGGTCCTTAGTTAGTTGGTAAACTTCATCATTACATTTTCTCATTCTGTTCATATTTATAAATTAGTGTGCAATATACTTGAATAATATAAAGCATAAAGTTCAAGATTATGATTTTTAGTCATTTACGTCACGATAACTGATGGTCACGTGACAATTTTTCAAATCAGATTACAGACGCTGATGAAGCTTGTCGGTCAAGCGAAATATCCGTCGATTTAATTATAATTATAGTCTTTTTGTAGACTTATAGTTATTTTTGTTACACTTTAGCATCATTTTTTGATATCGTTGTGCTAACATTTTAGACGTATATATATATATATATATATATATATATATACGTCTGAAAATTAAACCAAACAGTGTTAGAATTAGATTTTAGAGCTGTCAAATTTTTGTTCTTCCCTCGACGGGATTTGAACCCACACCATTGTTACACTGCAGCACCATTCGCTTAGCCTTACGTCCAGCGCCCTAGACCTCTCGACTACATCCACTCCCTTATATATATATATATATATATATAATTATAAATGATTATGCTAGATGAAATGGAAATAATAGTTAATATGTATAGGAGGAATATCAATATAAGACACAGATAAGTTTGCTTCATTCCTTGGCCCATACCTCGAAATTGACAGTTAGGCGCGGTTAAGAACGAAACTTTACGACAAAAGAGAAGATTTCAATTTTCACATTGTGAACATTCCATTTATATGTAGCAACATTGTAGCAGCACCTGCTTTTGAAGTAAATATCTCTCAGTTGATGCGATATTCTAGAGATTGTGGTTCCTATCAGGATTTCCTTGATAGAAGGTTGCTCCTCACAAGGAAGCTACTGAACCAAGTCATCACTTCGATAGTTTCACGACTGATTTGACCGTTACGGAATATTTGTGTCACAAATGACTACCGATATGTTCCACTTTTCCTAAGCACTTCCCGGTCCTTTCCTCGATCATGACTTATCATCAGGTTTCTTACTGGATTAACACGAAGGGTGCCACTAGTGGAGCAGGAACTGCCTACCTTTCCGGAGCACCTGAGTTCACCTCCGGTTTTCAGTGGGGTTCGTGTTACTCGATCTTTAGTTTTATGGGAATGTTTTGTAGAGCATTATTTGTCTTTTTGTACTTTTTTTGTCATTATGTTGTCTATTCTTCTTCGATGTACGGATTCTGATTACCCCTATGGTATCTTCAATCTCTTCGTAGTGTCATGGTATGGACTGATCAAAACTTACTGATTCCATAAACAAAATTCGTATAAAAATTCGCGTGAGCTAAGCAGGACTTAGCTACAGTTAGCAGGAGTTATTACCAAATTCTCCCAAGATTTAAACGATAATTCATGTGGAGATGACAAAAGTAAATAAAATTCATCAGCACCATTTGCTAGTTAACATTTCATTTTTTAAACTTAAATCAAATTGGGAACTGTCGTGTCAGCAAGGTCAAGAAAAATCGTCCTACAAAAACGTACTTTACACAATTCTTGATAACCTCTGCTGGGACTACAATATTGAAAATCCTGTTGACGACTTTGATTTTATTTACATTTTCATTGTCTTTGAACTATGCTTTTTATTATTATTGAATATTCAACAAGTTACGTTATGAAATCCACCATTGACTGTAGTAATGCATGGTATATTGGCAAACTACTTACAAACTATGTTTTGAAGCGTATCTTTGCCTAAAGGAGTGCATATTGTTGAATTTTTGAATCATGTTATTTTTCCCGCGAAATACAAATATCGAAAGCTATGGATGTACCATATATCCGTGTTTATGTTTGACTTAAACATAATACACATGACATGTGAATATGATTGATACTGAACAATATCAGCCTGCTCGACAGAATATGAAGTTTGTGACTGGTTCGCCTCGCTCACTTCGCAGCAAGCTTCATATTCTGGCTCGTCAGTCTGATATTTTCGATATCAATCAATTCACTTCCAGATAACATAAACATAGTGTCTAATACATAAGTAACTATTATATGAACATACGATTATATATGCTTAAATATTAATATTTGTTTAGGCGTAAAGCTAATAACAAGAAAACAAAGTACCAGGATAACGGACAGCTACCTGCGACAGGTAAGTTACTCACAGGACTAATATTGCTTAGTTATTTATAATGTATGAATAACTGATATAACTATTAGATTGATAATATTTTGATTAATATATTTTAGATTTTCAGAAATTTTTATTAAGACTGTCTTCATCATCCCGAACATAGGGGAGCATAGCATAGCTAAATAGGATCTAGCATCTCCGCTGTGGGGTACATTCCTTTTATTTCTACCGGGGGAGTCCACTAGTTGTGCGGAAAGAATCAAATCCTCCATAATTTACCCTTCGGAGGGAACGTAAATGAGAGTCTCGTGTGTGATGAAAGCTATCGCTACACTCCTTGCATCTAGAGGACAACTACAGCATTTCACGATGAGCAAATCTTGCTATGAGTGGTCCGTGGTGGATCGGTGAAAGGCATAATGTTCGAACCCTATCCAATATGCACTCTTTTTCCTGTGTCAATCTAAACTTCGACCCATTGGATCATCACATTGCCGACTTTTACCTCATGATTAATAGCTCGGTCCATGGTAATATAGGTATAAATATATGAGATGGAGCTAATGTTGTATTTGATATGAGGAATTATATCGTCTGGAATATGTAGTAAAACATGTAATATGTCAAGCCAATTATAATTGTCGTAGAAATTATGTCTGCTTTAAAACTATTAACACATAGCATATCACACTGTGAATTTATGACGCTCCGGTCTCGTCTAAATATCTGCTTTTGTTATTGGTGTTATGCTTGTAATTTGTATATACAATATTTAATAAACTCAGACGTGGGTTTTATTGGGGTATATAATTTACCCGTTGTTGCGATTTACTGATTTTGGAACTATTTAAAAGGTATGTTTTTTTGTATTTCATTTTAATATCCTATAGTATTATGACAATGTGATACATTAAGATGACGTTACAAATGTTTCGTCACTGTATAATTTCACTTCTCAATTTCATCATTAAAATTGTTATACACAGTCTTATATAGACATATTGATTGCTGTCATCCTAAGTGTGTTTCCATGAATCGGTCTTTATTTTCTTTATAGTTTTAGCATATATATAGAGGACACCAACTGATGTTTTTCATTTTAATATCAATGTTTCAATGAATCATTCATTGTTAGGGTTATGGTCTTTAACACCACTTTCAACAATATTTCAGTTATGTCGTGGCGGTCAGTATTATTGGTGGAGGAAACTGGAGAGAATTAAGTCACTGCCAATCATTATCATATAATGTTGTATCGAGTACATCTCGCCATGAGCGGGATTCGAACTCACAACGTTAGTGGTGATAGGCACTGATTCCATATGTAACTGTAAATCCAACTACCATACGATCACGACCACGATGCCCCCATGAATTATTTAAGAGTCAGTTTTGTCAAAAGTTTTCATTAAGAAAAAGGTAGATATCAGATTGAGTGCGAACGACGCATTTTTACATTAAAATCGTTTTGATATAATAATCGGATACACGTCAAATTTCAGATGTGAATGGCACGCGGCAAATGGACAGGAGTAAACATAATTACTACAATGTTGATCCCACAACCGCAAGTGGCCCAGTTAAGTCGTCTTATGTATTGTCAGAAGAGTATGCGCAGGACATGGAAGTTAAGATGCACACCAAAGCAGCCTTAGATAATCCTGTTGATGATGAAGACGAACAAGTTGAAGATGTTTACACTAACGGGGTGTCTAATGAAAACACTACTAAATATAAAATTCCTGTTACAGAACTACACGCATATATAGAGAAAAAACAGATAAACAAAGGATTTGAAAAGGAATATGCGGTACGACCTTTATATTAAGATGCACATAGTATACCCAAGTCAAATTAACGTGCCGGGTAAAGATAAAGCTTGATCTGAACACAAAAAAACCAACAACAGTATAAACAATAATAGATAAAGGTTAGAGAAAAAGGAAGGAGCAATGCAAATTTTGACAATCCAAAGACGCAAGAAATATAGGGATCATGACACTAAAGGACGACAAACAAAATGGATCACCACACAGAAAAGTAAAGAAAACTAAAAAGATGAACAACACGACCCCCCGCCCTCAAAATGGGTTTACACCCAAATGCTAATGAAGAATAAGGAGTTTCTGGGTCTTATCAGACATCCTCTAGTAGGTTTTCATTGTTAGTTCCGGTAAAGGTGTAGTCGATGATAAAAGAAAGAAATGTACGTACAGAAAGCCAGATATCGGTCCACATTTGTATAACCCTGCATCTGTTTTACAAATATTGGTATGCTATAGTTGAAATTGAAATTTTCAGTATTTATCAGCTCCTTCATGATAACCATGATACAATGTATAAATGATGATTAATAGGATGGTGCCAATGTATTACCGAAGATGATAATAAATGACAATTGCTTTTATTGCCGCTAGACTTTAAACATTCAACAATCAATAAATCAATCAGTCAACTGGTAATGATGGAAACACATATACTATATAAACATGCTTACATGAGACATCTACGTGTTTTATTCCGATATTTTATGTTCTCATTTATAGAAGTAGGTAATATTTAGATATAATAGGTCAAGTAGAAAATCTAGATTTAATTATCATTGTATTTTACAGATTCTACCAAAAGGGCTAATTCTACCTCATAGTGAAGGTACTAAGAAAGAAAATAATGCCAAGAATAGATATTTAGAAACTTGGCCATGTAAGAAATTATATAGTTAATTATCTACCCGAAGTCGTTATTAGACAAGAAACCATTTATCACGGTTTTTAATATAAACATTACTGTTTTGTTTTCTCTTTAAAGCCTCCAACGAATTCTCAGAAAAATAATTTTCACTGATAAGTATATGTTTTGACATAATCTGAACTAAACAGCTGAAAATGCTGATTCTTATGTGGTACATACGTATTTAAGCATTAATTTGTGAAAATGTTAGACAACCACATACCTCATGTACCTAATGCATTTCTATTTGGGCTGGTTAGTGCCTGAGGTATATCAATTAGTCCAGGAAATGGATACAGAAAGTCAAAAACAAGTATTTCACATTTACAGACATCTACTTGACTGAATTTGGTACTGCTTTGGCAACTATTTTACCTATTTTGTTCCAATATTGCTATACATACTGTTATAGTGACAGCCGAAACCTTTGGTACGTAATGAAAGCGGGAGGTTTGGCGCTTTACAATCTGATTCAACCCACCATTTCTTTAGAAATGCCTGTACCAAGTCAGGGTCATTACGGTTTTCACAGTTTTCCGGTTGTTGACTGATTTTGTCTGTTTATATACTTATGAGTTTTGACTTTCCCTTTGTAAGATTGCTCGGAGTTCGGTAATTTTGTTATTACCCTTATCTACCAGGATATGTTTTTGTATCCGTATTTCAATTATATTTAAAACTGACAAAATGATATGGGGAAAACATTCAACTAACAACGAAAATATGAAGCACTAATGTTATATTCATATGCACACACATGCATTTTGGAAATATCTTTTATTACATCATTATTAATGTGTGACAGCTAAGAAACTGTTGGTGATGCCAATGGGATAATCAAAAGTCGTAAAACGAAGAACAGACAATATAATTGCCAAAAAGACAAAGACCCTCCCCCACAAACAATGATCTACAAATCACAACACAGATAACTAAAGATTGAACAATACGAACCCCACTAATACTCGGAAGGTTTTGTAGTTCCTACACCCCATGTGACAACCATCGTATTATTGCTAAACGACAACATCATCTGGAATAAATATCGTTTTGGACACCAGTATACGTAATTAAATACAAATAACATATACATGTAACACATGAACTCCTACATTTCAAATGGGAGTAAAGACGAACGGAACTTCATCTTTAAGTGGATATCGTAGCGTACAACACGGAAAAAAACCAAAAAAAACCCCGCAAAGACCTGTTATTTGACAAACACGAACCTCACTAATACATGTAAAAAAACCCGGGGCGAAGTCAGTTTCATTTTTCATGCATCGCACATCACATGCTGTCTCAGTGCGAAAAACGTCGCGATTCAATTTGAAAACGTTGAAAAAACAAACCACTGCCTGCGAATCTGTCAAAAAACGTTGCACTTGTGATTGCTTTGAATTGTGCATTGCTTGGAAGTAAAAAATAGCAAAATATTGTTTAATCGTTTCTTTCATTTTCAGATGACCATTCAAGAGTTATTTTGAAGGGGCACCATGATTACATAAATGCGAGTTATATTGATGTAAGCTTTGTAGCAAGAGTAATGTTATTGTATTCAAATGAATAAAATGTCAACGCCCTTAAGGATAACGAAATAATAATTTCCCTAGAAACATTTTCTCTTGGTTCCCTCACTTCAATATTCTTACTAATGATGAAAGAATCGTAAGACAACTATTCATTCAATCAATGTCAAATGTATTCTATCTTTGAAAACTTTACAATCATCTTATTAAATATGTAATAATACGATGAGCGAGAATTGCGAAATCCTTGTCATTAGTTCTGTTGATGTTATAAGTCGTTGTCAAACATTGGTTCCACCAATGTTATACTGAATAGTTGACTTCTTTTGAAGTGAAGACGGACTTGTTTCTAACCTCGATGTGTCCATTTTAATCGACCTGTACATAGTAGTGTCACAAGAACCACTTATCACATACATTTTACATATGCAGAATAAAACTGCAGGTGACACGTTATATCATGTAGCATTGGAAAAAAATTAAGTACTTCTAAAAAATGAAGAAAGGATTTTTTGGGGGGGAAACAAAAACTTTGGAAAAACCCGTCAATTGCTAGAAAATCTGACTCCCAATTAGTAACAATGAATATATTTTGTTTTTGTGTTGCTTCCGTTTTGTTGGTCAACACAAATGCATGATTCACTTTCGATCAAAATTATGAATTGCTCGGATGGTATGATATTTTTTATTTTTTATTTTACTTCTAATCCATAATCACATCTGTAATTATTATCATTTTATTAATTTTTTAAGATTCATAATTATCAAAAATCAAGTTCTTACAATTTAAATCTATTTTTATTTAAGTTTGACATTAAATTACATATGATAGTTTATATTGTTTATCTGTATATGACATGTACATCATCAGCACTTGATTATATATGATAATGTACAAACATATTTCAAAGTAAGAAGAAAAAAATTATTTTGGTAATGTAATCAGAACTATTTCAATATAATCCAAAGCAAAATACTAGTCTTGGTAAAACTTTCTTATAGGCAACATACTGCTGCCTTTATACTTGTAATAATGATGACCGCGTCGGTGGTGTAACCGTTAGTGTATTATCATCGAGTGTGGTAGATCATGGGTTCGAGCCCAGATCGGGTCAAACCAAAGACTATACAACTGGTATTTGTTGGTTCTCCGCTAAGCACGCATCATTAAAGAGAAAGGGCAAATACTGGTTGTCTCGGAATCAGTATAATGTGTCTGAGTGGACCGACATGTTTATCCGCGGACTGTTGTTTCAGTGAGCTAGCACTATAAAAATACAACAAAGCATGTTAGTCTAGTACAATGCGGTTGTCATCATCATCTCATTGAAAATTAACTTGTTCTCGCTATGATATAGATGAAAAATTGCTGAGTTGGCGTTAATTAACAATACCTCACTCACTATATTACTGAGCTCTATCCCCACAAAGCGTGATGTCGATTCCCATTCCGTGTGAGGTGTACTCGGTACCACTTTTCTAATAGAGTTGGTCATCGCCATAGTTGTATGGCTTCGAAATTCACTTATTCTGATATTTTATTATGCGGAAATTTCAGTCATTTTTACTTTTCTGTATAACATGTTCATCTGACAGGTATAATCTTTACACTTTTAATATACACTATTGTTTCACGTTGCAGAATTACACTAAAGAGAGAGCTTACATTGCGACACAAGGTATGTATACCTTACCTTTTATTATAACGCAATATAGTCATGTATAACTCGTCAAGTAATTTAGATATGGATTCTGTCCACGTGTTGTCCGACATTTTGTTTATTTGTTTTGTTTTACAATCGTTATTGTTATGTTATTTTCGATCCGAATCGTCCATTAACCAGCTCGGACTACATATTTATAAATATATATAAACGTGAGACCATTCAATCCCAGTATTAGAGTTTTTCAGCTGACAAATTTAAGTTTTTTGTTCCTCCCTGAGTGGAATTCGAACCAACACCATTGATATTATTTATTAATTAAGCACTGTTTGGTTTAATGTTCTCACGACGTTTATATAAAGCAAAAATTTAATTCCGCCCTGGACCCTTGAGGTAGATACATTGTAGGATTATCACGTGATTGAGACGATATACTGTTCTATATTTAATTTGCTAGGTCCAAAGAAGAATACTATAAAAGATTTCTGGCAGATGATTTGGCAGGAGAATGTTGAAGTTATAGTCATGGTTACAAAACTAGAAGAAGGCAGAAAGGTAATACAATTTGAACAGTTAAATTAAAAAAAATGCAAACTTAAGTACTCGAAGCATCCTGTTTAGGCTCTGTGTTGTTTTTGCTCCCAAAACTTTAAATTATTTATCTTTCCAATCTTTCGATTTTGGACGTACCTGATGAAGGTAATTCCAGAAGCGCGTTGATATCTACGAATTTGATAAAAGACATGAAACCTGTCTACATATACTACCATCTGTATATGCAGTTCAAATAACAACAAGTGTTCATGAGTAATGTTTATAGCATACAACATTACGAGGAAAACACCTACATATTTTACTTACCCTTTGGAACTTTTCTTACAGTTGAATTAAACAGAGAAAAATTAGACTTAAACATGATTTGAAGAATAAAATCGTCGCCTTTGCTAAAGAGATTTGGCAATGGGAATATACAATTGTAATTGAGTGGAAGGGGGGGGGGGGGGGGGGGGGTGGAGTGGGTATAATAGTTAACATTTAAAGTTGATAATTATCTAAAACAGAAAGTGCTATTTTATTTTGAAGACTTCTGTAATCACTTCTCGTTTTGAAAAAATATATATATATGCTTATCTTTCAGAAAAAATGTGATCTATATTGGCCCGAATCAACGACAACCCCCTGCGCCTTTGGCAATTACAAAGTAATATTGACAAAAGAAAAAGAACAATCAGTCAATATATACAGAATAATCAAAGTCTTCAACAAAGAGGTAAGGAAATTCTACTCAGTATTATAAGGTAAAAATATAACACTTAGAGGTCGTGAATTGTGGGCACACCATTTAATTATGTTCATATTACCACTGCACCGGTCAATCCATTGGTGGTATGGAATAATACAATGTTTGCTTATTCCCGAATTGATTCTAAAATTGTCTGCTTTTATACCCTCTTTATACGATATTTCCCCCCTACGACGGGCCAGGTGGTACTCAATATAGAGGAACAATGGCAAGGACAACGAATTTTGGTATAATTTTCTAATAATATGTAGATATTTGAACTTGTTAATATCAGAGTGTAGTTTGAAAGAAAATTCACAATTTGCTACAACATTAAAATTTGTAAAGAGATTATGGGAAATATTGAATTTTCCATGAAAGGGGGCCATTTTGTCTGCATTATTGTAAAATAACTCCTGTAAAACGGATAAGTATCAAAGTCGGAATTGTACAAATGGTATATTTGTAATCGGAATCCAGTTGCCGAATTTGTGTACCCTACATTAGGGTTAGCAGTGAATACTGACGAGTGGCTACTGATTGGATAAGACCATGTTATACTTGTTATATCTTTTTAAATGGGGATTAGTTCAAATATCTAAAAATTACAATATCGTTTCATACGCTGTCAAATAAAAAACAATATTGATCTTATAAACTTTTATTTAGCTTGCTACGTGGGGAAAATAAACATCAATATGTTTAGCAGTTATTTGCGTTAAAGGGAAAGCAAATACTTTAGCAACTAATGTCACTACATTCTGGGATCGCTTTAACAAGTGATAAATATTCCAAAAATACACTACTGTCGGCTATAGCTCCGCGCTACCTATAATGTATTTAGGATATGCGTTTTTATATTCGTCAAATAAAATCTGTTGATTATGCTACAAGTCACAAATATCATTTACGGATATGTGCAACCATCAAATCATATATATTCACATCGACAACCAAATTTAATTGCAAAAAAAAGGAACAAAAAAAAAAAACAGCAAAAAACATAGTAAGCAAAAAACGCCTCCAGTTTTCTGTATGTGCATCTTCATTTATGCTTACCACGCATGTTCGTCTTCAACCTTCTAATTTTGAAATGATCTCCAATATCGGTTTAAGCAGGCATTTCAAGTCGTCTTTCAAATTGATATTATACATTAGAAATATATACTTTTGGCAACGACTTAGTTTTATCAGTATTTGTTTTTTGTTATTATGTTGTGATGTCGTCGTTTTGAAATTACTTTAATTTCATCTGTATGCTAAGTACAGTCTAACATTTACTTCAATTGGTACATGTACCATCAAAGACTTTCCTGCTTTCCTGACTGCATTGTTAATTACCATCATTATACGGTCTCTTGTGCTCTATATACAAGCCTATATGCATTGCATGTCTGACCGACTAAACAATTTACAATACTTGAACATATTTTAATCAAATTGAATAAACTCCTAAGCAGATATTTCCATGGAATGACAAAACATCTTGTATTTGAAGATCGGACAATGCTAGCACGTTGAGTACCAAGTTGGTCTACCTCTCTCTTTGTGCTTCACAAACCTTTGTTATTTCAAGATTGTATATTTACTGATAACTGTCTCCGTACTAGCGTAGACAGTAATTAAAATAAAGTGTCATGTGGTTTGTGTTTCCCCCTTTGCTTTGAAAAATATGAATATAACTGACACCAAATTCATATGATTAAATTGAGTTACGGTTTATAATAAGATTACACATTATTTGGTATCTTCAAACTCTTCTTACACTTTTTCGCTTGACCATTGTGTTGTCTGTTCTACATCGATATACGAATTCTGATTTCCCCTTTGGTACCCGTTAGATGTTACGAGAGCCGCTATTGTCGGTGTCTTAATTACTTTGAAGTGTGAGTTATATTCATCATTTCAGACATAACTCTACCGATAAAGACAGGCAATGTAAGATTCTGATGGAATTTTTATCATACTCCCAAAGATACGTATTTTTCCTGATTAAGTATATTACCTTTATTAAACTAGAGTTTTATTTCATTATAGGAACAAACAGAGAGAACAATTCATCATTTTCACTTTACTCAGTGGCCAAATCACGGCGTTCCTGACAAAATTGCACTTGTTAGTTTTTACAGAAAAGTTAAGCGTGCAAAAATTTATCTTAATGGCCCTATGGTTGTTCACTGCAGGTAAATATAATTGCTAAATATGTATAAATAATGATGTATTCTATATGAAGTAATTAAGACCCATAGGGTTTATTACATGTATGCAATATGTGTTAATGCTAATCGTACTGAAAGCTGATTTCATAATATTTGAAGTGATCATGATATTTTAAAAATACAAAAATACAAAATACAACACCGAACAATATAACATAGATGTTATTTACTTGTTTTTTCTATGCAAAGCAACATTTCCTCGCATCTTATGAAGTAATGCATTTTAAGTTGCTTTATATAAAATAAAGCTTAAATAACCTAGAGATTTACAAACCTAATTTACATTGCCCATATCGAATAACAAAATCCCAATATTGATATTCAAAGCTTAACATATCAATTGACAAACGATAACATTATAGGGGTGAATTTTGTTTTACTAAAGATTCTAAATTGATTCTAAAGACATTTTTATAATATATTAACTGCCAATTTAAAGGTTTGGTGTTCCACTGTGTATGCCATCACACACATGGGTGTTTTGTTGACATTCACGGGTACTGACAAATCCATTGGTCGTTTTATTGTTTTTGCTCAGTGCTGGTGTTGGCAGAACTGGAACTTTCATAGCAATTGACGCTCTGCACGAACATGGTCACAAAACAGGATACATAGATATTATGGAGTATGTTCAAATGATGAGAAAAGATCGAATGAATATGATTCAAACTAAAGTAAGTTTTTTAAATGGTTGAATGTTTAAACTTGATGATATGGATTTATTTTACGTTATCCTATTGACAACACTCGCTTGAAGAGGGGGGATTAGGTAATGGTGTTTAACGCCACTTTCAACATTATACAGTTATATCGTGGCGATCAGGATTAATGGTCGAGGAAACCGGAATATCCGGAGAAAACCACCAACCTGTCCCAAGTCACTGCTTGAAGATAAAAAAAACCCCATCAAAAACTGAAGCCGTAAATGAAACAAAGACAGACATTCAATCAATGTAATTTATTCATAGCATGTTTAATATTATTGTGACTATTGTAATTGTTGTTGAAGGCCAAATCCATTTAATGTATTTTAAAGATGACAGAAATATATTCAATTTTAATATTGCCGAAAATAATTTGTAAATGCAAAATTGTTCTTCCAAAGAAATATATTTCGTATATACATTATTGATATACCTTCATTATATATTTTAAGGAACAATATACTGCTGTGTTCGAGGCATTGTTAGAAGCGTTTACAATACCTAATACAGTCATCAACACAGACAGTTTCTTAACTTCCTTAGAAGAACAACAAAATCGTCAAGTACCACAGAACCAATCCCATCTGAAAATAGAATTCCAAGTAGGTTTTATAATCCGTCCGTATTATTCTTATCAGCTATGCTTTCGATAGCTTTTTAACTGTGTAATATGTGAATGTTTAATATCATGTAAACGAGCATAATAAGTATATAAAACATACGCATTGTTGAGAAAATAATTATCTTGTAAAGCAAGAGCATTTGGAAGACTCCACACTTCATCACTGCTAGTGAATCAACCATGTGCGTTAAATTGGATATCTACGTTTTATTACAAGTTACCACGACTAATATATGTAAAGTCGCCATTATAAAGTGTTTGACTACAGACATGCTTCCTAAGCTAAACTATTATCAAGAGGAGGATGGTTGGGGTCCATTTAACTGGTTAAACACAGCCAAATTGTCGTGTCTGTTCCTATTCAAGACCTGGATTTCCAACGTGATATGTCTGATCTTTTTAATGTTCAATGAGTTGATGTGAGAGTTCATCGTATGTTTGGTTATTAATGGTGGAGTTGTTGACCATCACTGTTTAAACGTTCTGATTATGTCCTTTTAATCCCTGATTTTGTGACTGGCGTTTATAAAAAAAATGACTTTAATGCTGATAACCTTAGTTTGTAGTTGTTTTGGGAAAGTATATTTTGTGAACTGTTGTAATGCTTAGTTTCGTTTGCATGTATATAGTCAATACAATACTACTTCTGTGGATTTTGGTTGATAGTACTATGTAATGTGAACAAATAATGTTTTTTTCTCTCGTCAGAAACTGCAAGATGTGAAACCAGTTTATTCAGATGATTCCTTTGTGACTGCAAAATCAAAAGAAAATATACATAAAAACAGCGTTCATGATATTCTGCCAAGTAAGTCGACATGCTTCAGAGCATAAGTTTTATCTCATTAAAATGTTTAACATGCTTCCTCCAAAACGGTCATTTTAGAAACTAACTTGTTCTCGCCATGAAATAGCTGAACAATTGCTGAATTGGCGTTAAACAACAATCACTTACTCACTGATAAGTGTTCTTACAGATTGTAATCTTGTTAGAATTAGATATCTGTTGGATATCTTCTTTTGACGTTATGCTAACATCACACGACATCCAAAATAGGGTCACGTCAGTCTCATGTTTCAACCGACTAATCAACGACGAACCTTCAAAGTCCTGAGGTATTAATTACAAGATGGTAGCTTCTATTGACCAACTGTACCGTTACTATTTTTGTCGATTTGTTGTCGTTGACATAAAGTTCATGAACGATTTGATTTATGTGTAATAAGTGGGTTTTCATCTTTCCAAACTGAATGCACCAAATGAAATATTTAGTGCGTTTGCGACAACAGACTATATTACAGATATGACGAACGTAACTAAGCTAATTGTGAAACTATGCTGAGAGCAGTTGTCAGCTTGGCCAGTATATTTTACTGTGTGTTTGGACGGTGTGATGCGTTTTGCTTTTCATTTTATTATATGAGGTTAGAGTTTAACGCCACTTTCAACAATATTTCATTTTTTTCGTGGAGGTCAGATTTATTGGTGGAGTAATCCGGGGAGAACCACCGACATGTCGTAAAAGGGATATGTGATGGTTTTAGATCTGAGTATATGATAAAGAAAAATTAAAGTTTAAAAAAATGTAATTTTAATGAGACTGTACATTTGTACTTATCTTTAAAAAAAACTTCTACAAAAAACCTTTTTGTACATTTTTTATTCTTAGTATAACCAAGAAAGATCATATCTATTTTAAGACACAGTGATCTAATGAAGACGAAACGTTCTTGTCGTGCATTTTACCTAATTTTAAATATCTCTTTATAAATGCTTGACATTGTGACTATATATGAGTCCAACATAACAAACATAAATATTATTGCATAGAGAATGGTTTTAAACCTTAAAATAACAATATAATTAGACCCTAGAAAATAGTTTTCTCAATGTATATCATCCCTATTATATATAGGAGTGTAAATAAAATCATTCCTATGTACATGACAGGGTTAATTACAAATGATTTTCAAAAATCATTAAATGTGATCAGTCATCTGATTTATAAACTGGCATACTGTCAATTGCTTCCTCTATGGAGTTGTAAATCAACGACTGCACTCATGCAAATCTTTATTCAAATTTAGATCCCAATGATGAAATATAATATCGTCTTCCGTATTGAAGGACATCATGCGACCATTTTATGTAAGGTCGAATAGTCAGAAAATTAAGTATATTCTTAGTACAATATGATTTTTGAATGGAAAAAAATATTAACGAACATCACTGTTGCGAATACAACTAATGTTATACACGCGACAACTTCTGCGTGACGAAGATTAAATACATTTATACATTATAATGTTCAAGATTAGAGCGTTTTTCATAACAACGCTAATGATTACCCAGTGATATGTGCGCATTGACATTTAACTCCGATGCAGACAACACTCACATGAACGCATCTTTTCACTAAAAGGGGAGGTTTGTGCCGGTAAATTAGCTTAACCACGACAGTTTTTATTGAAGTGTCTGTATCAATCCAGAAAAGTGAGCGGTCGTGTATTTTTGTGTTAGGAATATCGACTTTGCTTCTATGTTTCTTTCCACAATTTGCATTAACGAACAACAATATTGTACAAAATATTAAAATGTTGAAGATACATGAAATCATTTATATCAATCTATACATGGTATGCATATTTATATTTAGATGATAGTTATAGACCATTCTTGATGTCGTATGAAAGATCAAGAAACACCTATATTAATGCTGTTATTATTCCTGTAAGTCTTTGTTAATTCTTAAATAAGTTCAAATTATACATTACATAGTTTGCATAATATCTTGTTCTCTGTATATTGTTATAATCACACGCAATCACACACACACACACACACACACGCACACACACACACACACACGCGCGCACGTACACACGCGCGCACACACACACACACACACACACACACACACACACACGCACGCACACGCACACATACACACACACACACACACACTGAAACATGATGTAAGATTAGGCTGTCCGTCTACTTGCAAAATATGCATGTATGTAGCAGGACTTGGCATCTAAGTTTGCAAAGGCCGCCGCAGGTTGAGCATGATGCATCAAATATATAGCTTATCCGTCGGAAGTGACTGATAGACTTTATCACATAATGTTGTATCTTGTACACCTGGCCATCAACTGGATTCGAACTCACATTATTTGTGGTGATAGGCATTGATTGTACAGCAAGTTTTAAATCCAACTACCATACGATCACGACCACGATGGCCCCGCTCACTAAATAGGATAGTTTATAGGTGTTTAATTTCATACTTTCAACAATATTTTAGATACATTGTGTATGACGGCCAATTTTGTTGGAAGAGGAAACACGAGTACAACCATAAAGCTACAGGTTATCACAAATCACAAATTAAAAATAACTGTTGTTCCTTATTTTGTTTTTATGTAAAACGATCTTCTGTATTCAATGTCATTGAATGCAATTGATTTTCTTATCTACTATTTTAGGAATATGTTGGAATGAACAAATTTCTAGTTACGCAATATCCACTGAAGGACACTGTTGTAGATTTCTGGACAATGGTTTATGATCATGAATGTTCGATTGTTGTTATATTAGAGTCAGTGAATGAAGTAAGTTTTTCTTTACCATGATACAATAAACACAGTTTTTATGAACACAAAGTTGAAATAAAATGAGATTTCCCTGACTAAGTGGTTGCAGGAAAAACATATTTGAATCATGTTATTTTCAGCAATTTTAAAACCAATCTTTTTCGATATGTTAATATGATTCTCCAGCTATCGATGTTCATTAAACAAATCAATAAAACTACCAGTGTTCACAGATGTATAAAGTGTCATAATATATTTGTAAATTTCCATTAATAGAACATCTTTTTATTAGGTAGAATTCATTTAGGAATGATACCAACTATATACAATTGTAGATGTCCCATGACCTGGTTCTCCGTTACCAAATATGCGTGCCACAGACCTGGTTCTTACCTCATCTATGACGAGTGCCACTAGTGGAGTAGGAGCTTATCCGAGTTGACCGCTACGTTTAGTGTTGCTGAATATTTAGTTTTCTGTGTAGTGTTATGTATATCGTTGTTTGTGCTTTTGCTCTTTTACAATTGACCATTGTTTTGTCTGGCCTTCAATTTGTGGATTCTGATTGCCCCTCGGGTATCTTCAAGCTCCACTTAATAATATTCGTATTAAACGTATGAAATACGCCAAAGCTAAAATGCAGTTATCAGTTGATATCCTTCCTAGGATGACACATGCAAGCGTTTCTGCTTATTTATTCCAGCTATTCAATACAAATTGATAGTTCTTCAACGAGGCAGTAATGTATGTGAGAAACAACAATCTAATATATGGAAATTGAAACGATAGCATATACTTGTAATAAAGTGTGTCTGTTTACCAGCGATGTCTGTCTTTGAAGAGTAGAGCTACATTAGTACTCGTAGAACACAGTACGAATGTCAATGTATAATATAACTTTTTGACCCATTCTATATTTATATCAACCGCTTTCAAGCTGGATCGATTGACTGGCGTAGTTGTTTTTAAGAATTACATTTATAATTAAAAGGTTTGAATAGCCATATGTTGGAGATTTAGCCAATAAAACGTCGTCTACATTTCAGTTTTACAACTGGGTCAAGGTCGTCAGAAAATAACATGTCAGGGTTTTATTATTATTGTTTATTTTTAATATATCTTACCATTTAGCGATTGGTAAATATATAAAAACGTGTGATACTGTTCTGAACCAGGTTGCATAATAAATATATCGACATTGTTTTATAATTTCATGTATTTGTGTAATAAAAGTGTTGTTTTTCCCTTTTCTACGATTTATTTAATTGGACTTTTGAACTGTACCAAAAGTGTGATATTTTCTGTTGATCATTTTATTTTCAGAATATCCCTCTATGGCCAAACAAGGAAACACAACTGGAATTCGAAGTCTTCAAGATCGGACAAAGTACTGAAGAGTCTCACGATTCATTTAACGTCATCATAAATCATAAGGTTTATTTTTTTACTTATTAATAAAGCATTATAAAAATCATACAACATGTTGATATTGTAAATGATCTTCTTTAGCTGACCAAACTGTATTTTAGAATTACTTTCTACCACTAATTCTGTTATTTTTCTCCACTTAAGAGTTGCCTTCTCATTTCTCTTCTATAAGGATACAATTGATTTGGTGAAGTTTGTATCATATATCATGCAATACTGGTTTGATGTGTTCGAGATAATTCTGTCAACAATTGTTAAATACTATTATATCGTACATGACAAATATTCTTTTTTTATATATATTAAAATCAAACGTTGTGAAAGAAGGAAAGGAATTAATAATATATTAGATATTCATCCAAGTTATAATTGTAGTAACGTTAGTGATCTCCACTGCTTAGATAGTATGACATAAGTAAAGTTTTGGAGGCCAAATACATATAAAAATCTTGAGGAACAAGAAAACTGAAGGGCCTATACAGAGTAACCGAACATCGGCCAACGTTACCTATGTCGAAAGGGGATGGAACATGATGTTACATTAGTATTTAAAATATGTAGATTTTAATAATGAATATATCCATGTGAGTTTCGAAACACTGATTACTGGGCGGATGATACACACCGGAATAATAGTCCACCAGCAGAGGTATCAACCCAGTGACTTCAATAAAAGATCGAAATCTTATTTAGTGCACACTACATGTTTTTGAATAACCTTCATCGGGTACCTTAAAGTCAAAACTTGATCGCAATCAAGTCATTTGCAATGTCACGTTTCAACTTATTATTTATTAAAAGATAAATTACGGCTAGTTCGTTTATCAAATGTTAACCTCTTAGGAATTCCATGATATAGACATAGTTTCTCCGAGGCGAGATGCAAATTCTCACAAATACTTGGTAATATGTATATATCATATACAATACTATCCTCAGGGACTGTAAATGATGGATTACCGGGGAATAGAAATTGGACTGTGAGTGTTTGTTTGAAATGTTTGATTGGTGTGCCACTGGAAAGTACAATGCCTCAACCATATACCATTATATACAAATGTAAATAACACATATCTGAGAGGGTGGTAGAGCAGATTGTTACCTCGAGAAATTCATTGCCAACCAAAGTAACACATAGTTGAGAGGGTGGTAGAGCAGAGTGTTACTCCAGGAAATTAATTGTCAACCGAAGCGAAGCCGAGGTTGACAATGAAATTTCTAGGGGTATCCTAGGGGTAACAATCTGCTCTACCACCCTCTCAGCTATGTGTTATTTATATAATGGTATTTTGTTGAGACATTGTACTTTCCAATGGCACACCAATCAAGCATTTCAAACAAACGCTCACAGTCCAATTATTGTTATCCGGAGAAATGCATGGTCAACCGAGGCGAAGCCGAGGTTGACAATTAAATTTCCAGGAGTAACAATCTGCTCTACCACCCTCTCAGTTATGTGTTATTTGTCTTATTATACTGAATGCTCTTTTCTCCTGGTTTCATCCTTTTATGATTTTGATGCCCTGAATTTCAATTGCTGGTGTCTTTAAATGTGTTAAACTGTGATATCGATGATGTGTAATAAATAAAATTACATACATTTTTTGTATTTGTTAATATTTTTCTGCCATTTTGATGTATGTTTTATACAGATGGGTGTTCTAAAATGAAAAGTGAGCAATTTTGTCAGCAATGCCATGTGATAGACTAAATTATCACCCTCTGCCATGTGATAGACTAAGTTGGCACATGCTCCTTAACCAATGAAAAGACAGGAAATTTACATGAAATATAATAACATATCTTGTGTATCCTGCTGAATTTATATTTCCACCCATAGGGCCATAAAAGTGCCACCATTTAACTTACCAGATACAGTTTTTATATAAACAAGTTCTCGTCATGACTGTAGCTGAAATACTAAAAGCAATCAAACGTTAAAAAAGGGACCGCTTATTTGGAATCGCACACTTCCTGCACAAAGCAATTGTTCCATCTTACCCAGTATCTCCCTTTGTTCTTCTGGAAATCCCTAATGTTCATCCCAATGCCACCTTCTGACATCTATGGTGATTTATAATTAATGATTTGTCTATGTATCTGCAATAGGGATCCCTGACATTACAATAATGCATCATACATATATTATATACAGGGGAAGAACGATACCAAAGCTGTGGATGCGATGATTATGGATGAATGGAATACAACGAATGTTCCAACATCAGAGAAATGTATGTTGGAACTTATCAACAGAGTTTCTCGCCGGCGTAAGCAACGCCCTGGTTCTGTGGCGGTTGTCTGTAGGTGAGTTCAGTCGAATGAAATATCGTATGTTATTCAATGTTTACTCATCAATTAAGCCATCGGAGTTAGTTTAGTATGTTCTGTTGGGCATTTTCTCCTATCTGTGTTGATAAAATACGAGATGATTTGAATTGTCATTAATTGTTTACATTGTACTTTCTACGCCATGTTTCCTATATATAAAAGGGCATTGCACTAAACAATACATAGTCCCAAAGAGCAAGTTGTGTCGTTACTTTGTCGCATATATAACTACTGAAATGTATTTTATGTAATATATTTGTCATAATTAAAAGGAATGGTTGTGACAGAAGTGGTCTGTTTGTTGCCCTCAGTTTGGTTTTAGAGAAAATTGAAATGGATGATGAAGATGATATATTCCAAGTTGTCAGAGCAATGCAAATAAGGAGACCAGAGTTCTTCTCTAATTTTGTAAGTTTTTATTTATGAAAAGAAAATTAAAATAGTGACCGTCAACAATTCCATCAATATCAACTCCCTCTCATTTCAACCAACTGAATACAACAAAGCAAACACCACGACATTGTGTTGAAAATCTAGATACTGGATTGGGATATGACATACAAATGGTGGCGGTATTAAACCACTTAATGAGATCTCAACCACCATCTCTCATGTTTCATCAACGTTATGTCAACATTAATAATAGGCAACAAATAATGCAACTACAACAACAAAAATAAAACAAAAACGAACAATACAGACAAAGCAATCTAAATTATTTAAAATATTAATTTACAATTGTATCTAAAATGCTTCTTATTTCTTAATGTCATATTAGAACGAGCACGAAATTGTGTCTCATAATTTATGTAGAAGGAAGGAGCAAGTTGGATGTTGGTAATTATTATCTAAATAAACACATTTCCCTGTTTATAATAACTAGCAGTTGATCTGTGTATCATTCAATACATTGTTAGTGCTATCTTTTCATACAGGTTCAATGCTTTTATTGTACCCTTTATAGAAATTAAATCTTCAATACGGATGTTTGACATTGCATCCGATTTAAACAATCCTGTATGACACTGGCAATCCAAAATCATTGATTAATAAAACAAAAAAAATCAACAATGAACGCACAGCGAAATGTAGAAAATGTTTACAGACATTTATACCACCATATCATGGCTTATGCGTTATGATGTTTAATGCCACTTTCAACAATATTTCAGTTATATCGTGACGGTCCGTGGTACTGTTTGTATTGATGGAGGACACCTGAGTACCCGGAGAAAACCACCGACCTGTCGCAAGTCGCTGGCAAACAATATCACATATTGTTGTATCGAGTGCATCTCGCCATGGGTAGGATTCGAACTCACCACTTTAGTGATGATAGGCACTGATTGCACAGGTAATTGTAAATCCAACTACTCTATGATTACGACCACGGCAGCCGTATTTCATGGGATTCTCACATGATAACCACAGTTAAAATGTAAAAAATGTATATTGTTTCCAATGGCTAAAATCATGCCTCAATATCAACGAAACAATCGTTATTTGAAGACTACCAATTGACGATGAATATCATTTATCGGTCCATATATTTTAATCATTATGCATTCTGGTTCAATATATCGGATTTATTGAAAGTTTGTAATGCGATGAAAAATGAAGGCAAAACCTTCTCTCCATTGCACAAATATTTCTGAACAAAATTTATATACGTCGTGTTTGTCGTCTACCTTGTAGTCATAATAAAATATCATGCATAGACAATTAAAAAAATAAGTAACTGAAATCAGATGTTATGATATTAGCCATGCTCTTTATTGATGATGTTTCGTGTAATTCGGGCGCATAGATCATCCATGTGACATAATACTAATTGCATGATGTAATATAAAGCTGCTGTACTATGTAATGATATTTTCAAAGTCACGTAAATGTCTATTTGGTTGTGGTAATATTGTGAAAATGTGAGAACGTTTCGTGCTTACGTTAAGTGTTTAATATCTCAAAATCACATCATGTTACGTGCGAATTGAGAGAAGGCGATTGATACATGTACATTTGTATTACTTTATAGTGAAGTGCATGTTATCACTATAGGTGTACATTGTTGGCGTCAGCACACACGTACTGTAAAGTGTTGTTTTATTTTTTGATAATGAAATATACAATTTTTTAAACAAAACCCAAGAAGTTTAAGTAAATCAGAACTGCCTTGTTGATGGAGTTCATTTACAAAAGTTGAATAATTCAATTCAGTTATGTTTCTTTCAATTGAATGCCCTTTTTATTTGGTGCAATTGATATGAATATATATCCATTGGAAGATGTGCCAGTACATACTCCAAAACAAAATGAAGATAATATATAAGAAAATAAGGAAACAACGATATATAATGATATGCATACATTTGTATTTCATTTACTACATATTTACAGGACCAATACGAATACTGCTACAAGACTATTAAAGAACATCTAACCGGAGATTCACTTTATGCAAACGTTTAGCAAACATTTAGTTTCATATAGGATTAAATCCAATCATAATGAACGTCATTGTAGTCTTTGTTAACGTCATTTTCTATGGTGTTATTTGCTAACGTCATTTTCTATTGTGTTATTTGTTAAACGTCATTTTATATTGTGTTATTTGTTAACATCATTTTCTATTGTGTTATTTGTTAACGTCATTTTCTAATGTGTTATTTGTTAACGTCATTTTCTATTGTGTTTTTTGTTAACGTCATTTTCTATGGTGTTTTTTTGTTAACGTCATTTTATATTGTGTTATTTGTTAACGTCATTTTCTATTGTGTTATTTGTTAACATCATTTTCTATTGTGTTATTTGCTAACGTCATTTTCTATTGTGTTATTTGTTAACGTCATTTTCTATGGTGTTATTTGTTAACGTCATTTTATATTGTGTTATTTGTTAACGTCATTTTCTATTGTAGTCTTTGTTAACGTCATTTTCTATTGTGTTATTTGTAAACGTCATTTTCTATTGTGTTATGTGTTAACATCATTTTCTATTGTGTTATTTGTATATAAATTATAAAAACAGTGCATACTCTTTTGTTTCCCTTTGCATATTGCTGAGACATCATCTTTAAGGGAAATTATAATTATAAAAATGTAAAATATTTGTAGGTTAAAAATGTCATCAATATGCAAGTTATTAAATATATTTCTGAATTTAACTATTAAAAGTAAGCTTCAAACTTTTGCTAACTATTGAAATTGGATACCTCGTATTAAATTTTGAATAATTTCGAATGAAGGATAGCTCCTGACAGTCACTTGACTTATTTCCAGTTTGTTCTTTTACGAAGCAGCTTCAGGTATGTATTTAAAGTTCTGGGATGTATATGGGAGGGAATGAGGGATATTGGTACATTTCATGTGATATTTGACATCTTTTACTAACATTTGTGGCTAAGTGATGGATTTAAATGAATCAGGTTAAACATCCCAATTGTGATTGCATTATAATCAGATGCTATTGTCCTTAATTCTATTGAGCGAATTATACACTCGGGGACTAATAGTTCACCAGTAGAGAAGACGACCCAGTAATAAAATCGTAGATTTATGTATTACGCTCAACACGTATACATGGTATATTCACAGTTTTTACTGAGCATAGTTATTGGATCTTATTCTTGTAAATAATCCTAGAACTATTTTGTTGTCAAAAGTAGGTATTCCGTTACTGGATCAAGTCCGATACTATTTACCTGTGATTGGTGTAATCGATCAACCATGTAAATTAAATAATTCATTTAAACGTAAGGTATATCTATATGAGAGAGCTGATTTCAGTTCTTACCGAGAACAACTCTCACAGATTAATTTTGACAACTTGTTTGCATGAGATGATATTGATTCTATAACTCGTTCGATTGTAAAGATACTTATAAATGAAGTAGACAAAGCAATACCGAACTGAATAATTACAGTAAGGAAAGACAATCCTCCTTGGTTAACCACAGAAATAAAAATAAATATCCGTAAAAAAAAATAAACAACGCAAACGTGCAAAAAAAAGTGATTTGGGAGATGACTGGGCAAAATTTCGACGACTTAGGAACAGATGCAACAAACTTATGATTAACTCAAAAAATGATTATTTTACAAAATTATCGTCAACAATTGCTTCGGAATCACGTGGTAGTAAGCAATATTGGAATATAATAAAATCGTTGATGAACTATGACTCTACTGATAGCCTATCTATTCTCCCCTTACAAGTAGACGGATATTTATTATGTGACAACAAAGAAAAAGCCAAGTTTTTTAATGATTTCTTTTGTAATCAATCTGACCTTGATGATACTAATATCCCCACCCCAAATATATTTCTTAGACAACATGGAAGTCTTGGACATATAGTTATTACTGAGAACGAGGTTGAAGATAAACTAAACATTTTAGACATATCCAAAGCTTCGGGACCTGATGCTGTTAGTCCAAGATTATTAAAAGAATCTACCGAAATTTTAAAAACCCCCTTTGTAGACTTTTTGATTTATCTCTTAGAACTTGAATAGTTCCTACTAATTGGAAATGTGCCAATGTCATTCCCATTTTCAAAAAAGATTCCCCAAGTAACAATAAAACTTACAGACCTATATCTTTAATTAGTGTAATAGGAAAGGTTATGGAGAGATGTGTATTCAAACACATTCATAATTATCTACTTGAAAATAATATTATTATAAACAACTAGTCTGGATTTACGAAAGGTGATTCGGATATTTATCAACTTATTAATATTACAAATGATTTTGGTAAGGCATTGGATGAAGGTAAGGAAGTTAGGGTCATATTTTACGATATTAGTAAGGCATTTGATAGGGTTTGGCATCGGGGTTTACAAAAGAAATTAGAGTCAATTGGTATAAGAGGATCTCTTTTGGATTGGGTTCAAAATTATCTGTCTGGAAGGAAACAAAGAGTGGTGATCAACAATGCATCGTCTGACTGGGGTTTCATTACGGTGGGAGTACACCGAGGGTCGATTCTAGGCCCTCTATTTTTGAAAATTTTTATAAATGACATCGCTATAGACATACAGTCTACGATTAAATTATTTGCTGACGACACGAATTTATATTTAATTATAGACAATCCACAAACGACGGCACACAATCTAAGTAGGGACCTTGATAAAATTCATACTTGGTCAACGAACTGGTTGGTTTCATTCAATCCACAGAAAACTGGAACCATGACTATTTCACGAAAATTAACAAACCGCATCATCCTGACATTTTTATGAATGCCACTCCTATAGCTGAGGTTCCTAATCACAAACATCTCGGACTGAATATTTCGAAGGACGGTACTCACCATACTCATATTGACTTAATAACAGAGAAAGCGTAGAGACGATTAAATATTTTACGGAGATTTAAATTTATTCTTTACAGAAAAACGTTGGAGACCATATATCTGACTTACATAAGACCATTATTAGAATATGCTGACGTTATTTGGGACAATAATATAACTTACCTAGTTGATAAGATCGATAAAGTACAAATGGAGGCTGCTAGAATCGTAAGTGGGGGCACTCGGTTAGTCTCATTAAATAATTTATGATTAGAAACAGGGTGGAATAAACTAAAGAACCGTCGGGAAATGCATAGACTGGTTTATTTTTACAAAATGAAGAACAACATTTCGCCACAGTACTTATCAGACTTAGTTCCAGATTCTCTTAATAGTATACACAGTCATAACACAATAAATTCATATATTATATCCCCTATAAGGACACGAACTAGTTTATACCCGAATTATTTCTTACCGGCTACCATACGCTCTTGGAATCTTTTACCTGAACGCATCAAGTCTAGCACTTCGGTCAATTCTTTCAAATCTAATCTGAAATCCAATCACCCACAAAAACCGCCCTATTATTATATTGGAAAACGACTTGGTCAAATTCTACACTCTAGACTTCGTATGCATTGCAGCTCTTTAAACCAGCATCTTTACTCAAAAAATATTGTTGACTGCCCGCTTTGTCAATGTGGTGCTATTAAAACAACAGAACATTATTTGTTATACTGCCCTCTCTACAACGTACACATACAGCTTTTTATTGAGCCCTTTTTTGACCATCCTCTGTTTTCATATCCTCATTATCTTTTTGGATCGCCCGAGTTCAGTTACGAACAAAATGTTGAAATTTTCTTGGCAGTGCAATCCTTTATTATCAACTCGAAACGATTTAACAGAAATTAGAGTTGTCAATTGAAACCACGACTTGTCTTTTGACATATGAGACAAACAGTGCATGCGCTCACTTTATTTTCTCTTTATATCATATTTCTTTTCATTATTTAATTTCACATATAACTGTATACTATTATATCAAGTTTAATTTGTCTTAATTATTATATTAATTCATTATAATTTCTACCATTATTATATATTATTATATCAAGTTTAATTTGTCTTAATTATTATATTAATTCATTATAATTTCTACCATTTGAGCATGTATTCTGCTTTGTAAATTTAATTTCTTCAGGAAACCGATTATTATAAGTTTTGTAACTTGTTTCCGAATCCTATTAATATTAGTTATATAGGCTTTAGACAGGTAATACGGGCTCATATAACCTGTCTGTGTTTTATATTTCCTGAGCCGAAGGCGAGGGAAATATACAACTCAGACAGGTTATATGAGCCCGTATTACCTGTCTAAAGCCTATATAACGAATTTGTCATACTGCAATACCATGGGTCCATATTACCTGTGTAAAGCCTAAATAAAGAACATGACTACTATACATGTATTGTCTCATGAACATTTAACCCCAGCTATGACTTTGCTTTAAAGAAGAATTTAATTCTTCAACATATTTAATAAACAACTTAACAATTTTAACAGAAATATAACAAATTTAGAATTGCCTCAATATTGGCGTCAGAGTGACAGGCGAACCTGGGGATAGCCATCTTGATTACGTATGATTTCAAAATGAGTTATCTTTCTTGGAACGTGCTTTCATATTACCGGCTAGAGCCGTATAATATGGATTAGTAAAATCGAGTAAATAACCAATCGGATCACCTAGATTTTCTATTGCAGTATGACAATGATTCATCCGAATAGTTTGTACATATTCATGCTTATATTGTCTTAATGAATTACTTAATAAAATATACTTACACTAACTGGTGCTTATTATACAGCTATAATTTTAATCCAATCAAAAACACCCATTTAAAACATGTGACCGTACATTATTTTCCCGCTTTGTACAACCGGAAGCCGTAATTTTTCCGTATTGGTCGTCCCGATAAGTCCGTATGTTTTCGTATTGTACATTATGTAAGGGAAGTAACTCGTTGATTTTTGTCGTCTGCTAGTAAACAAAACAAACCAGAAAATGTTAAATGACGATTTTTGTGCGATATTTAACAGTTGAGGGAAAAAAAGAAAGTTGTTTAGAATAATGGTTGATCAGTTATTTTGCTGTTTTTAATTCATTTTTAGAGTTTACGAGATCTGTATTGATACAGAACATTTTCCTAGCGAAATACTGTTGTTCTATTTAGACTGTATTAAAAGTTAAGCATGCAATTGTTGTTATAGTATTGATCATTTCAGTTGTATAATAAATAGGTCATTATACTGTGCTATGTACAATATGGGAATATATACTCGTCCGGATGGCATTGAAAACCAGCATTGGACGAGACGCCGTAGGCGTCGAGTCCAATACGGGTTTTCAATACAATACAGACTCGTACAATATATTTCCATATTCTGCATAACACTGTATAATAACCTATTAATATTACACGAACACAGATTTAAAAAAGTTATGAATTCAATATATTTTAAATATATTAGAGCTACTTCCGCAATATTATTTTGCACACAAATCGAAGTCATCGCTAAAAAAAGTATACGGTCGTCATCACTATCTGGTTGACCGGTACGAAATATTCATATCTCAATCGAAAATGGATCTTTTACATTTTACGTATATGTGTCTTTCCTCAATTACTGCCAAGACCTTTACCGACTTGGCTGTATATATGAATAACACGGCAAGTGTCTTTTAAGCGAGCGATAACTCGTTTTAAACGGTAAAAACTAAAATATAATAAAAAAAAGTATTGAATACAATGTAGACATTTTCCGTCGAAACCGGAAATGGAAATTATAAATAGTTTATCCGCCAGTTTGGTTATGCGCAAGAAAATCACGATGGCTTCCGCTGCTAAGAAAGCAATGAAAATAACAAGTTTTCCCTTAATTATTTGTAATAAATTATTTTGTCTTTGGAATATTCTGAAATAATTTGACAAATTGATTCTATATTTGAATCGGAAATGTATTATGGAAGCACACTTGTGACGTATTGTTTTTACTATGACTTCATGATTTACTATTCACGTGTACGTTCCTATTAATAATTTGTATTTGCAAAACGTTTATAGCAAAGGTAAATACAATATTTACACTTTATTCACTATATCTAACTAAAAATTAGTTCTAACAATATAAAAAATTGAATAGGAATCATACTATTTCCTTCATTTCGTAATTTTGATATCTTATTCTTTCGATATGGTTTTGCTGACACACACACTCTCTCTCTCTCTCTCTCGCTCTCTCTCTCTCTGTCTCTCTCTCTCTCTCTCTCTCTTTCTCTCTCTCTCTCTCTCTCTCTCTCTCTCTCTCTCTCACGCTCTCGCTCTCTCTCTCGCTCTCTCTCTCTCTCTTTCTTTTTCTCTCTCTCTCCCATTCCTGGTGTTTAATCATTTACGCGTAAGAATCTTTCGGATTACAATTATACGCAAACATATCATATATACTACATACAGCTAATACATAATTGTTCATAAAGTAGGTAAGTCAATTAAATATAGTTAATTATACATTCATGTACATTGTCTATTGTATATTCTTCAGAAATAAGTTTGTAAAAAAGAAATTATAAGTAGTATGTTACGAGCTTTAATAAAGATCCTATGGAGTACCGATTGCATAATCACGTCGTAACAGTAACCCTGACTCTAACACTAACCCTATAATTAGATAATACGAATGTGATAAAATTGTTATCCGCTTAATCAAAGTAAATAAAAACCACCTGTGCTAACAAGATTTGTTATCTATAAAGTGATGATTACCCGAAAATCATAGGTAAACAAAGTATTTATAATTAGATAATACATATAGTAACAACGATCTAATCGTGCTTCATTATTATCAAATCACACCAATCCAATCAAACGTTAACACTATACTGATAGTTACATTAATGTATCGTGAATACAATTCATCCACAAGCTTACAAAACGGAAACGTAATCACATAATTGAACCATATATGTAAAGACTTACATCCATTTTATATAAGTCCAATGCAGCGATTGTACATATGTATATTTGACCTGTCCATCTTTATAATGGCACTAACCATTTTGGAAAGACATACTAACCATAAATACGTGTTTTTTTAAATATTAAATTCAATAGATACGGTAAATATAAAACACCCGATATATTGTACCCTCTATCTATAATGGATCAATACAAACCATTTCACCTGTTCAAACAAAATTGCATATTGTAAATAAATAAAGTATTTATAATTAGATAATACCAATGCGATACAATTCTTATCCGTTTAAAGGGATATTGTCTACCAGCTGCGTAATTTTTTCATACCCAAAATTATTGTCGATTTCCGTACTGACCTTCATAAAATGAAGATTAACACCGAGTTATGTTGCAAAAGATACGATTTTTTGACAAAAAAGACCCAAAAAAGAATTATTGTCCGGATGACAATATTCAAATCTATTCATATGGCCTTCTATACGAACACGTCTTGAGCATGCGCACTGTTTAGAAACAATAAACAACATGTGGTTCTTGGGCAAAAGAGAAACTGTCAACGCGTGGAAGAAAGCGGACTTTGACGGATTCAGAGATAAAGAGGAATAGAAGTGAAGTATCTTCCAAATGGAACAAATGCAGGATATATGTAGGGGATCAGTTGGACCGTTGCCGTTGGATGGAGCGAACTCAAGGAAGTGCTTGATTATTGTTGATAGGTAAGCCGAGCATGTTGCCTTCTTTTCTCAATCGTTTTTCATATTTTATGAATTTATGATGATGCCTATGATCATTTTCGGTAGATATTAATCAATATATTTAATTTTGCACCTGGCAACAGCAAATTATTGTCAATGAGTAGCATAAAACGGCCGTATTTGCGAGGTAAACAAACACAAATTTTAAGAGGCCAGCAAAGGGGAAATGGGAGTGCAAAAATTATATCAATGACAATGCAGTTTATTATTATCAATTTAAAAAGAAATATCGAATCAATTCATTTTTAATGCAAGTATTAAAACTGTACATGGCTTAATGAAAACCCTATAAAGTTCTTTTTATTCAAGCAAATTTATTTCTTTGATATACAACATATAATTAGGCTTTTAATTTTATCAAATTTCAACAACTTGGACAAGAAACTTAGTTTTGGGAACCAAAAGTATATACCTTACTTTCTGCGAATTATCACTATAATGGAAAATCAGTATGTAGTTTTCAAATAAAAGCTTTCTATTTAAAGAAGCTTCATTTCAATTGCACTTTTAGTTTGGATCCTGTAAGTATAATATATAATTATAAACAAGGTTTTGAAGAAATGATATGAATATCCATTGAAATTTTCAAGTTTCAGAACTTTTTTTTATATATGACTACAAAATTTTACTGAAAATTTCAGAAATGTCCTAAAATACATATTTTAGACCATGGCTAAATGAAAATCATTTTAATTCCTTTATGCAAACAAGTTCATATCTTGGGTACTGGAAATACATTACATAAATAAAGTTAAAAGTACTTTCAACAAGTTTGAACATAACACTTTGTTATGGGAGCCAAAATTATATCTTCCTGTCTGTGAATTATCACCATAGTGGAAAATCCGTATGTATCTTTTATATAAAAAGTTTTCCATTTAAATAAGTGTCATTTCAGTAGCATTTTTAGTTTGGATCCTGTAAGTATGATACATAAACAAGGTTTTTAAAAAATAATATGAAGATCCATAGAAATTTGCAAGTTTCAGAAACTTTTCTATATATGTGACTATAAAATGTCCTGAACTGCATATTTTAGACTATGACTAAATGAAAATCGTTTTCAATTTCCTTATGCAAACCAAGTTTATTTCTTGACTATTCTAAAAACATTACATTAACTAGTTTTTTACTACATTTCAACAATTTTGGACATAATTTTTAGTTCAGGGAGCCAAAATTATACTTTACTATCTTAGAATTATCAACATAGACATGATAGAGGGAACTCAATATGTATTTTTCATATAAAGGCTTTCTATTTAAAGAATTGTCATTTGAACTGCTTTTTATCCCCTCGCCAACGAAGTTGCGAAGGGATATAGTAACGCTACCGTCCGTCCGTCCGTCACATCCTTGTGAACACTCTAGAATCAACATCCTTCAATGGATTTTGACCAAACGTGGTACATACTTAGTCCTTAAGAGAATTTGAAACCCTATTGATTTTCAAGGTCAAAGGTCAAGGTCACAGGGTCAAATTTTTACTGCGTAACTTCCTTGTGAACACTCTAGAATCAACATCCTTTAATGGATTTTGACCAAACTTGGTACATACTTAGTCCTTAAGAGAATCTGGAACCCTTTTGATTTTCAAGGTCGTATGTCAAAGCTCAAGGTCACAGGCTAAAATGTTTACCGCATAACATCCTTGTGAACACTAGAATCAACATCCTTCAATGGATTTTTGACAAAACTTGGTACATACTTAGTCCTTAAGATAGCCGAAACCCTATTGATTTTCAAGGTCATAGCCTTATAGGTCAAAGGTCAAGATAACCGGGTCAACATTTTACCGCGTAACATCCTTGTGAACACTCTAGAATCAACATCCTTCAATGGATTTTGACCAAGCTTGGTACATACTTAGTCCTTAAGAGAATCTGGAACCCTATTGATTTTCAAAGTCAAAGGTCAAGGTCACCAGGTCAAATTTTTAGGCGAGGGGATACGCCACGCTTTGCCCTTGTTTAGTTTGGATCTTGTATAAACAAGATTTTTAAGAAATAATGTGAAGATCCATAGCAATTTGCATGTTTCACAGTGTGTGAATTTAACAGTAGACTGATGGCCCATGTCTGTGTTAAAATCATGCAGGTTTTTGTAAAATTATCTAAATTTTTTAGGCAAATTACTACTAAAACTGGTAATTTCAGACAAATGTGATTTTGTAGTGATTGATATTTATACTTTTGATTTAGATATTCTGACCAAGGTAATTCTAGAGTAGAAGAAATGAGCAGCCATCACATTTCAACGAAACGGATGAAACTGGAGAAATCGAGTTCATTTGTGAACCCATTTGAGTATGTTCATTTTGTTAAAGATTAGACATACATGTATTCTACATTATGTTTATAGGTAACATTGTCAATATTGTTCAACACAGTCACTTGTATAACAGTTTCCTTTTAATTATTGTGGCTTGCATAGTGATACTACTAGTAGCTATATTATATATAGGGATCATGTTGGCTTCTGCGTCATCGTTACATTTTCATCAATCCACAAGCTGAAATGGCCAGTCCTCCTTAGCTACTTACGGGAATGAAACCAAACTGGGACAGAATTGACGCACGTCTGGCGCACCATATTTTTTCCTGGAACTTTGATGTAATTTTGTCTCTTTATATTGTGTTGTGTAGATGTGTGCTGGATAGATGTATAAAGATTTAATATTATTTTGAAAAGCTTTTTCGTTATACAGCTGCACATCAGAACCATATAGCAAAATTTGTTTCGATATTATACACATACACTGTAATAAACAATTATTTTTTATTCTTACAGTCTCTCAATAGATATTACTGAAGAGGGCAGTGATGTTGGTGATGATTCTGACGATGGAGATTTTGAACCTAGCCTCAACTTCACTCTAAGGTTTGTCATGTTAATTTCATATGTTTCAGTTGTAGCTTACATACTTGAAATTTTGTCCTAATAACAGAACCATGCATGATCATATGTCATAGGAGCTTTATTATACCCCCGCTCCACTGGAAAGGGGGAGGTATACTGTTTTACCTCTGTCCGTCCGTTTGTCCCAAGATGTTCATAACATTTTTCTCAGTAATTATTTATGGCAGCAATCTGATATTTGATCATAGGCTTCAGAAGGGTCAATCGAATGTCGCAAACCCGCTGCGTTGTCCATGGTCAAGTCTGGTAGAAGTCCCATCCGATGAAGGGAAAGACATCAACAACAAATGAAGATCAGGTATGATTTGGGTAACAGACACCCTGTAACCATTGACCAGCTCGTGATGCCTGCCGTAGAACTTCTTGAGGGATGACCACAACCTAAAATCTGTCTACAAATCACTCAAATCCTTCATAAAGTGGACTTGTAATGATATGTTTAGTTGCTCATTCACTATACATTCGAGATATTCATCTTGAATTGAAAGTTAGGGCTCCATAGATCATAATCTCTATTGTTTTATTCTTGTGAATTACATTGTATGTATTTTTCTACTTCAGGTGGCAGAGAAGTTACAACAAAAAGACAGCTAGATGGTCTGTGCAGCCTGCTAAAGCTGACAAGTCATATTCCTATGTTCCAAGACTATTAAGGGTCATCATTTGTATGAGACTGCAAGATAATGAAGGAATGAATTAACGTGTGCAGTTGGAAGTAGATGATCCCAGAAGAATCTCGGTCCATCTTGCACCAATTCCACAACCTCCAACTCGGGATGATATTGTAGCATCTCAGAAATCCAGATTTGAAGACCAAGACAAAACAATTGATTATATTGTCGCATAAAATAAATTTAGATTGTCACTCTTTGTTTTTCCTGGTCTGACAGAAGTTTTGCACATTTAGAGCAGAAAAGTACCCAAGTCAGGATAATGGGCATTACAAATTGTCCAATGCACAATAATGATAACACTCAGTGTGTTGGTCTAGTTAGTACAAACCAGGACAACTTTTTAGGACCTCACAAGAAACATCTCTGCCAAGTTTGGTTAAATTCTGTTCGGCTGTTCTCAAGAAGAAGATGAAAATGTTGTTTCCCATAGGGTTTCAATGCAAACTTTGACCTCCGCTGGTGGCCATTTTGAATTTTCAAATGGCGCAAACAGTAACAACACATGTTAAAGACATTCATAGGAACATATATACCAGATTCCCATTCAATCCCTTCAGCGGTTCTTGAGAAGAAGTTTCTTGAAAATCGACCAATCAGAATTTTCAGTCACATGGTGGCCATGTTTTTTGACGAATCTGCACAAAAGTAACAACTCTTGTGTAGGACCTCATAGAAAACATCTCTGCCAAGTTTGGTTTTGAATTATATAAAAGACTGTCAGTCCATTTTAGAAGAAGTTGTCAGTGCTGATAGAACAAAAAATAATAATAAGATGGCAAAACTTTCAAATTAAATTTACAATTCCAACTGACCAACTTGTGAAATTAACAACTCATTAGGGTTGATTTATTTTTTATTTTTGGTGTTTTAACGCCACTTTCAGCAATATTTCAGCTATATCATGGCGACCAGTTTTAGTGGTGGAGGAAACCAGAGTACCCAGACAACCACCGACCACAGGGAAGCAAGTGGTAAACTTTATCATTAGGGTATATGGGATAAAATACAAAATATTTCATGAACAAGTTTTAATTAAATCGTCTAGGAATGAAACCCTTGTATTGTCCATATAGATCAGGATATGTGTCCCTAATTTTCCAAGTACAACAGCTTGGGATCACACGTCTGACCCCAGCTCCAAGTCGGCCATGTGCCCAAATGGTATACTGGCGGTAGGCTGCATACCTATTGGATCTGTTGTAATCCTCGTCATGGGGCATTACTACAAGTTCCTCTCGAAACATTCTAGCAACCCCCAACACTTCCTCATCAAGGACAATCCGATCAAAGTCCTGTAATAAAGACAAGAGATTTAATAAAGACAGATGGTTATACATTCATCTAGAAAAATGAGCTTTATTTAAAAAAGAAATATAATTCATTATAAGTGAAATAGTTTGCACAAATTCAGTTTAGAGAAATAAAAAAAAGTCTTATTTTGGAAGGAAAGATTTTCTCGTGGGACTTTCTTATGAACACAGTTTTATTTCGTTTTTTTGTTGGTATATGGGAGAACCATTTTGGTCTTGCAATTTTTTTTTTATCAATTTACCCCTCAAGCTATTCAATTTTAATTTTATGGTTTTTTTCCTAAAAAATATTTTGATTCTGAATCTTTGGCTGGACAGGAGAAAAAAATATATTCCGACTTGACATTTTCACAGTATAATCATATACTTGCCAATTTCACAGTATAATCGTATACAAAATTTTGAAGAAAAAAAAATTATTCCAGCACTTCGCCAATCCAATTAAAATTAGATCTACGCACTTGCTCCCTATTTTAGATCTAATTATACCCCAGCTATACTGTTTTACCTCTGTCCGTCCGTCCTTCCAAAATATTTTTCGTCACATTTTTCTCAGCAACTATTGATGGCAGAAATCTGATATTTGGTCACAAGCTTCACATAGGTATGCCATATCGTGGGAAGCGTTTTTGGAACCATCAGATTCCTACTTCTTGTTTGCCGACTTAGTTGGTTTTTATCCACATTGAACATATATGCACATTTTTCTCAACAACTATTGATGGCAGAAATCTGGTATTTGGTCACAAGCTTCATATAGGTACCCCATATCATGGGAAGTGGCAGGGGTATCATAAGTGAGCATTAGATCACAGTTCACCTTGTTTTAATTAGATTGGCACTTCGCCGGAAAATAAGAAAATATGATTTCTGTGGCGTCTGAAAAAAACATTTCTACGTGACATAGCCCCCTTCAAGGTAAATGGTCAGTCCCATATTATTTTGCAGCAACTGTCTTGTGGAACTAGAAGTAAGGTCTCTTTTGTTTCTAATCCAGCCCAAATTTCTCTGAAACATTCCAGTCAATTAACAAATAAAACAACACTGGCTACGTCATTCGTTTTTATCAGACATGTCAGTATTTCACTGTGTTCTACATGTATGTCTCTGTTTTCATATTGTCGGTAAACTGGCTAAAATAAATTAATTTAACACGTGTATCAAAATCTCGGGGAACAACTTCATAACTTATAAGAAGAAAAAAACTAATTTAGTTATTTTTAACGCCGGCAAAAATTTCCGATCGAAAATACGTAGTTGAGCTTGTCCCCATAGGGTGCCTCCTGGCATGTTTTCAATGGTTATCGTGGAAATATCGGCTGAATCTGTTAAGGCATGTAGTTTTCATCAAAGAAAATCTATTCCTGATAAAGAAATTATTTATTCTACGTCTTTTAGATACAATCGGTTCGCAAATAGCTTTTTTCCTCAACTTTTATAGAAACTTACCTCAATATCCATGCTGCAGCATCCGGGCTACTGACATAAAAATAGATAAATAAATAGAGTTGGCCTCGCCCAGGTCAGTGCATAATTAATTAGCTTCCGGTAACGATGGTCAGCTTTTTTAGTCGAAAAAACAACGTTTCGGAGCGTATTCATCAATAATTCAGTGTTTAATCTTCATTTTATGAAGGTCAGTACGGAAATCGACAATAATTTTGGGTATGAAAAAATTACGCAGCTGGTAGACAATATCCCTTTAATCAAAGTAAATAAAACACACCTGTTCTAATAATACAGTAGATAGTGATGTTTACCTAACAACGACCGAATTTGTAATCGATTTTCATTAATTATCCAATCGCACAAATATTTCCATCCAATCAAATGCATTCTTTCATCCTGATCATCAATCTCTATCGATCTTTTTCATTGGTTCGCTTCTTATCGACAAACTATATAAGAACCCGATATCATTCAATCATTTACATTTCACCATGTCTCACAAATGTCGATATTGTGGTCTCTCGTTCCAACAAAACCAAAGTCGATTACGATACGAGCGTAACTCATACGACGACGACCAGTCGGTACGATGTGCTTTTTGCCAGCCAATTTGTCAGGAAACCACGGATTTACATCATCACGTGGATAATGTTCATCGAGACGGAACATTCTCCTGTTAAACCTGTTCCAAAACATTCAGTGCTAAGCGACACTTACAGACACACCAAAACCATTGCACATCAAGACCCACATCACCACAACCAGGATCAAGTCGACAGTTTCGATGCCGTCGGGTTATTCAGGATGGAAACATGGAATTGTTATTCACTCAAGACTGTCACCACAGGAAAATCAGTGTCATATTTACAACTCAAAACTTTTTCCCGAGAGGAACCAAGTCCAGAACCATCGCTCTAAACACAACCTACCAAAAACCCATGACAAACGTGAGAGATGTATCCCAGGTAGCTACGCTCGGTCGTCAGATTTTCCCAGGACGGTTCAAGATATTAACCGAAGCATATACGGATGCAGTTCGTATAACATTCCGATATCTCGTTGTCGACATGAGCGTTCGTGCCGAGGACGATTATAGATTGAGGACCCAAGTCTTTCCCGAACAAGATCCCATCATTTATGTTCCCAAAAACCTATAAAAACGCCATACATCCCGGTCGTGAACCATGAGTCGTTTGATACGGAACAATCGCCATTTCGTATGCATATTTAGTTCAACTACTATTCCACAAAGGAAAGCGTTAGTGAATTGTATCACCAGACAACAGCTGAAAGCCTTCAGTGAAATTGTACACAACGTGATAAAAGGTACGGTACCGGTGACCCACTCTGACAAATTGAAATTGGAAAAACAAAGTCGTTGTTGATACTAGGAAGGAAAAAGTCTACCCGGCGAGACAAAATACTTGCGTTACAACGTAAATCGAACGTCATTGTGAAACTTCTAGACACAGTCATCTCACTGCTATGGAAAAAAATATTCTCGTTCCGTACGACAAATGTCAACGTTTACTTAAAAATGTCGCTACAGAACCGGAAACGAAGAAAAACTCAAGCCACCGAGAACACTCATCCGATCAGATTGAAAAACCGATTCATTGGATCGAATATAAATAAATTGTACAAACCTAACCTGTAGTTGTTTTATTTCCTCTCTTTTCATAGTTTTCCGGTTGTTGACTGGTTTTGTCTGTTTATATAATTATGAGTTTTGACTTTCCCTTTGTAAGATTGTTCGGAGTTCGGTAATTTTGCTATCACCCTTATTTACAAATAAAGCGAAACTAGTTGAAAACCTTCACTTATCACTCATCAAAAAACCACCGCCAGTGAAACTCGTGGAGGCGAAATTAAACCAGTCGACATACATTTACTTTCGAACTCTTTTAGACATCTAACATATGCGATCCTATTTTACACTCGAATGACGCGAAATCGATCAGATACCATCGAAAAATGAACAAAATAATTAACGCTGGATTGTTTATATCACATGTTAACCCTTATAAACTCAAATTATCACACAACACGTTCGAAAAATAGCAGCTGAAAACAACAACCAATCAATTTAAACTCACCAAACACCATCACGAGTGAAATTTAACCCGACAAAACACATTATGTTTTTCAAGATCACTGGGTATTTGATTTAACGACATTCTATTTTTCCACAGTCATGAAACGAGTCATGTGGTTTTTATCATGCTAGTTGTTTTTGCTTCATTTCAACCAATCAAATCTCTTCATTTCATTTTCTTATAGTAATATGAACTGGGTTTTCAACGTATGGTTCAGTATCAGACGATAATTCCGTTCTTTAACATTGAAAATGAGAATCACTAATGTCGTGGTTCAAGGTGACTTGGGATGTCGGATCGATTTAAAAGAACTGGTCTTAAAACTTTCAAACGTGAGATACCAACCCCAACGTTCTTCTGGTATCGTATGGCAACATAGGAAGATTGAGGGAAATTACTTAGTATTTTCTGGCGGTAAATTAATCTGTGCCGGAAAATATTCCACTGTCCGTGAGGGAATTGAAAGACTCAGACGTTACGCTAGACTCCTACAATGCTCGGGATACCCGGTGAAACTTTGCGGTGTGAGAGTGATTACGACATCTGCCACACATCAACTGAATGGAACCATTAATCCTCGAATGTTTCAGGAAGGTCGTTGTTGCGAACCGGAAATGTTCGCTGGACTGATGTTTTACCTAGACGGTCTACACTACATCTGTCATTTATCGGGAAAGGTGATGATCACTGGAATCAAAAAGAAGTCCGATCTCGATAACATTTATCCGGTGATTTTGGAATTAGAACTGTGTTCATAAGAGATGAAAAGGAACTTCGTTTCATCCGAAATGTCTTACAAAACTTATCTCAAACAATTTTACTTCGACCCCGAAAAACCGGGTTCCCATGGAGGCGTTAATAAACTATGCCGCGCCGTACCAAAAGAGGGAAATCACGTTTTGGGAAATTCTAAAATAAAAAAAACTGGTTAGAATCACAAGAGGCGTTTGATCATCATCGACAGATTAATAGAACGTTTCCCAGACGCAAGATGATTATAACGTCTTTAGATTGTCTTTGGGGGGCCGATACCGCAGTGATGACGTCATATGCCAAAGAAAATGAAAATTATCGTTATTTCCTCCTGGTTGTGAACGTCTTCTCTAAATATGTATGGACCATTCCTCTGAAATCGATTAAAGGAATTGAAATGGTCAGTGCCCCTGTCGTCGGTGTTGGATGGAAACTCGAAACCATGGCATCTGAGAAAAGACAGAGGTAGCGAGTTTAAAAATAAAGCGTTCAGTCGTTTGTTGAAGGAAATGGGTGTGAAGCATTTATTTTCATCCAACGAAAAGAATAGTTACTTTGCCGAGAGAACCACTAAGACCATTAAATCCAAACTCAGTCGGTACATGTCTCGTCATCAACCACATCGCTGGATTGATGTTTTAAAATCCGTTACGGATAGTTATAAAGGTACTTATCTTCGCTCCATCAAGATGTCTCCTAAATCGGTTTCGGAAAAGACGAAATTATACTATGGAAGATGTATACCAACTCGGGTAAACCACCAACCGCTTTCAAATATAGCATTGGTGATCACGTCAGGATTTCTCACTTACGAAAACCTTTCGATCGAGAATACGACGAACGATGGACGATGGAATATTTCGTCATAGATTCAAGATATATCAAACAAGGAATGGTGAATAATACGCTGAAAGATACATTAAACGAGGAGGTGTTATGATCGGTTTACCAGCCAGAGCTCATTAGAGTGCAAGTTACATATGACATGGTATATCGTGTGGACAAGGTACTGAGAAAACATCAAGTCCTCGTTTCATGGCTTGGATGTCCACATAAATACTCGAGTTGGATTCCCGCCAACTCGCTCAAAGACTATAAGAACACTATTAACTGATACAAGTGAAACAATGGAAAGTTACAGACGTCTTTTGTCGTCCGTATTCAACGATGGAATCGTGAATATTGGAGGAATACGCGTGGTCTTAATGTTAACGGTTTATGTGGCAAGAAGCGATCCCACTCGATCCAAAGACTATTGGTCCGTCTTTTACGACATATTCATGCACGTATCGGATGACGATTAAATCATAAGAAGTTCACGAAATGGATAATTTTTATCTGTTTCTTACCAGTGACGACTCCCTACTCACACACGTTAATAATACGGCTGGTAATTTCGTAGTGGAATTACCACAAAGATACCGATTGGACGGTTCCTAGGAATGCGCAATTAGCGAAATCACATTCGTTTCCGAATTCGAACAGTTGACAGATCGCATATGCGTTTGCGCGGACGTGCTCGACGATTCTTACGAGAGAAACCACCCTACCCGTTTTACGTTCTATTGACGTAGATACAGATACAAAGGTTGATCTATCTTTTAATCCACTTTGTTATATCAAAGTACAAACAAAAGTCGATCGTTAATATTGCACCCTTCATTTTCGCCAAAGATGGGTTCGATAGAAGCTTCGATTTCAAAAACAAACAATGGATTCCATACGTGCCATATTTCAAGAAATGGCAGCGGCACTTCGAAGACATATCACAGGTGCGAGTACGTGCCGATCATAAAGGAAGACATATCGTAGGAAGTGGTGCTCGATGGAGATCGCCAACAGCTTCGTCGGACGATCCCCGACTAACCATGGTGACTCCCATTGCACAAAAGATAGAAATGGCTAAAAGTGAACTGAAAAGTAATGATTCGAAAGTCATAAGAGGCCGAAAGCGTATCAGATATGATGATACCATTTTCAAGAAAAATATATAAAAACGACAATGAATCAGTTGGAAGAAAATCATTCCGACGGACTCCATATTTGAACCTCCTCCTCTGAATACGGCCATTCAGTATATAATCTGGAATCAATTTCCTCCATATAATCAGATCACGGAGTGCGGAGTCATCGAGTTTGTGATTCCACCGCAGACTGCGGGATGCATGCATTTAAAGAACAGTTCATTGAAAGTCAAACTCAGAATAACGGATTCTTTTGGAAAACCGATTACAGATGATGATAACGTTGGTTTAGTGTGTTTACCCCTTCAGTCTATGTTCTCACAGATCAATTGTACACTTCAACTGACACCCGTGGGACAAGTCGGACATAATTATCCATACAAGGCTTACATCGACACGTTGCTGTCGACCAGAGAGAGTGAACAAGTATTGCGTGCATCTCAACTTTACATTAAAGATAATCCAGGAGTCGACGATCCCGAGGTCAAGTCTGGGATGCATACGGGATTGTATAGGAGATCTATGTATGCGAATAAGGGTCAAATTGTGGAAATGGAAGGACCTATTCATATTGACATATTTCAACAAAATCGATTATTGGTCAGCGGAGTCGGTCTTGTTTTGAAATTATGGCCGAGTAAAGACGGATTTCGCTTGATATCGAACGAAGACGATGCGAGTTGCAAAGTCCAAGTCCTAGACGTCAGTTTCAACTTGTGTCTACAAAAACCGAATGCGAGTGTCCTGATTGCTCATACCAATTTGATCAAAGATTCACCGGCCATTTATCCGTACATGAACAGCAATATTTCCGTGTCTTCTATTTCTAAAGGACAGTATGCACACAGTGAAAGCCATTTGTTTCAAGGAGAGATTCCATCTCAACTGATAGTCACTTTATTGGAGAGTACTAGTTTTGGGGGAGTCCATAAGAAAACCTGTTTTTCTTCCAACCGTTCGATTGTAATTCTATGGCTCTGTACATAGACGGACAATCGTTTCATGGAAAACCTTTACAACCAAACTTTATCGACAACAATTTCGAGGAAGCCTATAGAAATCTGAAGGCTTGTACAGACCATATAAACATTTCGCTCTCGGAATTCAAGCGTGGATACACCATCTTTGTGTTCGACATTGACGATAATATCGATTTCAACATCAAACGCAGAGGAGACTGTATATTAGAGCTTCGGTTTGGATCGGTTTTACCAGAAAATATTAATTTACTACTTTACGGAAGATTTCTAAAGGTACTACAGGTTGACTAATCGAGAGGAGTATATCTACAATGAATAATCTCGATATGGAAACGATATTGTAAAACCTACCCGTTAAGGTGTGTTGTGCGGACGATTTACCATCTAGCGTGAAAAAGAGACCTCATTTTTACTTAACCAATACGAGTAAATGCCAGAAATCGGGACTCCACTGTACGATATTTTACTTTCCTAAAAAAGGACCATGTGCATTTTTCCATTCGTTGGGAGAAAACCCGGAAACATACCATCGACGATTGAGAAATGTGATTATTAGCAACGGACCGGATTGCCTACATGTATATACATCGAATACAATTCAACCAGATTATTCGAACAAGTGTGGTTTATTTTGTATATATTTCATTCACAAACGTTGCATGAACATTTCGCATGCAATGATGTTAAGGAAACTATCAAAAACAAACTTGCATTTTAACGATGCACGAGTGGTGCAATATGCGAAACTGTTGAACGTGTTCTGAATGTAAAACTGTCATGATGTTGTTGTTTTACAAACAAAGAATGAGAAATACACGAGATTGTTCGTTTTAATTGATCACAAAAGAGTAACGTCGCAATGGCTAGACAAATTCACAATCATAGAATAATAACGTTCCCAAGTTCCAAGCGGACAACATATACCCCACGGCAAGGCTGCATATTTTGGTTTTAGTTCACGGATGTGTTCAAATTCGGGATATTACATATTCTTAAGTTATGAAAAGATCATTAGATCAGGATCATAATTTACAAGTAACAGTATATAATAAACACTTGTGAACTCACTACGATACAACCATATAACCTATCCCATTGTCGAGGACTAGGGATCATAAAATTATTACCTTTCCCAGGACCACTAAACTATTACACGACAAGCAATCGTAAATGTGTTAGATGACAAAAGATCGTAAAGAATCCCATTAGGTGAGATCAGATCATAAAACTATTGCACCACGTAGTCTCATCAAATTATGACGTTGCCAAATGGTACAGATTGATTGGACCATTCCCTTAACCAATAAAATCGTGAGACCGTTGAATACAAAGTTATAAGAACACGGATTTAAATTGGGAAGGTTACTTTGAAATCGATAATAATAAACAGGATGGACAAGGGAAAACAGAGATGATATGTTAATTGGATGTGTGTGACGACATATTTGTGACGGCTCAACATTTCAGATGTGAGATATTGGTTCATATTAGGAAATATAAACAAGGGGAAAACGAAGAAAAAGTTCCGACGAAAAAAGGTGCTACAATTCCCATTCATCGTTTAAAAACCTTCACTGACACCTTTAAAGAAACAGACGATGCTATCAAGAGGTTTAAAGGGGACAAAGAGTTCAATTTTCGAATTGATTATGGAGCCAACTGGTGTGTGAGTCTATCTAAATATCCACGTATTAATATAAGAAGATGGTTTCGACCAGAGAACTGAGAACTGATTCCCACCACAACTGGAATTAGTCTGACTTTTTACCAATGGATCAATTTGATGGATGCTGTTTTATTCATTCGAAGTGATTGTCTAACGGAACAAGATGAAGTGTTGGGTTGTTTATAATATTTTATCTGAATAAAGGTTTGAACTGTTTCTGTTTGCTCGTCGATTTTATGGGTTTTTACTTCAATAATGGTATCAATAGACAAAATGGCAAGGAACACACAATATATGTTCATGTTTTATTCAAAGCATTAAAACTGTTCCCAGTTGTTGATATTATTCGGTTTCTTCCGTTTTGAGACTTCATTCGGCGTTCGACAGCAATGTCAGGTTCACACAAGCAGGTCTGGTCACATGAAATTGTTTTGTAGAGTGTCGAGTGTTTCGTTGTTTCCGATGTGTAAATTTGCTGTTTTCAAGAATTGAATCGTGGAATCCTTTGGATGAATTATATTCAGAAATATTCCGAGAGTTGCGCTGATGAGGCTGAGAAGTATAAACGTAGCAGTCATTTTCAACACGTTTTTGTATATATGGAAGTTTTTATGTATTGATGAGAGACTGAATGTTCTTTTTGACTCGTTGAGTTCCATTGAATTAATTGACTCGCATCTATTCATGGTTGATTATTTCGATCTTTATACATGTACAGTATCGAATATATTTGTTCTTATGAGCTTTTCGTGGGACAGTGACCTCTTCGTGTCATTGACATTCTAGAAAATTGTTTTTATCGTACAAAATACACGGCAAACGATAATAAAATCGCGCGCATAGCATTTTCACGTCTCGTATTTCGCACTCGCTACGCTTTTTAGCGCACCAAAACATACCATGGTTTAAAAATGGGCGCTTAAAAATAAAGATGGTTGTTTTCTTCGAGATTAAAATTCCACAAATACTGGAATTCCATAACGTGAAATTCACCATTCTAGAAAATTGTACCGATCATTTTTATCGTACAAAATACACGGAAAAAGATAGCAAAACCGCGCGTATAGCATTTTTCACGCCTCGTATTTCGCACTGAGTACGTTTTTAACGCACCAAAACATACCATGGTTTAAAAATGGATTTTTACAAATGACGCTACGGACAAAAGCGTACCCTTTTCTGGATTATTTCCATAGAGTTTTTATCACATCAAAAATACAAAGGTGGTTTTGTTTTCGAGCTTAATTTTATTCCACAAATACTGGAATTCCATAACGTAAAATTCGCCATTCTAGAAAAGTGTACCAATCATTTTTATCGTACAAAATATACAGAAAACGATAGTACAATTGCGCGTATCGCATTTTTCACGCCTCGTATTTCGCACTCGCTACGTTTCTAACGTACCAAAACATAAGTAAGGGTAAGAAACAAAATTACCGAACTCCGAACAATCTTACAAAGGGAAAGTCAAAACTCATAAGTATATAAACAGAAAAAATCAGTCAACAACCGGAAAACTGTGAAAACCGTAATGACCCTGACTTGGTACAGGCATTTCTAAAGAAACGGTGGGTTGAATCAGATTTTAAAGCGCCAAACCTCCCGCTTTCATTACGGCTCAAAGGTTCGGGATGTCACTATAACAATATTTATAACAATACTGGAACAAAATAGGTAAAATAGTTGTCAAAGCAGTACCAAACCCAGTGAAACAAATGTCAAAAACAATTTTACGTCACGCATTGATAGAAAAATATTTTTTGACATTTTTGTTGACTTCCTTCTCTTTATACATTTTCACTATATGAAAATGCATCATTTATCATCGTCTCTGCAGAGACGGAATATATTTCGACAAAATTTTGGTATCGAAATATAAACTTTTAAGAGATCGAATAAGGCGAATCTTTTTATAGCCTTGGTCCAGTAGCCTGTTTTTCAGATGAGGATGACGTTTCAGGAAATCAGAATAATTGCTACTGGCCCTTGCATAGCGAACCAATTGCGATATGTAAAAAACATATGCAGGAGAAGCTGGTATATTGCTGTACATATTTGGAAAACTTATGATTTTAAAATTGAAATCGTCCCGTTTATCATAAATTTTAATGCTGAGGTGACCACTGTCGTCAAATTCGATGTATAAGTCCAAAAATGATGCGGACGAAGCTGTATCTGTGGTCTCTTAACTTCCAGCTCTGGAGGATATATCGATGGAAGAAATTCTGCAAATCTAGAATTATTGATAGATAAAACGTCATCAATATACCTGTATGTGAAATTATAGGCTCTAGCCTCATGAATCTTCTTATCTTTTACATGCTTTTGAAGAAACTCCGACTCATATGAGTATACAGATAAATCGGCTAGAAGAGGGGCACAACTCGTACCCATTGGTATGCCGACGACCTGCTGAAACAGTGTCCCTCCAAAGGAGACAAATATGCTATCGATGAGGAACTCCAGGATACTGATCACTTGTTCCTCGGAGTAGCATGTTTTACCTTTTTGAATTTTGTTTGAAAAATATGTGGAATTGTAGCCTAACACAACACATTTTGAGTCATAGTTTTTATGACTGAAAGCTTTGTGAATTGTTTCTTTTAAGCGGGTTTTTAATTTGTCATGCGGTAGGGTGGTATGTAGAGTTGAACAATCAAAAGTTTTGATGGAGGATACCTGAGAGAAAAATCTTGATTTAGGGTTATCCAAAAGATCTTTATAGTTTTTTTCAAAATCCACATATGATTGATGCCACTACGCGAGTAAACAGTTTCACAATATTTCTGTTTTCCCTCTTTTACCGCAGACAGAATCTTTGTCAGGTGAATAGACAATTCTTTCGTCGAACAAATTGATGATCCCGCTATGTACCTTTCTTTGTATAGTGTCCTATGGAGATTAGGTATCCAATATAAATAGGGTAAATCCTCAGACTCTTTACCAGAGGGAATGTTTAAAGAGGTCATGAATAATCTGTGTTTATCTAGGATTCCATCTTTGTCGAACGAAGTTGGTTTGTATGTGGTATTACCAGAGGTGTTGCTATTTATGCCTAATTCATTGATTAGGCATTCGAAGTAATATGATTTACATACAAACACGATATTGTTGGAAGCCTTGTCCGCAGGAACGATAACATATTTGTCATGAAGAGAGGAAAGACACTTAACAGCTTCTTGGTCTTTAAATACAGACTGAGGTCGACTATTAACACATTTTTTGAGCTTGTGAATCCGACCTTGTACTAGAGACCTAATTGTTCTACCCCAGTCTGACAAGGACTCTATCTCAGAATATTGGTCTACTTCTCTCTTTATTCACCTTCTGGCATAATCTTCAACAGCATCCATAATTATCTTGAAATTATGTTTCCAATTGATGTGTTGAGGTTCTCTGAATTTAGGACCATGAAAAATCACTTTTCGGAGACTCTCATGTTGAATGATATTCAGATCACCAGTGATTACATGTCCAGATGGGTTGTATTGAAAAGGAGAGTGGGAGCAGTCACAAGTCAGAGGGTTCTTAAGGTACTCTTCTATGTTAATATCTTGCAATGCTTCTTTGTAGTTGAACAGTTTACGTCCAATGCTGTTAGTGCTTTAAAAATGAACGCTTAAAAATGATGCTACGGCAAAAATCGTACCTCTTTCTGGGTACTTTCCATAGAGATTTTATCACCTTAAAAATGCAAAGGTGGTTGGTTTTTCGAACTTAACATTCCATAGATTTAAAAATGGACGCTTAAAAATGACGCTACGGACAAAATCGTACCTCTTTTTGGGTACTTTCCATAAAGTTCTGATCACCTTAAAAATGCAAAGGTGGTTGGTTTTTCGAGCTTAAAATTCCATAGATACTCCATTTTAGAAAATTGTGGTTCTCATTTTATAAATACATATTAATTGTCGGGTAAGCATCCCTTTATAGATAACAAATCTACTCTATTGTTAGTACAGGTGGTTTTTTATTTACTTTGATTGATAAGAATGTTATCGCATTCGTATTATCTAATTATAAATACTTTGGTTGTTTATGTAATTGTGTTTGAACAGGTGAATTGGTTTGTCTTGATCCATTATAGATAGAGGGTACAATATATCGGGTGTTTTATTTTTACCGTATCTATTGAATTTAATATTGGTGTTCTACAAAACAGTCTTGACGTATTTATGGTTAGTATGTCTTTCCAAAATGGTTTGTGCAATTGTGATGATGGACAGGTCAAATGTACATATGTACAATCGCTGCATTGGATTTATATAAAATGGATGTAAGTCTTTACATATATGGTTCAATTATGTGATTACGCTTCCGTTTTGTAAGCTTGTGGATGAATGGTATTCACACTACATTAATGTAACTATCAGTATAGTGTTAAGGTTTGATTGAATTGGTGTGATTTGATAATAATGAAGCACGATTCGATCGTTGTTTACTATATGTATTATCTAATTATAAATACTTTGTTTACCTATGATTTTCGGGTAAGCATCACTTTATAGATAACAAATCTTGTTAGCACAGGTGGTTTTTATTTACTTTAATTAAACGGATAACAATTTTATTGCATTCGTATTATCTAAGTATAAGGTTAGTGTTGCGACGTGGCTATGCAATCGGTACTCCATAGGATCTTTATAAAAGCTCGTAGCATACTACTATTATATACTTTAACCTGGATGTTATTCAATATATAGAAGTGACATTTAGTCCAACTACATCTTTAAAATTGATTATTAATTGATATATCACCAATCGAGTGTGCATTAAAAAAAGTTGAGGTATTAAAGGTCATCAAATATTAATCCGTTTGCATCCATAAACATCGATATCTTTGTTTATTGTTATAGTAAAATATAATTCAGTAATTTATAAGAATAATGTTATTATTATCTTAAAGTCTATATAAATGGCTACTTTCTAGTAGTTATCACGAAATAAATTACATAATACAATAATGAAATAAAATATTGTAAAAATGTACAAAACATGAGAATCTAAATTGTAAGGTGTGTATAATGTAGACAAAGACCGATATTACTGCCGCTCAGTATTTTAAAGCTAATTTTACCTCAGATATTTGTGGTAATAACGATCTTGCATTGAGATGTAAAAATTGAATATATTTGTTTTAAATATTTTAAACCAGTCGTCTATAATACTGATGGAAACTGGGCAAATTCTGAATGATCATTTTGTTCAGAACATTCAAAGGGTGAATTTACAGCGTCATAATGGATTGAATGGAGGTGAAATAAGAGAGCATGAATCACAAATATATTTAACATTGGACGTCCCTGAAGCCCAACCTTCATAGGTAGCAATAGAGATTTTCGCACATTTTACGTGGTGCTTACATTTGCATATATCACAGTGTATGCTTTCTATGGTATTTGTTATTCATTTATTACATATGCTGCATATACTGCATGGACATTCAATTGTAGATAGTCTTAGATTAGGTTGTACTGTATGGTTTGTAAACCCGTTTTGTAAATCACACTACAATGACCTTTATAAATGTGTGATTAAATATTAGGTATGCAACAATAACTCATGCATATTACTATAAACATATACAAAGACAATCCGGGTACAATTCATAGCCTAAAAATATAAATCGGTGTTACTTCCGTAGCTATATGTACCTCAAATAGAAATCAAAGAAAAAGAGAGCGAAGGTAAATATATTCATACTTTATACTATATACAACTAATATGAAACAGGCACGGCCATGAATGCTCGCGAATCTGAAAATTGGCTGCCTATTTCACGCGTATCCAGTGAATACAAATAGTGTCGAAATTTTTTGGGACGAGATATATCGGGGACGACTTTTTTTTAGGGTCGAATCTAGTCTCATTCAATCGAACTCTCGTTGTTCCTTACGAGATCTCAAAAGTTAACTTCCACGCAGAAAACAAATTTCTTGTCAGTATGTCAGAAGAGATTTAATCAAATTTGAAAATATCAATATAAGTAGAACAAACTAACAAAATGACTTTTATTATACACGGGTTCCGGGTTTCAGGGATATCAGACGTACGAGAGAGGGTCCGAGATTTGGCATCACCTTTGCGCTTTATGTTAAGAAGATCTTCATTAGAAGAGTGTGCACGTGTGCTACACGGAACGTGTTTACAATGTGCAGAACAAAAAAATATCCATCAGTAGGTGAAGCCATGTGAAGAATATCCTAGGTACACATTTTTAACCATAAAGAGCTCGCTTTGCTCGCATATAAACTCTTGCTTTACATCTTATTTCTACATTTGTAGATTAACACTTAGTTTAAATTAAGCTAAAATATAGATGTGGAAGGGAGTCATTCGACTTCTTGTGACTTGATTTGCCACTGGAGAGAATTATTCACCACCCTCTCATTTATTGTTACAGTCGATGTATCCTTAATTTTACCAGTTGCTTTTTCGGAGACCTTGTTTTAATCTGTTGTTTCATAACAGGTGGTATATAATTGAACAATATGAATGTTTTAACATTAGTATGTAATGGGAGGAAGTAACTCGTCATCAATATACATGTACAACGATCTTCTGTCCTGTATAATACAACACGGGTGTTAAACAGATGATCGTAGTTTAAGTTATTATGAGTGGCCGTTCATGACAACAATGGATGGATGTTTTCATGCATCGATATATCTTTGAAATATCAGGATAGTTTTAATAAGTATCGAGATACTTTCAATAAGAATAGAGATATTTCACATAAGTATTGAAATACACACAACACATATCGGGATACTTCTAATAATTATCGAGACACTCTCAATAAGCACCGGAACTCTTAGCTTACAACAATTTAAAAGAACATCGTGATGTTATCAATAACAAATGTTACTCCACATTAAATGTAACTGTATACTCCTCTACATTCAATGTTTGATTTGCACCCCCAACACCCTCCCCACAAAAATATCCAGTCCACTCATATGCCGACGGAGGGGTGTATATCATATCCTTCATGTAAATCATAACATATAGACATAATGTTTTTTGTGCAATAACTTTTGTTGTAAAGTAATATTTTTTTTATTAGAATAACGAAAATTTGAAATATCTTTTAAACTGTAGATTTTAAAGTAGAAGTGTAAACGAGAGTTGTGTAGAGAATGAAAGGTGCTAATTTAATTTTGAAGTTTGCAGACCAGAAATTGAACGTATTTGGCCCTCCTCATATAGAAAAATCGCATTTTAAAGGAGTTTTTGGGTGTATATTTTGACAACGTTTTATGAAATACGGAGGGAATAAGTCTATTAAAGAGAACAGCCTGTGGCCGTGGGTTTAAATCCCTGAGGACAATAGACACTCGACGGTCACCAGAAAGATTCCATTGGTCTCCGTAGAGCCCGTCACCATCTCCTACACGCACTATTGAGTTCATTGATTTTTAATTGTAAACTATTTTACCTGTAAAAATTGCTTGGACTAGGACATTTTTCATTATTTTTATTCACTAAATATATAGCACTTCTGTCTTTAATAGTGAACAAATAAAGTCTTCATATATCATATAATATGAAGAATATATCATTGTCGTTTTCTTCGATTCTGTATGACATTTTTAATTTATGTACATGTAAGAAACGGAACGAAAAATGAGTTTTGAGATTGTGCAACTTTCTAATTAAAAAATGTTCGTAAAATTAGTACATTTTTAAATTATAGAACTTCAGAGATCTATTGGAGGATTGATTAATTTTTTTGTTGGGGAGGTAGATTATGACATTGAACACTGTCATTTTTTTAGCTATTTTCTACCAAACCTTCAACTTAACATTGGTAAACAAAACCTAAGTTATTGAATGTAGCTTAAACAACAAACACTCCTCTCTCACACGTGGGAGTCGAAGTAAGGTATTAACTACTACGAATAGTTAAAATCGTTTCTGCGACTTTACTATGGAAGTGTAGCTCATCCGTGACAACTTCTACATATGTCAACCTGTGGCTTATCCATATGAGTTACTGCAAGGTGATTTGTAATGTCCAAGAAGCGTAGCATACTCCATAGACGAGCCACCCATTTATGTCCAGTCCGAAGGGCGAGTTGTGTATTTGATTCGTCCAACACAACAAGGGAACTCCTATTTCGGAAGTGATGTTACCCACTATGTTTATTGGGTACTCCACAAGATTCTTTTTACTGTTTTCGGCAATGTTTGTTTCTTTTTGAATTCTTTTAAAGTAAGAAAAATAATTAATTATCTCCCTAGCCACCTCAAAACTTGCAAAGTCGGGTAACATGAGCCCCGTTGACACAATACAATGTTCCAAGCGAAATGACATCGTTGCAAGGTAACCAATTCATACAGTGAGTACTTGCTATTGACACCAAGTGAGCGATTATGTCAGCCATGTCATCGCGAGTAAGGCTTTGGTGAGATGACGGTGTCTGTCTTGTACTAGAACAACACCTCCAGTTGTAATTTATTAGTTCAATGAAACAACAGTGGGCATATTGACATTTCATTCAACTCAAACACATTATTCTAACACTCAAAATTATTTGCTCATTTGTTTTTTACTGCATACTTAGCGAAAAAGCTATAGACCATAACGTATTAATGCTTCGTTAATCCTGACCATTGATCGAACGAAATATCGAACACACGGTCGTCCTATCTCGAGGTAGGGTAGGCACGATGATCAATACTCCCGGGGAGGTAGTATTCTTACAAAAACATACAACCACATAAGTTACATGTAAGTTAAGTCGATTTTTGTCTAATCAGCTTAGGCACTTTGGCTGTGGATTTTTGCTTTCAAACATTTCAAAATTATTTGGTTCTGAAATATTTTGGATTTGTGCTTACCTGATGAAAGTTATTCTGGAAACGCGTAGTACGTACTAAATTTAATATCTACGTTTTTATTACTAAATATCAAGTTAAATGTTGTTCAGCATATTTGTTAGTATCACAAACAAGGAGGTCAACCACACTGTGATCTTCCAAGTGAAGAAACTTTATGAATTGGGAGTGAAGTTGAACAGCCCTGTCTCTTCATGAAATCCCGACTCTGGTAAATCAAACGTCCCCGGATTACACAACAGAAACACACGGTCCTTTGTTAGCTGGTACAGCTTTATCAATATTGATTTTTTTCATCGGAATCTGCATCAGTTAGAACCCGATTCTGCGGCTTCGGTCATCTTGCGCTAGTCCGATGAATAATGACGTAATTTTTCATGATGACGTCATTTAAATTTCGATATTATGAATTTCAAATACAGGTTTGTTACCTCTCTATTGAAATATATAGTTACTGTGTCAATCGCGAATTGTGTTTTTGCATATAACACTCTTTTATCAATGTCTGTCAAAAACGACAAAAATGTTGCCTTAGCGTTCTAACGGTAAACGATAAAAAATGTCGCTTTGGCGTTGAAAGGGTTAATGGTTATGCGTATATACATATCCAAAATCTAAATCTAAAACAGAGTATTATAAGCGTCCTTTTATTATATCTGGAAGTTACTTGTGGAATGACTTGAGTGAAAATTTAAAGGAATGTACGACCACATAATCCTTCAAAGAATTATATTTGCAACAGTACTATGGTTAATTAAGAAATAATTACCGGTAGCCATATATTTATATTGTTGTTACAACGGGTTGGCACTTTATGTCGAATATTTTACCACGAGCGGTAGTGAGGTGTAAAATGAAGGCATAAAGTGACAACCCGTGGTAAAAACAATATAAATATATGGCTACCGGTAATTATTTCGATTCTAATAGGACAATTACGGAACATTTTCAAATCGAAGCAGCCTAGGTCATCCAGTGTTTTGGCGGTTCCGTTAATTGACCCGACTGAAATGCTACAATAATATTCCGTTTTATTTTCAAAGATGTTTGAAATGACAACCGAAAAGGTGTTTCATGCCGATGACAAATATGTTTTGAGATTACTAAATGTTGTCATTCATGAACATCAATTCAAAAGAAAGGGACAATACTACAAATTCCACTGCGACAAGGAGGCGTACACGAAGTCAAAAAACGTCAGGATCTTATGTTCTAAACTGGAAGTCTTCATATGACGTCATCTTGTTTACGTCCCACAATCTTCAACAACATCTCGCGGAATTTTAATTGGTGTGATTTTTAGGCCCAGAGATATGCAATAATAATATATGCTATATTCGGGATCTTCGCAAGGGATGTGGGTTTATATTCCTTTTCTGTTTTCTATATCTATATTTTCTATATAAGCCGATTTCCAATACACGAATGTTTAGCTATTTTGTGTATTGCATACTTATCATTATGTACCTTTAACAGGGGAGTGTCATGGAATAGCCGCTTATAAAGCACAGGCCACGTCTATCAATGACGTAATCGGTCGTAGATACATATTATTGTTACCACGGATTTGGAGGACGTCATATAATAAACATGAATTGATCATTGGGGTCTTACCCCGGGCTGATATGACTTAAACACTACATGAATTGGTCATATGATGGTCTTATCCTGGGCTGATTGGACCTATATATATGGACTGAAATTTGTATATGGACCTCGACTTCGGCTTGGTCTATATACAAATTTCCATTCCATATCCTGGCCCATGAGCAGTCCATAAATGTTGTTATTAAATAATATGTAAAAATCGGTCCTATTATGACAAAATCTGCCTGACTAATACGGTTTTAATTTTTCCTCTCATATTAATTGCCTATTTTAATACGGCATTTCGGCCCCGGGCCAACAACTACAAACCCGGGGCCAATACGGAAAAAAATCACTTCCGGTTTTAATCAGAGCTGCATTTTACATAGAGAAGTTTATTTCAAAACTTTCTCTTTTGCATAATTGTACAAATTAAGAATCATACTTTTTTTTTAAATCATGTTTTCAACAGTTCGAGGGGATATTACAGGTTAGGGGAAGGAAACATGTGTTGTCATAGGTGCGTTCCAAATACTGCCGTTGGTGGCAAAACAAATAGGAGCGTTCAGATCCACTTAGTAACACTAATTATTGGTCATCATTAGTGCCGTCAAAACCATACTCATACCGCCCTGTCAATATATCATACAGCCCTGTTAATTTATCCATATGGCCCTGGAAAAATATTCATACGCCCTGTCATACGGACCAGTTAGATTATTTAATAAAAGTGTTACGAACTGGCTGTTTCTGTATTGGCCCTGGTATAGATTCTCGGTCAGCAGTATTGGCCCCAACGCCCGCAGGGCCGAGGGGCCAATACTGCTAGCCTCGAATCTATACCAGGGCCAATACAGAAACAGCCAGTTAGTAACACTATATTATTAACCAATGATATAAAATACAATAGAAATTGACCATTAAATATGACAGGACGTTCTTTAACCTGACATGTATACAGAACCAATACAGATGTATACAGGGCATGTGCCCTGTAGAAATTTGTATTGTAAACCTCCGGCTCCTGAAATAGACTATATGCAAACTTGACTGAATTTGTGAAATAGACTATAGATGCATTGATTTAGCAGACGGGCAACAATTATCTCTCTTCCTTTGAAACATGAAAGACTAGAAAATAACAGCAGTATTTATTGCAAAAAGCATGTAATGAGGTACAAAGCAAATTTTCCACAAATTTCTCAAAACTTTATTAAAAATAAAATGAAAGCAAAAATATATAAGTACAGAATGAAACTTGGCTACACATGTACAGAAATCTTGTTTTCAGTCGAGATCAGCAAACAAATCTCAATACGATTTAATTTTCTGATGAAGGTGTCATTCCAATAAAGCCTGTATCATGCAGTCGTATCAGGTCTTGATCAGCTGTGTAGTTATGACCACAACGAAAAAATAAGAAAAATGCTGTAATTTTAAGTCATTGGTTAATAAAGGTTTCATAAAATGGGTATTTTCATATAAAGCCTGTATTATGTCCTCGTACAGTCGTATTGGGTCTCGATTAGTTGTATAGGCCCTCGGCGTTGCCTCGGACATATACAGCTGACCATGACCCAATACGACTGCCTCGGACATAATGCAGGTTTATTATGAAAATACCCATTTAATAACACTATAGTATTGCTCACTAAATAAGTAATAATTATATAAATATTCCATATACATATTTTAGCCATTAGTTATAATTAAATATATTTTCAAATTGTTACATAACAGTTGGGAACTACAAAAGGGGCAATACATTGCATGGGAAAAGTCTAAGGCTGGCAAAATGACATGTTGATATTACGGTAACATCGATAACGAGCAGATCATTCAGCGTGTCGTAAAGCTTCTACGATGACGGTTATTTTGTATTTTAAATGAATACCAATGACTTAAATACATTCCATGCAATTATTTGTATACAGTTATAGGTTTTAGCTGACGGAATAATTGCTAGTTATATTTCGACGAGCATTCTATAAGCCAACTCTAATATAAAATCATTGTGTATCAGTAGTATATGGGGACAGCTCAAGTCGTGACGTCATTCATGTGACCGGAAGTGATATGAGTCACCGAAACCGGAAATATGTTATGCGCATGCGCAACAGGAAGTTGCACAATATCCGCCCTAGTGGGGCCTTTTGACCGGAAGTGACAAAGTCACGTGACCGAAAGAGGACCTGTCCGGAAGTGGCCCTGTCTGGAAGTATGTTCTGAGCATGCTCGGATTTTTCCCGCGCTTTTTTCTTTGTAGTAGTACAGTAGTAACATTGTTACCTGAAGGTCACTTGACCCCTTCGGAAGTATCCTTGAGGTGTTGTCTACGACGTCCGCGTTCTATAACCATACGAAACTCCCGCCATTTTATTTTCATATAATGCATAATAATAAATTATCACGATAGGTGGCGTTACTATCTCGTAACTTGGTAACTTCGTAATCAATGTATTTCGAAACTTATTTCGTAACCTCTTCGTACCTTTTTCGTAACTTCGCACCTTTTTGTAACTTCGTACCTTTTCGTAACTACGTACATTTTTCGTAACTTTGTACCTTTCTGTAACTTCGTACCCTTTCGTAACTTCGTACCTGTTTCGTAAATTCGTACCTTTTTCGTAACTTCGTACATTTTCGTAACTTCATACCTTTTTCGTAACTTTATATATTTTCGTAACTTAGTACCTTTTTCGTAACTTTGTACCTTTTCGTAACTTCGTACCTTTTTTGTAATTTCTTACCTTTTTCGTAACTTGTAGCACTTTCATTTATTTATAGATCTATGGTACTTTCAAACCTCTCAGTGACATCATAAGCAAGCTGGGTGACGTCAATCTATCTTCCTCATTGATAGTATATAATTAACTGTTAATAATAGACCCTCACCCAGACACTTGTTTTCAGCACGAACTCCCGTTTGTTTTGTTTTATCATGTCTTTTCCTTTTTTTTTCCTTTTTCATTTTTATTCAATTTTTTTGCCAATTATTATTTTTTTTTTATCATTATTTTTTTCTTCTAGAATTTTTTTATTTTTTTGATATTAGTCTTATTATTTCTGATATTTTTTCATACAACATTTTCAACAAGTAATAACACAAAATTCTGTACAATGGCCTTCGCTTCCATGGGATTTTCTAAGAGCCTCGTGGCTGCTGCTGCTGCTGCTCTGGATACTGGTTTCTTCCATATTTTTCCCATCTTTTCACTATTCAACTTACTTTTCCTCCATATTTTCCATATCTTTTCACTTTTCAACTTGCCTTTCTTCCATATTTTCCATATCATTTCACATTTCATCCATATTTTCCATATCATTTCATATTTCACCCATATTTTCCTTATCATTTCACAATTTTCTTCTGTATTTTCCAAATTTTTTCACTATTCAAATTACTTTTCTTCTGTATTTTCCAAATCTTTTCACTATTTAACCTACTTTTCTTCCATATCTTCCCTATCTTTTCACTATTCAACTTGCATTTTTTCTGTATTTTCCATATCTTTTCACTTTTCAACTTACTTTTCTTCCATATCATTTCACATTTCAACTTACTTTTCTGCCATATTTTCCATATCATTTCACATTTCATCCATATTTTCCATATCATTTCACAATTTTCTTCTGTATTTTCCAAATCTGTTCACTATTCAACTTACTTTTCTTCTGTATTTTCCAAATCTTTTCATTATTTAACCTACTTTTCTTCCGCATTTTCCATATCTTTTCACAATTTTCTTCTGTATTTTCCAAATCTTTTCAATATTCAACTTGGATTTCTTCCATATTTTTTTTTTTGTATTTTACAAATCTTTTTCACTATTCAACTTACCTTTCTTCCATATTTTCCCTCTCTTTCCACTATTCAACTTACTTTTCTTCCATAGTTTCCAAATCTTTTCCCTAATAAACTTACTCTTCTTCCATATTTTCCATATCATTTCACAATTCAACCTACTTTTCGTTCGCATTTTCCATATCTTTTCATTATTCAACTTACTCTTCTTCCATATTTTCCTTATCATTTCACAATTTTCTTCTGTATATTCCAATTCATTTCGCTATTCAACTTATCTTTCTTCCATATTTTCCATATCGTTTCACATTTCAACTTGCCTTTCTTCCATGTTGTCCATATCTTATCACTATTCGACTTACTTTTCTTCCATATTTTCCATATCATTTCACTATTCAACCTACTTTTCTTCCATATTTTTCACATCTTTTCACAATTTTCTTCTGTATTCTCCAAATAATTTCACTATTCGACTTGCCTTTCTTCCATATTTTCCAAATCATTTCATTATTTTCTTCCATGTGTTCCATATCTTTTCACTATTCGAATCTTTCTTCCATATTTTCCAATGTTTTCCAGTTATCAGAAACAAACATTAACAGTTATGATATCTTCTTTATGTACACATTGTCATGATATAACTGTAATATTGTTGAATGTGGCATTAAACACCACAAACCTAACCCTTTATTTACAAAGACATATACCTACCTACCTCTCTAGCTACATTTTAATCAGAATTATAGATTTTATTCAATTTGTGCTAGTTATTTTCCTATCTTGATGAGATTCAAATTTCCACAATTAAAATTTATTTTACATAACAGCCTGACAGAGTGTTCTATTTTTAGAGCAGTAAGAAAACTTACTTCCTGAACAGGGCTTTAGTATATATTTACCTGCCAAAGGCAAGCAAATATCTGTATATAGGTTTAAATATATCTATTTTCCTGCCAAGGGCAAGTAACTCTCTGTATATAAGTGTAACAGTCGATTTCCAAATAGCCATTTCTTGATACGTATTATATAGTTTTTCTCTCTCTGCACATATATATGTCCAAATACAGAGTGATGACCCTTCTTTATCCTCCACACAAAGAGTTATGTCCCCTACTACAATGTTATTCCTCCACATAAAGAGCTATGTCCCCTACTGTAGTGTTAAACCTCCACATACAGAGTTATTCCCCCTAGTTTAATATTATACTTGCACATACAGAGATTAACTTATTCCCCACATAAAGAGTTATTTTTCCTATTGAAGAGTTATCCCTTCAGATACAGAGTTATTCCCCCTTACTGTAGGGCATGATGTAAACTTAAATAAATTACATGCAGTATTAATTGTTTTGCTAAACAAAATACTTTTCTTCCATATTTTCCATAGCATTTCACATTTCAACTTGGGTTTCTTCCATATTTTTATTATTTTTTCACTATTCAACTTGGGTTTCTTCCATATTTTCCATATCATTTCACATTTCAACTTACTTTTCTTCCATATTTTCCATATCATTTCACTATTCAACCTTCTTTTCTTCCATATTTTTCATATCTTTTCACTATTCAACTTTCTTTTCTTCCATATTTTGCATATCTTTTCACTACTCAACTTTCTTTTCTTCCATATTTTTCATATCTTTTCACAGTTTTCTTCCATATTTTCCCTATCGTTTCACTATTCAACTTACGTTTCTTTCATATGTTCCATATCTTTTTTTCATTGTTTCTAATGATTCATTCAAATTAGAATTCTCTTCTCTCCATGTTTACTGATTTTCCAAGATTAATTCTGCTTTGCTAATTCTGAAAATATAAAAGAATGATTAAAATCCTAGCTTCATACGCCATGACTATGCTATTGTGGTGTTTACTCTCAGAACAGTGAAATCTGTATAAAAATATTAAAACTCTGTAAAACGAATATAACTTGCAACGTTACTTGTTTTCCGCGTACATGACGTCATAAGACACTTCATTTTACCGGTTTTTTTTCAAACCGCAACGGTTGAAATACAACGTTGCTTGCTTTCCGCGTACGTGGCGTCATTTGTTGCGTATCATTTTCCCGTACTTTAAAAAAAAATCATTTTTGTCACAGAATCTATTTTTCACAAGTTTTATTATTTTCCTAAATTTTCATTTTCGTCCCAGAATCTATTTTTACTATCAATATTACAGCATGTTATAGCTTCTAAAAGCAACCACATTAATACAAATGTTGCCCAATGAGATGGTCTTAGCTCCTCTACAAAAGCTGAAGATTAAATATGAATTGCCTTACCAATCTACTACCAGGCTGAAATATATTGACAAATTTGATCAATTGCTGATCATCCACCGGTAAACGGTTGATAACACTGTATGATCGTTGATACATTTCACCATTTTTATCTGATACTATGTAATAAAACATTTCTCATCATTAATAAAAAATCATCATTAAATAACTGGTGTCCAATTAAAATGTTTATAGTATTACATGTGTGGATCCTGTTCACGTGACACAGAGAACAATAGCAGTTACTATATTACATAAAATACATTACAGCATAGAGGTTCCCAAAACCAAAAAACACGGATTATTGGTTTTCAAAATATAATAGGGTTTTTCATCATTACTCTGTGAGTATTGCTGCTGCTGCTCTGTGCTACCAGAAGTGACGTCAGTCATGTGACCGGAAGTGACCGGAAGTGAAACCATAACCAGAAGTGATGTCAGTCACGTGACTGGAAGTGACGCTATATCCGGAAGTGACGACAGTCACGTGGCCGGAAGAGACGTCATAACTGGAAATGACGTCATTTTCCCCCGCGCTTTTTTTCTTCTTGCACATGCGCAGAAAATGTTTCCGGTTCCTGTGACTCACGTCACTTCCTATCACGTGACTAACGTCACTTCCGGTCACGTGACTGACGTCACTTCCGGTCACGTGACTGACGTCACTTCCGGTTGCTCCCCATTGCTCACCCGCAAATACGACTTGAGCTTTCCACATATACTACTTGTATCGTTACGAATTTTTTCTACTGCTTTAGTTTCTAATATTATTTTATCGTTTTAATTTAGCCTTCTTATCTTTTTTTATATTAGTACGTGTTATTCCTATGATTGGGCCTCCATGATATAGCTAAAATACTCATCTGGTGTTAAATAACAATCACTCACTCACTCATATGACCAGGAGTTGCAACGATCTGTTCGCAATAATAACTAAACGGGTCGTTTAAAGCATAATTTTGATAATAAATTGTCAAATATGTTTTTAGAGGGAAAATGAAATATTGGTATGCTAAATTTATTCTATTATAAGTTGTGATATCTCAAATGATAAATGGAATGCAAAATAAAGAAATATTCTATCCATACTGAATTTCCAGTTGTCAAGAGTGTTAAAAAAAAGGAAGTCGCAGTACACTTAAAACGCTGAGGCATATGTCATAGAGGACACAGTTTGATTACCACTTCAAATGTTATATGACTCGTGTGAATCTTCCTTAATTCTTCACTGAATAGCAATTTCTCTTCCTTCTGTGTCATCTATTTTGCTTCACTAACAAAACCAAAAAAAATTACTTGAATAAAACAGGAACCGTCGTGATCGTATAGTAGTTGGATTTACAACTATCTATGCAATCAGTGCATATCACCAGTAAAGTTGTGAATTCGAATCCCACTCATGGGGAGGTGTACTTGATAAAACACTACGTGATAAAGCTGGTCAGTGGCTTGCGACAGGTCAGTGGTTTTCTCTGAGTACTCTGGTTTCCTCCTCCAATAAATCTGACCTTCACGATATAGCTGAAATGTTGTTGAAAGCGGCGTTAGACACAAAACCCATTGAATACAACTGTACCATGCACCTTTATCTTTTTCGTGTTATTATTTATATTTGATTGTTGGACTAACCTATACGTGCTTCTTGGGTGAAAACAGATATACACTACTAAAAGACAAAAAAAACCGGTAGCATAACTGCCGGAAAAGATTTTCTCGTTCCTGTTCAATATCTCAACTCAAGTGGGTATCGACCTATCTCTTAAGTTATAATTTACAAACATGTTTAGTGTTCTCGCCATGAAAACATTTAAGGGCGTATCGGTGGTGTAATGGTCAGCAGGTTCACCTCGAGTGCGGAATATCGTGTGCTCGCGATTGATCTCCTTTCAGGTAAAAAAAAAGAAATTTATCAGTGGCTTAGGAGTGAAAGCAAAGACCGATCACACATGTTTTTTCTACACAAAATAAAGTCTTTAGACATAAATAATCGGTAATTATTCTTCATAATTTTTTCGTTGAAGACTACAGGGTCGAATTATATTTTTTTGCGCCTTTCAGATAATATTTTCTATAACAGTTGGTGACAGGAACATAATAATAAAAATAAAAAAATATAGCCCCTTGCCAACAGTTAAATGGTCGAACCCTAACTTGTTGTCGTCATAATATAACTGTTAACTTGGTTTTAAATGACAATCACTTGCCTACTCACAAATGGATAACACAGATAGTTAAATGACATACTAACTGATTTATTGGCAACGTTTTTGAAATCCCTGATCACTAAGCTATAACATTGCTTAAAACAAAGGACTCTGCTAATTTATGTGTTCGTCCTGTAACTTATTAGGATCTCTGTGTTTCGAAAATCTACAGTTCATTCCTAAGAAAAAGGTTTAGCCATCTATAAACATACACTGAATATAAAGCGGAAAACAATCATCATGACGAAGAAAAATGAATAGATGCTAAGTTATTTTTAATGATACTTAAAGCAAGCGATCTCATTTTGTCTCAATGTGACTTTACAATTTCATTAAAAAGCACTATTCTTCATCATCCATGACAGTGTTTACGAAACTGTGAGATATATCCTAGTGTGTATTTGATAATCTCTGAAATTCGAACTAATGGACCAACACAACCCTAATTACAATATATATATATGTTTTTAGAACGTGTTTTACTTTGATATCTCGTAACGTGCTTTAAACTAACATCAAGAGAAATGTAAATATAATATAAAAAGTGCGCAATGACATTTTACATATCACCTAAAGCTCATAGTATTTTGTCGACGTTTTCTAATTAAGGACGGAACATTTAACATATAGAGGAGTTAGGTTTTTCCCTGGAGCTAGAAATTGTTTTCATGCGAAACAACAATCAGATAACCCGTTTTTTAAATATAATTTAGCGACCAAAAAAATACATACCCCCCTTCCCCTAAAAGTAAAACCGCCGTTCCCTTTTGAAAGAATAAAACACATTCATATTTTTTACCATCTCGACCAGATTAATTTTGATATATATCTTTATTTCTCATAACCAAATTACATGGTAAAGAGATAAATATCAAAAATACAAACATATTTACATCCGTTTCCGAAAGGAAGTAAACAAATCAATATCAAATCAATATCTACCTAAGGACATACTTTACTGTTAACTATTGAAATGAATTTACATAATTTACTTAATTCAACCTCAGAATTTGAACACATCAAGGCACAATATTTTACAGTATTTGGACTACATTTGTATTTTTGGGGAATCAACATGGCTCTGTAATGAATACATTCAGTGCATTCGAATATATAATGAAACTCATTTTCCAACTCTCTACCCTGACACATATCTCGATTTATATTTTGCCGCGGACCGATTTCAATGGGTAATCTGTGATTAAAGGTACGGAAACGACAAAGTAAGATTAAGTCCTTTTCCTTTAAAATTTCCAAATAATTTTCAAAAGATACCCCCTTTTGCATAATCTATAATTCAAAGCCTTGGGTGAATTATCTACAGATGTATTCCAAGTCTGTTTAAATTGATCTATTAAATTCATCTTAACAACATAACTCAACAATTGTTCTGAAATACAATTCTGGTATAACCATATATATGATAAACCACTCTTATTTAGAATAGCTTGGATATTTTTTATCCATAATGAAAAACCATCTCTTACAAAATTATTACTTTCAAACTAATGTACAACATATGTGAGAAAGCTTTCTTTGTTTTCTCATAATAAGTTTACACCAGAATGTTATCATTCTAACTTTAATATCAATAGTAATGGGATATCTTCCTAGTTCACCATAGACCATATAATCCGAAGTTGAAGCTTTTAGATGTCGAAGTAGCTCACAAAATTTCAAATGTTCACCAGTTCATTTTTTTAGCATTACTAAATGACTAGGACCTGCTGAATTTTATTCCGAGATACAAAAAATCTTCTACAATCTCTAATTTCTTATCCCCATACTTAAAATGAATGTTTGTTGGCAATCTTCCCTTGGAAAAAATCAAAACTTTTATTTTGTCTATATTTACTTTAAGTTTCCATTTGATGCAGTATTCTAGGATTAGATTCAGTGTATTCTGTAAATTACTTGCAGATTCTGCCAAAAGGGCAGTATCATCAGCATACATAATCACAATTTTTTTTAACATAATTAAACCAAGCTCTTGTTCTAATTCATCAGATAAAGTTTTCAAATCAGTTACATTATTCTTTTCTAAAAATGTTTCCAAATCATTTAGGTATAAAGAAAATAGGAAAGGAAGTAAGATTTGTACTTGTCTGACTCCGTTCCCGCAGTTAAAAAATTCGGAAAATTCATTATTATTCATTAATTCTAGATTTCACATTATGATACATATTAACTATTACATTGTGCATTTTACCATTAATATGATTCATGAGTAATGTACACTATAAACCCTCTCTCCAAACAATATCGAAGGCTTGTTCAAACTCTATGAATACACAGAACATGTTTTTCTTTTTCAAGGTTAAAAGTTCAAAAATTTGTTGAGTATCCCTTTCTAAAACCTACTTGGCTTTCGTTGCTCAACAAATATTCGTCTGAGTAAGCATTCAATCTTTTAAAAAGTTTCCATAGACAGCTCAACATCGAAATTAGTCAATAATGTTTAAGATCATCAGATTTCCCCTTGTTCTTGAATATGGGTATACTATTTCCTGAAAGATATATACCTGGTACTTTATCTGAATCGAATATACAGTTAAACAATTTAACATAGAACGGTATAAGCAAATGTGCTGATGATTTTATATATTCATTACTATTTTGTTTACCTTAATTCCATCATCTTTTGTCTCATTACTTTCCTATGATTAACGATACTTTTGTCGAGCAGCTTTCTATACTCCTTTTCTGCCTTCTTCATCTCTAATTTTGAGGATTCTGTTTTATTTCTCTTATGTCTTTAATTTACAGTTTAATCATGGCTTTTTAGATACACCTACTTTACTCTTTTCTTCTCTTATGTTTCTCTATTTCTTAATTCCAAAAGTTGTCTAAGCTGAATTTATAAAACGTTTACTGAGCTTTTCAACACAGGTATCAAGTTCAGCTTGTGAAATATTTTCCGGAGTGAAATTATTCACAGAATTCTCTAAGTCATTCATAAGCTCTAAGTCTTGATTTTCAAGAAAAAGGATATTTTTCGAATTCTCCCACCTTCGTGTTTTTTTATTTACATTTTTGTCAGCTATACTGTTTGACGATGACCTCATACATGTAAATTGTTTAACATGATCTATAAAAATTGATATTTGACAATGGATACCTGAAAGAAGTTTACTAAATTCTAACACTTGTAAATTAGTAATATGCTTTAAGTACTCTGAAGATGTAATGATATAGTCTACAGCACTAACATTTTTACACAAATTTACAAATTATTTTTTTAATTTAGTTCACTTTTTACTTGTTCATGCAGGTAATGTTTGGATGACAACGGCTATTACACATCAGTCCATTTTTTCTATACAAACATCTTTCCGTGTTGCATATGGACTTCCCACTAGCACTACAACCACACTTTATAAAGCCTTGGCCATTACATATTGAGGCATCACTAACTGCTTGTCTCAGAGAAATTTCCGTTTCAAGTTGAACAGTGTCCTTAGCTAAAAAGTTATTATCGGAAAGTTCAAATTGGTTTCTGGTATAAAGCCCACGTAATACACCTGACTGTTCCAAGTTTATAGCCATGCTCCTCCCTGCTCAAGATTACAGCCAACAAATTACGTGGATCACCCTTCCCGCGGTCAACCATAGGGATGGGGATAAGAATATTTCTTCCGACTTCAATCTCGGTTAAAATTCTTTCGGACAGATTTCTCATTCTGTTGGCCTGCCTTCTCATAGATTCGGAAGCATTTCCTCTCTCCTCAGAAATAACTTCCTCATTGAAACACAAATGACATACCACCAAATCAGCATTGGCCTTTGAACACATTTCATATACAGATTTTGAACACATTGAACATTTTACTTTGACAAAGCATTCTCATTGTTACATACTTCTCTATCAAAATCAATAAAATCGGGTTCTTCTGACGTTCTGTTATTAAAATCACCATATAGGCAAACATATTTATAATTTATTCGAAAATTTTCAAACCCCTTTTCAATTTCACTAAAAACCTCAATCGACGCATACTTAGAATTATCTGTTGGGATCTCAGATGTACTAAGGTATAATTTGACGATATTTAAGTGAAGTTGACCTAAGACCTATAGGTAATCAGAACACGCAGTATTTCGTCTGTGAGTGGAAATTTATATTGTCCGAGGCACATTTAGTCGTCTTTAACATTCCAAAAACCCTTTCGAAATGCAGTGTTTTTAAAGTGCTACGAACGTGAATTTATCACCACACGGGTGACACCCCGCTTGGTACGACGTTGAATATAAATTGTATCCCCCCACACAACTAGCGGATACTTTGCAAGAGGGACCGTAATGCACAAAGCGGGTACTCTATGTAGTGTTTCTATTAATCGAGGTTCTCACGGGGTTGAAAACTGTGACAGTGCATCGTATCTCATTCTGCCATACGCAATACAATATCTTAACAATCTGGGAAAATATACTTAGATTTGACTGCCGTTAAATACTTAAACCAAATCCGATCTAAGACATATAAAACTTAATATTTATGGTTTTCAAGATGTTGTGTGGAAAGATAGCGAGACCTCTGGAATTCATAAGGGGATACTTCATTCAAATTTACAACAATATTTCCTCATATATGCATAATGTTGGTGCATTTATAGCTCAAGTATATGTAAAACTTTACCTTTCAATGATTCGTACTAAATTTAGCAGAAGTACGAAACGCTACAAATAATACAATAAAATAATTAATAAAAAATTAGGTTTATTTATAGATGTTGTGTGGTGTGTGCTTGTGAATATTATTTTTACTAATTGCTTTTACGAATATTGAACAACCAAACGTATTACTACTGATAACGTGTGGAAAACACACGTCTGGTTAATAAAAATAGATTATAACATGGCCATTTCCATATCGGTCATGGTATTATCCGGAGACTCCCATATCAGCCCAAGGCGAAAGCCGAGGGCTGATATGGGTCGAGGGATGATACCAGGACCTATATGGAAAAGGCTATGTTATAATCTGTTTATCACATATTTAGCCATGACTGAAATAAATAAATTGTAAATGAATAAATGAATTTATATTTATTCATCAAAATAACAACAAAATAAATACCGTATGAAAATCAACAAAGTAATTCACCGTATTTATCACGGGTATTAAGCATAACTTTTCAATAAATCAGAGTTCCAATTCTTATCATTTGTACCATAGAAAATTATTGTTACATTTCCCTGGATATTTGAGCATGGGAATAGTGTTCTTCTGGAGTTGGGCAAAATGGGAGCCAAATCGATAACGATTTGCTTAATAGCGTTATTATTAGTAACGTTGACTGGACAGAGTTATTACTGACGAAAATTGGATTAACTGTTCTATTTTCATAGTTCTCAATAGTCGATACGATGGCGTAAATATCAACATTCGCCATCACTAAGATATATACTGATGGAAGCTTGGATACATTACAAGGAATCGAGTTCGTAAATCTGTTTGAATTACGTGCGAGCTGAAAAAAAAATCTTGCCAGGTGCATGTACAGCTCCTCGACTCCAATATACTCCGGATTACGGTGTTCTCCCACTGTTGATAGCCAATCTTTGAATATCCTTATGCTATTCTCAGTTTTATGTTTTATATTGACATATTTCATCCCCGTTGTATCAGTTTTTTGTATGATTTTTGCTTACGTGTCACAATGACGTCATCGACGCAGGGCACAATAACCGGTTATTTGCCCCGGGCACTGATATGGATCGGGAACGTCTTCGTTTATCACACATGCAAAACGGGACGTATTGCGTACAAATATGTGATAATAAGAGATTATTACATGACATTTTCCATATCGGCCCTGGTATTAGCCCGATACTCCCATATCAAGCCCGACAGCGAAGCTGGAGTGCTGATATGGGTCGAGGGTTGATACCAAAGACCATATAGAAAATTGCATGCTATAATCTTTTTATCACATATTTTACACTGACCTTTTCCAAGCATTAACTTATATATTGCAGAAAAGATCTTTGAACTGACAAATTGCGAAAATAAATCTTTAAGAGAGTTGCCTTTGTTCAACTTGCAAATATGTTTGCTTCGAGTCTGGTGTCAAAAATATACCAAACAATGTCAATCTGTACAATGACGTTAGAAACTGTTTGCAAAATCTACCCAAAACGTTGACATTTGAATGAAAATTCCTATTCAACCCGACGTATACATTTGAGCTAATTATTCCGTTTCAAGTTATTTAAGCTTTATTCCAATATGTTGAAATATGTTAATTTGATTGAAATACGATTTCATGCATATCTTTATGCATCATCTTTCCTTGTATTTTGACATATAATCTTTGAGACCACTGCGCAGATACCGGAAGTTGAATAAAGGGGGGCAAATACGGATATATGAGGGCAAATACGGATATTTGAGGAGGGCAAATACGGATGGCAAATAACCAACACTGACTTTTAGCTATTATTGGACATGCAAAAACGAACATATTGCACAACAAAATATGTGATAAAACAAAATATCACATTAAAATGTCATAGTGCGCCTTACTTGGGTCAAGCATAATATCATACCATTCGCTCTACATAAATCGGGTAACAGGATACTAATATTTGTATACTTGACGAATAGTTTAAAACAAATTTATTCGCACACCTTTATCATGTTTATTGTACAGCAAATTGAAGGATAACAAAAAAAAACCCAAATAGTAATGAGGAATTGTGCGAATGGTTAACGTGTATGGTAATGTTGAACCTTTCAAGAACTGTAGACCTATAATTTAAAACGATGTCCTGGTTAATTGTTAAATTATTCTTGAGCAGTGTGTCATTTAAGTATGTACACATTGGAGATGGATATTACTGCTTGCAAATGGAAAATATATAATTATCACCTTTAAAATAAATTTAGAAAGACGTCAATTGTCAACTTGAGACGCATTCAAGAAAGCTTTCTTGTAGGATGGTGACCAATTGGTAATGTGTGTTTAATTTCAATTTAATTAAATATAAGATATAAGCTAGCACGGAATCATATATGTTCTGTGATAAGACATCATATTTATATTGAGAAATTGAAACTAGTTGATCGAGATAATATACAAACTTCGCTTAATACGCTTAGATATATTCAGCAAACAGTGGTTCACAATTCGGAACGTCAATAGTAAGTTAAAAACACAGCCACCGAATTTAACAGGTATATTGTCAATCAGAAAACCTAGCATTAGTTATCTGTACAAATATTTAAATTTGCATACGTATGCCATTCTTTGTTTGTTTTGTTCGCTTTGTTGATATTGGTGGAATTGCTTACCATCATTGTTTAAACTTTCATTTGATAATTATTTAAAAGACAGAGATTAATAAATACTGTCATATATTTGAATAAAATATACATGTATTTACTGCATTGTAGCAATTAAGACAAATGTTGAAAGATATATATTGTGTTGTCTTGGCTGATACATTAACACTTATCTGTGGTTTCCTGCAACGTTATACTGTCGTACTACTTTCAGACTAACGTGTGAAGGAAATGGAATCACCAGTTAAAATTATAGCTATATTTGTGCAGCTGATCTGTATCATCAAATCTCAAAGTAAGTTTATTATATAGTAGAAAACTAGAAATTCATTATGATATGCATTGGTAACTTCTAATTGTGCTGAAGATATATCATCTTCAAAGTAATAGTTTTTACTATGCATATTTGGAAATAAGTGTAAATACTATCTTCATAGTTGTTTAAGAAACGTTTAATGATACCAAAGTGGTAATAAAAACAGTAAACAGAAGAAGGACAGACAATACAATGACCAAAAGAAAAAAGAAAAAGAAATGGCGGAATACTAACCCAACAAATTCAGCGTTCAAAATAACAATAGAAAAAACCAACATAATTATAATATATGTATGACATTGTACAGGATCGATTACTACTATAGAGGGAAGCCGTATTCCGTTAGCTAATGGCTATCCTACGTGTGGCTAATTATAATTTATAATTTACATTAAGTGGGCAAATTTACCACCTGTTCGATTGATATGTTTATATATTACATGTAAATAAATATATATGCTTAGTATAATGGGAACGAAGGGTTTCTTATTCGGATATATTAATTTCGGAAAAAAAACCCAAATTATCAGGAATATTTTATAATCAATTATATTAACTACATCAACGCATCTAAGAAAAAAAAAACACCAATGTTGTAACTTTGCTTTGTTTTAAGACTGTATGACAATGAATATGTAAAAAGTAAAAGTCATATGATGTCAGCTTAAATGTAGTTTTATTTGAAATAGAATACCTATCAAATAATGGGACCCCTTCACAAAGTACAACTTACACTTGGACCAGCGGACCTTTAGGTGCACGCTTAGCAGTGACTGGTGGACCTACCAATGACTTTAAGAGTAAATCGTGTGCTACAACAAATGTTAATCAATACAAAGCTTGGTGGATGCTGGCATTTCCTGGAAATACTATATATTTTACAAATGTCAAGATATTTTATCGTAGTAGCAGTAAGTATCCTTCAAGTAATGTATATATTTAATGGGTGTTCAAATTGCTTGAATTACTCTTCCATTTAAAATTTATTTTATGTAAATTCTATATCTGTGGTCCAGATGAGCGGGATATGAACATCTTTCTAAATACATGAACATATCTCAAAACCATGAGTTAAGAAAGATAAACATAGAGGAGTACCACTCAACTGTAGGCTACATGCAGGTAGTTTCACAATAACAATTGTTGTTCCTTTACTTTAATTTGTGACTAAGTGTAAAGTTGGATAACCTCTCGTGCTTATTTACATCTATCTTGAGGTTCCGGCTTGGAAAAATCACATACATTTGCAGGATTTTAACCCTTTAATGAAATAACAACACCCCCCCCCCCCCCCCATTATTGATAATTAGATCTCAGGCGCCAATGCAGATGCAAACAAGCAATACAAATCGATGCGCAGATTTGCTTACGCTCAAAAATACCGAAGCATTTTTTTACAGATATGAATGACAGTCAAGAAGTAAATTTTACCCACAGTTCAGTTGCAATAAATAGTTTTAGATGACTTGCTTTTCCGAATTTTGCATATATACTAAACAATATATCAATTACAATAAACTGTTTGTTTTGTTTGTAAAATGATGTAACAAGTTTTATAAAATATGATTTAACAGAAGTTCTTGTACACATATCGAGAACAATTTAGCAACATTCAAACTGCTTTGTTCTTAATAATGTACAATCAGCAAGTTTTAACAACCATTATCATGATAATTATTTGCCATGATGATAGAATTTGATATGAAATATATATATGTTCTATTTCACCTCTTATGATGTACATTTCTGTATGAAACGGTCTTAGGGCCGAAATTAAAACTAAGACTAAAAGTTTGAAATATGTTTCATTTTTACAGCTGCACTACGTCTCGCTGGATATTCCTTGTATGTTACCAACTCCAGTGTTACAACCACTTCACCAAAGCCAACCAATGGTCATCTTTGCTTTCATCATACTGGGACTACACTTCCGTCTGTCAATCAAACTGTTGATTGTAATGTTCTTGGACAGTATATTGTTATCTATAATGAACGTAATACAACAGCTAGTGATAATATTGCTGGATACAGTAAACAGGCTTGGCTAGAACTATGTGACGTTCAAATTTATGGTAAGTTGTACGATATCTCACGATGAGGAATATATCAAAAGAAACGACATTAAAGAGTTAAACCTATCAAAACCGAACCTCTGGGACCAGCTTTTGTGCTTGACATATAAAGGTGTTGATTAATACAGGTTGCACTGGCCAAGATTTCCTACATTTGGATTTTTATTTAAAATTCGGTTTGTATGGGATTCCGTTCATTAAGGGTTCGGCTTAGACAGATTTCACTGCGTTCAAAATGAATCAAAATGAAGGAATGTGTATGAATTTTGAAATTTTGATACTGGATAGATTTCTTCTGCATGTTCTTTTTTTTCATGCAAACAATAGTCACTGATAGTTCACACGACGCTACATTTTTCTGCAATAACATCAATCAGGTACGCCCATGGTCAGAAAATTGAAAAGCCAAACAATTTTTAAATTATTTAAAGTGCAAGTAAGCCAAATGACATAAACAAGATAGACTAAATCGGCTAAGGTTACCTACCAATGAGGGAGATTGACACTAGTTTTAATAAATCACATTAGTAAGAACCTGTAAATTACAAGAATAAATATATCCAATAAACCATTTCATATATGAAGCACAGATTATTGGACGATATGATTATTATTTCCGAAAAAAAAAATGAATTGACATATATCTTTAATATTTAAAATTAAAATTATTATATAATAACTTTAAGGTTGCCTCAAGACTTGGTTCGGTGAAGACTGTAATCAACAATGTTCGTTAAAATGTACTGATCAACACTGTTATCCTGGAAATGGCAGTTGTGTATGGGGTTGTAACTGTCTACGTGATAATTGTGATAATTCTACTATTTGTACTGAAGGATGTAACAAAGGTTATGCAGCACAATATTGCAATCAGTGTAAGTATTCTTGAGAATATTTCTCCTTGGTGGTATAAAAATGGTACCTAGTTTTTTCTTAAATCTTTGTGGGGTACACACCAATTTGTCCGTGACGATTTAATTAACGTTGGTACGTAATAATTTGGTAGGAGTGTCTGGAATGATCGCAGATTGACCCAATACTAGGCTCAATTTCTTTACCACTTCCCTCTATACATTATATCACAATTGTAACTTTGAGCGATTCAGAATTATGCATCCTAGATGATATGTTTCGTTACGTTTGACATTCCTCACTCTTTAGTTTGATTACTAGTAGTACATTCAAGACAGAGGGGATCGTGAGTTTGGGTTAAGGCAGCAAACTGAAAACTGTCCGTCTTGTATATTGAGTGTAATAGAACTACCTTCTATAAACATAATGTGATGAATTTTCCGCCTTAATCCCCGTGTGTGCATATGCATAATCTTAGGTCATTGATGCCTTTTGCCAGCAACCAGCGTTTCCTTGCATAAATAAAGTACACATTTTTTGCAGAGGTATGATTTATAATAATGAAATGAAAAACAACAATACCACGCTGTCGGAACAATTCCAAATTTAAATATCAAAATTGCTGAAAGAGGCAACATCGATACCCCTAACACACAAATACATGAGAGCCCACTTTCCTGGCTTGGCACAGGCACTTCAATAAAATGTGACGAAGCTAAGCTAGTTTTATGATTCAAAACTTCCGTTCTTATGCAAAATGATAGTGATGCAGTTAAACATCAATGACTGAAGATGCATATATTAACTATAATTGTTATAAATCATGTAGATGTTATAAATCGAAGTTTATTTACTAACACTTTGACCATTTTGTTTCTTCTGGGTATGAAAGAGGTAACACTTTTTTCAACAAAGGGACCGGGCCAATATACAAACCATACTATCTCAAAGCAACGACTAAAGCTGTCACTGTGTCATTTTGGACGCTTTACTTTCTTATTGTATGAAGTTGTGTAAAAGGTAGAATGCTGATAAACAAATCCCTTAACTATTTTATACGGACATAAACATTTTGGGGGGTGTGTCATAAAAATATACTAAAACATCTATCCGTCTATAGAATTATATATAAATTAAATAAATTTAAAAAGGGCATTTGTCGTGTTTATTCTACATGCTAACCCACATACCAACGATATTGTTGTCCACATTGTAATAGAATAGATTGTCAACTGAAAGCTGTTCAAAATACACCGATTTCTGCGACAGATATCATCAATGAACATGACCAAGATCCTGAGTTAGAGTCCTTGTCAGACTGGTTTAGAACAATTAGGTCTCTAGTACAAGGTCTGATTCACAAACTCAAAAATTGTGTTAATAGTCGACCTAAGTCTGTATTTAAAGACCAAGAAGCTGTTAAGTGTCTTTCCTCTCTTCATGACAAATATGTTATCGTTCCTGCGGACAAGGCTTCCAACAATATCGTGTTTGTATGTAAATCATATTACTTCGAATGCCTAATCAAGGAATTAGGCATAAATAGCAACACCTCTAGTAATACCACATACAAACCAACTTCGTTCGACAAAGATGAAATCCTAGCTAACCACAGATCATTCATGACCTCTTTAAACATTCCCTCTGGTAAAGAGTCTGAGGATTTACCCTATTTATATTGGATACATAATCTCCATAAGACACCATAAAAAGAAAGGTATATAGCGGGATCATCAACTTGTTCGACGAAAGAATTGTCTATTCACCTGACAAAGCTTCTGTCTGCAGTAAAAGAGGGACAACAGAAATATTGTGAAACTGTTTACTCGCGTAGTGGCATAAATCACATGTGGATTTTGAAAAACTCTAAAGATCTTTTGGATAACCCGAAATCAAGATCTTTTTCTCAGGTATCCTCCATCAAAACTTTTGATTTTTCAACTCTACATACCACCCTACCGCTTGACAAATTAAAAACCCGCTTAAAAGAAACAATTCATAAAGCTTTTAGTCATGGAAACTATGGCTCCAAATTTGTTGTGTTAGGCTACAATTCCACATATTTTTCAAACAAAGTTCAAAAAGGTAAAACATGCTACTCCGAGGAACAAGTGATCAGTATGCTGGAGTTCCTCATCGATAACATATTTGGAGGGACACTGTTTCAGCAGGTCGTCGGCATACCAATGGGTACGAATTGTGCCCCTCTTCTAGCCGATTTATTTTTATACTCGTATGAGTCGGAGTTTCTTCAAAAGCTTGTTAAAGATAAGAAGATTCATGAGGCTAGAGCCTTTAATTTCACATACAGGTATATTGATGACGTTTTATCTATCAATAATTCTAGATTTGCAGAATTTCTTCCATTGATATATCCTCCAGAGCTGGAAGTTAAAGAGACCACCGATACAGCTTCGTTCGCATCATTTTTGGATTTATACCTCGAATTTGACGACAGTGGTCAACTCAGTACTAATATTTATGATAAACGGGACGACTTCAATTTTAAAATCATAAATTTTCCAAACATGTGGAGCAATATACCAGCTTCTCCTGCATATGGTGTTTACATCTCGCAATTGATTCGCTATGCAAGGGCCAGTAGCAATTATTCTGATTTCCTGAAACGTCATCTTCATCTGAGAAACAGGTTACTGGACCAAGGCTATGAAAAGATTCGCCTTATTCGATCTCTTAAAAGGTTTATATTCCGATACCAAGATCTTGTCGAAATATATTCCGTCTCTGCAGAAACGATTATAAGCGATGCATTTTCATATAGTGAAAATGTATAAAGATAAAGAAGTCAAGAAAAATGTCAAAAATATTTTTTTATCAATGTGTGACGTAAAAATATTTTTGACATTTACGTCACCGAATATGTAGTCCGAGATTCCTCTGTCGTTTAACGGCATTGATAAAGTTGCTGTAGCCGTTCAACGTCAGAGCGTGATACATACGGAAAACAGCGGATTTGCTTCTCCAGCCCTAGGATCGGCACATTTCCACGTTTCGTGGCTATCGGATTTTATTTTCTATCAGAGTCATGGTGGCAGGTTGACCTCGGAAAATTATCCGTTATCAAAAACATATACATTTATATTAGTGATGCGGTTAGTGGTAGGTATGAAGGGAACTATTAACACTATAACTAATAGCTATTTATGCTATTCATAATGTGTTGGTTAAATGTTCGTAGTATTCTAATCACCATTGTTGTTTAATGTCTGCATGAGAATTACCACCAATTCCCTTTCGACTGTAATGAACAACTTAAAAATATGCTTGAAGTTTTGGTAATAAAAGAAACACATTTTACTTCTGCTACCAGAGGATTACCATATTGTTCCACTTTCGACAGTTTATTTTACCAATTCTACTATCTCGGGTTAAGCAATATCGTAACCTACTGGTAGCTATTTCGTGGCGGTCAGTTTTATTTGCAGAGGGAACCGGAGAAAACCACCGACTTGTCGTAGGTGACTGACAAACTTTCACGCATAATGTTGTATGGACCACACCTCGCCATTATTGGGATTTGAACTCACAACTTTTGTGATGATAGGCACTGATTGCACAGGTAACAGTGAATTCAACTACCATGCGATCACCACCACGACGGCCTCCTCAACAGTGATGAATGTACTGTCAAATAATCTGTATAGAGCACTAGATTCTGGAACACTGTGCTTTTAATACAAAACCAATTAACAATTGTAAACTAGTAATTTCAATTTTCATTAATGTATCATATTTAAGGTATACATCTTTTAATGGAGCCACTAAATTATCGCATACCAACAGTCGTGTTGTCAATTAGTTTTTATGTTCTGTTTATAGGAGGTGATAATGGACCTACCGTTTATGCCACTAATACCAGTGGAAGCTGGACAGACGGAATGTTACTAACTATGACATTAGATTTAAACAACAGTCTACCAGTTCTAAGCTATTATGCAGACCCGTTAATTATGGGACGTTATATTATCTATGTACCACGATCGGTGAACGTGGATTTGTGTGAAGTAGAAGTGGTCGGTATGTATTTTCTTTGATCGAAACAGTAGGAACGCTCTTTAGATATGTTTATATTTGTTCGTGTCGTCCCAGCTTTTGACCTTGATTTCGAGAAGCCTTGTATTTGTATTATTATTGCTGATGAATCCATATAGTATCTAAATGCAGTATGTATAATAGAAACGGGTTATTTTAACACAATATATGGCTTAACATACAAATAGATAGTACAAAACCAGCCATGAATCGGGTACTGATCTTGTAAACATGGACAACAAGTAAGATGATTACATGTACCTTTGTAGTGTATATCGTTCAATAGAAAAGTTACGGCAAATATTTAAATGTTTGTTTTATGATTAAGACTATAAAAACCCACAGATCCACATTTGATTTCATAGGTTGTCCTGTTGGACGATTTGGCCAAGACTGTAACCAGACATGCCCTGAGAACTGTCATGGATCCTGCCATCTAGAAACCGGCAGATGTATATACGGATGTAACAATGGATGGTTAAACCAATATTGTAACGAATGTAAGTTACCACAGGCAGATATTATATTTCATGTTGAAATTGAATTTCAGCAAACAAATCTATAATTCTATTGTAAAACTTTGTCATATCTTTGGTACATGTTTTGACAAAATTTTCAACGATTCAATACATGTACCGATATATATTTCATGCATGTTCTCAATGTCGTTGCGTCAAAAGTTAAAATAAAGACAAATTTTAAACATGTTATAATATAATTTGTGTTTGTTTTTGGGATGCATGCATATATTGGCTACATAATACGATTTCGATGACAACACGTCTATTGCTATATACTTCTCAGACATATATAAATTGAGTCTCTTCTTTTTGGTAGCTATTTTTCTAATGCACGTATCAATACAACATATTTTGTAGCATGTACCGCAGGAACGTTTGGAAGTAAATGCTTAGAAGATTGCCATTGTAGAAATGTTAGTTTTCCGTGTAATCATGTTCACGCAACATGCCCTGAGGGTGGATGTCAACGTGGATACAAAGGAAGTAGCTGTAATATTGGTAAGGAGAGTGCTTGCTTTTAGCTTAATATAAAGTGAGCAGTATATCAGCTAAAATTTTCACATGAAGACGTTCCCAAACTGTAAAGGAAAGCAGCATATTATAATGGGTTTGTATATGAATGCAGATAGTGAGGAGAAATGTGCCTTTCAGCGATATATTCCTACAAGAAAATCATTTTTCACCCAATCCAACACTTCTGTAGGTTTAGCCTATGGCGGTAAAATAAGGACCATATATATTACAACAACAGTAGACTACATGGGTAATATAATAATAAACAACAATAGTACCATACAAAGATAAAACAACCAGGTGAATGAAACACAGAGGCCACACTATCATGTAAAGCAACACCTGTACAATATCAAGCTATAATAAAGCCTACAAAACAGTAACGGCGTTTCATACATTTGTAGATAGTTGTACTGGATTTATTTATTGAGCATGCAGCTGAAATTATTTGTATTAAGCTTATATATTTCAGTTCTAGCTATGTTTTATTACGAACGGACACGTATCATTGTTTTATATATGAAACGATTTCAGAATGTAGTGTTGGAACGTTTGGCTATAACTGTAAAGATTCTTGTGAAGGTTGTTTACTTGACAGATGTGATATGCGGAATGGCACATGTACAGACCAAAGTGGCTGTAAACCTGGATGGCAACCCAAGCTGCCCATGTGTGATTTAGGTACATGGAATTCATTTTTCTTATATCTCCTATTACTGAACGAATGTGCATTTAATTCTCATAAGCCAAGAGTATATAGATACTCATTCGATATCTTTTCACATTTTTTATTTTCTTTTGATATCACACCACCAGGTTACTGCGCAAGGACTAAAACTGGGTTTTACCACTTCAAATGTTTAATCCACGAATCATGTAGTTCATTCCAAGGAATTATATCTCTGTATTTATTTAGTGGACTGGCGGATGACAGACCACAACTGATTTCCGTATATTTTCGTTAATTCCTGTTGTTCGATCATCACTACAATTGGCCAGTGTATGGCCCAATGTCATTGCTTCGACATAGGGAATATCGGATATTATTAAAGATCAGTACATTGGATTGTATTCAAACTAGATCAGGTAGTAAATGAGAAGAGAAAAAGTCTGCACATATATATCATAGTGACGCTAAAAAAGACATTGATTTTGAGGTCATGTGGATCCCGTGATATATACATATGTCCTACATGTGGCTTTGTGTTGTCATTAAATGTTGCATCTAGTCATATTTATCATTTAGATGTATATGCTATTTTGTGACAACTTATGAAAATTGAAGAAACAACTCTCAATACTTCTATTTATATCCGACCATCCAAAGTGTTCCGGCTGTCTATCACGATGCAATGAATGTATAAAACAGAATAATAATAATTCTTTATACCATCGTGGCCGTAACATCACAGCTGATTATTGCCTGTGAAGTTGCATCTGTGACAAGTCTGATTGACTCTTGTTTAGGTTATTGGTCCACAAAGTCTACGGTGTTTGTTTGAGCTCTTTTATTAATTGCACATAATGTATCTGTTGTCTATGAATTCCACTTTTGTACTCCTACAATGAGAACAAAAATCTATACAATCTATACAATCTGACATTTTTTTTTATTTAGTATGTGAAGACGGGTATTATGGCAACTGTACTTCTAAATGCCACTGTCGTAACGGAATAGTTTGTGGAAAACCTACAGGAATATGCCCAGACAACCAATGTGACCAGGGATGGATGGGTAGTACGTGCAGTAACGGTAATACATCTTCTTCCTTTCTTCAGTTTTTTCTATAAACTAGTTGTTCGGTAGAAAATGCTTAGCAATTGCTATAGCAAAATAATATACAATGATAAACATATTGGTCTTACTAGAACAATGTCAAAGTATGTTTTATTATGTTTTGTGAATTGCGAATGTGATGTCAATAATTAGCAATTACATGGGTACAATACACTGTCAAACTTATATTATTAATGATTGAAATTAAAAAACCCATGACTTCCCTGACAATGTGATGCGTGTGATTTTAACCTTACACGTTTATGAAGAAACGTAATCATTGTACATTTACAAAAATATGGATACTTTTTCCTGTCAATTTCACAACAGTTTAATTTTGCTATTTCCCAAGAGAACTCCCCCAGGTACAGAAATACTAGTAATTATTCTGTTACTGGGTAGAACTCATGCTATAGAGATGTCCGCTAGTTCAATACAGGAGCAAGTGAAACACTGACCACGTCATAAGGAAGTGGCATAACTGTTTTGTGAATGGAACGCGTCTTTCGCGTAAAAGAGTACTCGCAACAGATCCTGATGACCAACAGTTTGCTATGAGTGGTCGTTGGTTATCAGTTGAAATTCAAAATATTGTGACGCTATTCTCTACCTCTACTTGATTTATTGTCGCCATGAAAATAGATGAAATACTGCTCAATAACTTAGATCATTAAATACAAGTTAGCCGACAGAAGTAAAGTAATAGAGATTATATTGGTCTACAATGAGGACTATGAATTAAACTATCATTCATAAGTAAAACATACTCATTTGACAATAGCGTAACCATCATGGTCGTGATGGTATGGTGATTGGATTTTTTAGATAGAGTTTGTCAGTTACTTACGTCAGGTCGGTAGTTGTCTCCGGGAACTCCAGTTTACTTCACCAATACAACTGACCGACACAATATAACTGTAATATTGTTCAAGGTGGCATTAATCACCATAACCTCAACCATAAGATCAACCCACATGACAATAGCAAGGTTAATCAGGATATTTTGAAAGTCATTTCTGTCGAACACACGTACATATAGTACATAATGTTATTTGTTTTTGCAGACGCTTGTTGTTTCAAATATCAAAATTAAATATTTTGTTTTTTATTTTGATAAAGTTAGGACAATTAAAGATGATACTTATTACTCATAAACTATTGTCAAACCAAACGAGAGATTAAAGCAACTTGGATTTGTTAGAAGTCCTATGCCGAAAATTTAATGTGAAAAAAAATTATTTTACGAGCTTAAAAGAGCTTCATTGAATCATTTATTTTATTGTTTTTCCTTGTTGTTGCAAGAAAGTATATCTGTATTTTTCCTACAGAATGTTATTTTGGTACCTCTGGTTTTAATTGTGAAGACAAGTGTGATACATGCAGTAACTATACATGTGAGAGAATTGACGGAAATTGTACAAATGGCTGCATAGGGGGTTATAGTGGCTACCAGTGTCAACTAAGAGGTATGTCCATACTTGAACCGCTTATCGTTCCGGAGCACATGAATTCACTCCGATTTTTAGTGGGGTTCGTATTACTCAATCTTTATTTTATGTGTATGTTTTTCAGTTTTATGCTATATAGCACAAGACATTTTACAATTGTTGTTTTTGTGCATGGTATTGAATTGATTAGAGACAATCAGTGGTTAGTTTGCCTGTCTCGGGTATGCTATATTGTTCGCTGGATAAATCGTTCTGTTGAAACGAAAATCAATAAAATGGTGCTTGCTTGGTTGAGGAGTAAGCTCAAATACTTGTCGGCATAGAGTTGAAATATAATTTTCTCATTGAATTTGCAATAAAAAATCCAGCACAGAATGTTGGTCGTGTACAATACTTACATCACCATCATCTTCGTCATCACTTCATCACAATTGTGTAATGACATTGCTGTCAAATTGTTTACATCATTTCAAACAACAATCACTCGCTCACCAACTGAATATAAATGTGGTAGGTTCTACAATACAACAAAGATTATTTATGTACATATACGTTTAATACAAGGTATATAGTGGATGACTGAAATTTTAGAGTCTTTATATCATGTCAAACAACAATCACTCGCTCACCAACTGAATATAAATGTGGTAGGTTCTACAATACAACAAAGATTATTTATGTACATATACGTATAATACAAGGTACATAGTGGATGACTGAAATTTTAGAGTCTTTATGAATGGTAAACAATAATCATGGGGGAGCAAATAGTAAATCCAATCATTCAAAATATTTAAGTGGTTATGGTTGCGAGTGCTTAACACCATTTCCATTATTAAGATTTCAATTATATTGTGGCGGTAAGTTTAATCGGTGGTGGAAACCGGAGTACACCAATAATCCCAACAACCTGTTACAATTCGATAAACGTTATCACATATGGTTATATAGAATATATCTTGGCATGAGCAAGAATTGAACTCACAAGTTTAGTAGAAATAGGCACTAATGGCGTCGGTTGGTGGATGAAGCCTACCATGAAATCACGGTCACCACGACCCCTCAAAATATTGTATGGGCTTAATTTTAAAATAACTAAAACTAAATCAATCTAAAGGTGACTGGAAATGCTAATACATGTGTTTCTTGACTGGAAAACAGTGTTTAGCTATTGCCACTGTTCAGGTTTGTGTGAAGTATTTGGAATTTTACAATATGTTTAAGATATCATGAAAGTTCATACTTAGTAGTATATTTACATATCACAGTCAATGCAAAAGGAAACAATTATATACATGTTAAGTAGATAAAACTATAAAGGTAAATCAACAAGCTGTTAAAAAGTTCTGCATATATTCTTTTATATACTTGTATGTTCTATGCAGTTGAACAAGCTAAACCTGATTCTTCTTCTTCATCTGGAACTATCGTTGGAATCGTTGCAGCAGTATTAGGTGTAGGTGTGATTGTAGTCATTGCATTCTTTTTAAGGTAAGTGTAAACACTGACAAATAAATCAAATCATTGCATGATATGGCTATCAGAATATAAACCAACAACGTTAGCAAATAAAACGTTTTTAATTTGGGCTAAGTAAGAACGTCTCAAGAACACAATCTGCCTAGCTAGCTAAGAGAAGCAATTTTCCACAAAACACTACACAGAAAACTAAAGATTGCACAACATGAACGAATTCAACAAAAAACTGTACGTAAATTCCGATGTTTGGGGATGGTAAGCAATTCCTGCTTCACTATTGGCACCCGTCGCATTACAGATGTTAAAAAGATGAACGAGATCATGACGATAACGTTTTTATCCACACCGTTTAATGAGTTGAATTAAAGATCACGAGCATTTAACCGTATATCAAAAGTTATAGTTAGTTCTTGTCATATTTTATACGTCTTGTTTGTATGTTAATACTTACATGGAATAATTATAAGAGTAAGCGAGGATATCGTGTGAAACAAGCATGTCGTAGCATCTTGCTGGCCACACTCCAGCAACTATTGCATTATTCTACATTACCGAAAGCATAATAAAAAGGTTCTCCCTATTTTTCTAAATCATTGACATATGTATAACAGAACTCGGTTGTTGGTTGTAACAATATTCAAAATAACAAGGAAGCCGAGACATATATATGCTTGTTCAATATGCTATAAATTATTTCGATTAATTAACATACCACATCAGATGATTTGGGTCAACCCATATTGTTTCCCTGATAAATAACATATTTCGAAACACAACATATTTTTGATTATACCTGTAGGTTGTAAGACTGGTGTATGGAATAACAAATTAATAACAATATATATATATTTAGGGAGTTGATGTGGTCGAGTGGTCTAGGGCGCTGGACGTAAGGCTAAGCGAATGGTGCTGCAGTGTATCAATGGTGTGGGTTCAAATCCCGTCGAGGGAAGAGCAAAAATTTGACAGCTCTAAAATCTAATTCTATTTATTTTGACATTGCGTTGTCTATTCTTCTTCGATTTACGGCTTCTGATTACCACTATGGTATCTTCAAACTCTTCGTAGTGTCATGGTATGGACTGATGAAAACTCCATAGACAAAATTCGTATCAAAATTCGCGTGAACTAAACAGGACTTAGCAGGAGTTATTACCAAATTCTCCCAAGATTTAAACGATAATTCATGTGAAGATGACAAAAGTAAATAAAATTCATCAACACCATTTGCTAGTTAACATTTCATTTTTTAAATTTAAATGAAATTGGGAACTGTCGTGTCAGCAAGGTCAAGAAAAATCGTCCTACAAAAACGTACTTTACAAATTCTTGATAACCTCTGCTGGGACTACATTATTGTTACGTCATAGTTGAGTTCGTGACCTTTGTGGTTTCTATGCCGGAACGGAATTGGTAAACAAAACCGTAAATGAAAATGAAAATCCTGTTGCCGACTTTGATTTTATTTACATTTTCATTATTTTAAGTCATTGTCTTTTAACTATGCTTTTTTATTATTGAATATTACTCAAGATACGCTATGAAATCCACCATTGACTGTAGTAATGGCAAACTACTTACACACTATGTTTTGAAGCGTATTTTGCCTAAAGGAGTGAACATTGTTGAATATTTTGAATCATGCTATTTTTCCCGCGACAATACAAATATCGAAAGCTATGGATGTACCATATATCCGTGTTTATGTTTGACTTAAGGATAATACACATGTCATGTGAATTTGATTGATACTGAAAAATATCAGCCTGCTCGACAGAATATGAAGTTTGTGACTGTTTCGCTTCGCTCACTTGGCAGCAAACTTCATATTCTGGCTCGTCAGGCTGATATTTTCGATTTCAATCAATTCACTTCCAGATAACATAAACATAGTGTCTAATACATAGGTAACTATTATATGAACATACGATTATATATGTTTAAATATTAATATTTGTTTAGACGTAAAGGTAATAACAAGAAAACAAAGTACCAGGATAACGGACAGTTACCTGCGACAGGTAAGTTACTCACAGGACTAATGTTGCTTAGTTATATATAATGTTTTCCTTTGTGTATGAATAACTGATATAACTATTAGATTGATAATATTTTGATTAATATATTTTAGATTTTCAGAAATTTTTATTAAGACTGTCTTCATCATCCCGCCCACAGGGGAGCATAGGGTAGAGAAATAGGATCTAGCATCTCCGCTGTGGAGTACATTCCTTTTAATTCTACCGGGGGAGTCCACTAGTTGTGCGGAAAGAATCAAATCCTCCACAATTTACCTTTAGGAGGGGACGTAAATAAGAGTCTCGTGTGTGATGAAAGCTATCGCTACACTCCTTGCATCTAGAGGAAAACTACAGCATCTCACGATGAGCAACAGCTTGTTATGAGTTGTCCTTGGTGGACCGTTGAAAGGCAAAATGTTAGAACCCTATACCTTATGCACTCTTTTTCCTGTGGCAATCTAAGCTTCGTCCCATTGGACCATCACTTTGCCGACTTTTTACCTCATGATTAATAGCTCGGTCCATAGTAATATAGATATAAATATATCAGATGGAACTAATGTTGTATTTGACATGAGGAATTATATCGTCTGGAATATGTAGTAAAACATGTAATATTTCAAGCCAATTATAATTGTCGTAGAATGTATGTCTGCTTTAAAACTATTAACACATAGCATATCACACTGAGAGTTTATGACGCTCCAATCTCGTCTAAATATCTGCTTTTGTTATTGGTGTTATGCTTGTAATTTGTATATACAATATTTAATAAACTCAGACGTGGGTTTTATTGGGGTATATAATTTACCCGTTGTTGCGATTTACTGATTTGATTTTGGAACTATTTTAAAGGTATGTTTTTTTTTTGTCTTTCATTTTAATATCCTATAGTATTATGACAACGTGATACATTAAGATCACGTTACAAATGTTTCCTCACTGTATAATTTCACCTCTGAATTTCATCATCAAAATTGTTATACACAGTCTTACATAGACATATTGATTGCTGTCATCCATAAGCCTAAGTGTGTTTCCATGAATCAGTCTTTATTTTCTTTATAGTTTTAGCATATATATAGATGAAATAAACTGATGTTTTTCATTTTAATATCAATGTTTCAATGAATCATTCAGGGTTAGGGTTATGATGTTTAACGCCACTATCAACAATATTTCAGTTATATCGTGGCGGTCAGTATTATTGGTGGAGGAAACCGGAGAGAACCAAATCACTGCCAATCATTATCAGATAATGTTGTATCGAGTACATCTCGCCATGAGCGGGATTCGAACTCACAACGTTAGTGGTGATAAACGCTGATTGCATAGGTAATTGTAAATCCAACTACCATACGATCACGACCACGATGCCCCCATGAATTAATTAAGAGTCAGTTTTGTCAAAAATTTTCATTAAGAAAAAGGTAGATATCAGATTGAGTGCGAACGACGCATTTTTACATTAAAATCGTTTTGATATAACAATCGGATACACGTCAAATTTCAGATGTAAATGGCACGCGGCAAATGGACAGGAGTAAACATAATTACTATAATGTTGATCCCACAACCGCAGGTGGCACAGTTAGGTCGTCTTATGTATTGTCAGCAGAGCATGCGCAGGACATGGAAGTTAAGATGCACACCACAGCAGCCTTAGATGATCCTGTGGATGATGAAGATGAACAAGTTGAAGATGCTTACACTAACGTGGTGTCTAATGAAAACACTACTAAATATAAAATTCCTGTTACAGAACTACACGCATATATAGAGAAAATACAGATAAACGAAGGATTTGAAAAGGAATATGCGGTATGACCTTTGTATTAAGATGCACATAGTATACCCAAGTCAAATTAACGTGCCGGGTAAAGATAAAGCTTGACCCGGACACTAAAAACATTTATTTTAAAATCATAAATTTTCCAAAAATGTGCAGCAATATACCAGCTTCTCCTGCATATTGTGTTTACATCTCGCAATTGATTCGCTATGCAAGGGCCAGTAGCAATTATTCTGATATCCTGAAACGTCGTCTTCATCTGAGAAACAGGGTACTGGACCAGGGCTATGAAAATATTCGCCTTATTCGATCTCTTAAAAAATGTATATTCCGATACCAAGATCTTGTCGAAATATAGTCCGTCTCTGTAGAGACGATGATAAACGATGCATTTTCATATAGTGAAAATGTATACAGATAAGGAAGTCAACAAAAATGTGAAAACTATTTTTTTTATCAATGTGTGACGTAAAGTTGTTTTTGACATTTGCTTCACTGGGTTTGGTACTGCTTTGACAACTATTTTACCGATATTGTTCCAGTATTATCTACCCGAAGTCGTTATTAGACAAGAAACCATTCATCACGGTTTTTAGTATAAACATTGCTGTTTTGTTTTCTCTTTAGAGCCTCCAACAAATTCTCAGAACAATAATGTTCACTGATAAGTATATGTTTTAACACCATCTGAACTAAACAGCTGAAAATGCTGATTCTTATGTGGTACGTACGTATTTAAGCATTAATTTGTGAAAATGTTAGAAAACCACATACCTCATGTACCTTATGCAGTTCTATTTGGGCTGGTTAGTGCTTCAGGTATATTAATTAGTCCAGGAAATGGACACACAAAGTTAGAAGCAAGTATTCGCATTTACAGACTTCTACTTCACTGAATTTGGTACTGCTTTGACAACTATTTTGCCTATTTTGTTCCAATATTGTTATAAATACTGCTATAGTGACAGCCGGAACCTTTGAGCCGTAATGAAAGCGGGAGGTTTGGCGCTTTAAGATCTGATTCAACCCACCATTTCTTTAGAAATGCCTGTACCAAGTCAGGGTCATTACGGTTGTCACAGTTTTCCGGTTGTTGACTGATTTTGTCTGTTTATATACTTTTGAGTTTTGACTTTCCCTTTGCAAGACTGTTCGGAGTTCGGTAATTTTGTTATTACCCTTATAAACAATAATAGATAAAGGTTAGGGGAAAAGGAAGGAGCAATGCAAATCTGGACAATCGAAAGACGCAAGAAATATAGGGATCACGACACAAAAGGACGACAAAGAAAATGGATCACCACACAGAAAAGTAAAGAAAGCTAAAAAGATGAACAACACGACCCCCCGCCCCCAAAATGGGTTTACACCCAAATGCTAATGAAGGATAAGGAGTTTCTGGGTCTTATCAGACATCCCATAGTAGGTTTTCATTGTTAGTTCCGGTAAAGGTGTAGTCGATGATAAAAGAAAGAAATGTACGTACAGAAAGCCAGATGTTGGTCCACATTTGTATAACACTGGTATCTGTTTTACAAATATTGGTATGCTATAGTTGAAATTGAAATTTTCAGTATGTATCAGCTCCTTCATGATAACCATGATACAATGTATAAATGATGATTAATAGGATGGTGCCAATGTATTGCCGAAGATGATTATAAATGGCAATTGCTTTTATTGCCGCTAGACTTTAAACATTCAACAATCAATAAATCAATCAGTCAACTGGTAATGATGTAAACACATATACTATGTAAACATGCTTACATGAGATATCCACATGTCTTATTCCGGTATTTTATGTTCTCATTTATAATAGTAGGTAATATTTAGATATAATAGGTCAAGTAGAAAATTTAGATTTAATTATCATTGTATTTTACAAATTCTACCAAAAGGACTAATTCTACCTCATAGTGAAGGTTCTAAGGAAGAAAATAATGCCAAGAACAGATATTTAGAAACTTGGCCATGTAAGAAATTATATAGTTAATTATCTACCCGAAGTCGTTATTAGACAAGAAACCATTTATCACGGTTTTTAGTATAAACATTGCTGTTTTGTTTTCTCTTTAAAGCCTCCAACAAATTATCAGAACAATAATTTTCACTTATAAGTACATGTTTTCATACCATCTGAACTAAACAGCTGAAAATGCTCATTCGTATGTGATACGTACTTATTTAAGCATTAATTTGTGAAAATGTTAGAAAACCACATACCTCATGTACCTTATGCAGTTCTATTTTTGGGCTGGTTAGTGCCTGAGGTATATTAATTTGTCCAGGAAATGGACACAGAAAGTCAGAAGCAACTATTCACATTTACAGACTTCTACTTCACTGAATTTGGTACTGCTTTGACAACTATTTTATCTATTTTGTTCCAATATTGTTATAAATACTGTTATAGTGACAGCCGGAACCTTTGAGCCGTAATGAAAGCGGGAGGTTTGGCGCTTTAAGATCTGATTCAACCCACCATTTCTTTAGAAATGCCTGTACCAAGTCAGGGTCATTACGGTTTTCACAGTTTTCCGGTTGTTGACTGATTTTTTCTGTTTATAAACTTATGAGTTTTGACTTTCCCTTTGTAAGATTGCTCGGAGTTCGGTAATGGTTTTAATACCCTTATCTACCAGGTTGTGTTTTTGTATCCGTATATCAATTATATTTAAAACTGACAAAATTATATGGGGAAAACATTCAACTAACAACGAAAATATGAAGCAATAAAGTTATATTTATAAGCACGCAAATGCATTTTGGAAATATCTTTTATTACCACATTATTAATGTGTGACAGATACGAAACGTTTGGTGATACCAAAGGGATAATCAGAAGTCGTAAAACGAAGAACAGGCAATACAATGGCCAAAAACACAACCCCCCCCCCCCCCAAGATACAATGATCTACAAATCACTACACAGAAAACTAAGGATTGAAAAATACGAACCCTACTAAAACTCGGAAGGTTTAGTAGTTCCTACTCCCAATGTTAGAACCGTCGTATTATTGCTAACCGACAACATAATCTGGAATAAATATCGTTTTGGACACCAGTATACGTAAAGAAATACAAATAACATATACATGTAAGACATGAACTCCTACATAACAAATGGGAGTAAAGACTAACCGAACTTCATCTTTAAGTGGAAATCGTAGCGTACAACACGGAACAAAAACAAAAAAACAAAAAAAAACCAAAAAACGCGAAGACCTGTTATTTGACAAACACGAACCTCACTAATACATGGCGAAGTCAGTTTCATTTTTCATGCATCGCACATCACATGCTGTCTCAGTGCGAAAAACGTCGCGATACAATTTGAAAACGTTGTAAAAACAAACCACTGTCTGCGAATCTGTCAAAAAACGTTGCACTTGTGATTGCTTTGAATTGTGCATTGCTTAGAAGTAAAGAATAGCAAAACATTTTTTAATCGTTTCTTTCATTTTCAGATGACCATTCAAGAGTTATTTTGAAGGGGCACCATGATTACATAAATGCGAGTTATATTGATGTAAGCTTTGTAGCAAGAGTAATGTTATTGTATTCAAATGAATAAAATGTCAACGCCCTTAAGGATAACGAAATAATAATTTCCCTAGAAACATTTTCTCTTGGTTCCCTCGCCTCAATATTCTTACTAGTGATGAAAGAATCGTAAGACAACTATTCATTCAATCAATGTCAAATGTATTCTATCTTTGAAAACTTTACAATCATCTTATTAAATATGTAATAATACGATGAGCGAGAATTGCGAAATCCTTGTCATTAGTTCTGTTGATGCTATAAGTCGTTTTCAAACATTGGTTCACCCAATGTTATACTGAATAGTTGACTTCTTTTGAAGTGAAGACGGACTTGTTTCTAACCTCGATGTGTCCATTTTAATCGACCTGTACATAGTAGTGTCACAAGAACCACTTATCACATACATTTTACATATGCAGAATAAAACTGCAGGTGACACGTTATATCATGTAGCATTGGAAAAAAATTAAGTACTTCTAAAAAATGAAGAAAGGATTTTTTTGGGGGGAAACAAAAACTTTGGAAAAACCCGTCAATTGCTAGAAAATCTGACTCCAAATTAGTAACAATGAATATATTTTGTTTTTGTGTTGCTTCCGTTTTGTTGGTCAACACAAATGCATGATTCACTTTCGATCAAAATTATGAATTGCTCGGATGGTATGATATTTTTTATTTTTTATTTTACTTCTAATCCAAAATCACATCTGTAATTATTATCATTTTATTAATTTTTTAAGATTCATAATTATCAAAAATCAAGTTCTTACAATTTAAATCTATTTTTATTTAAGTTTGACATTAAATTACGTATGATAGTTTATATTGTTATCTGTATATGACATGTACATCATCAGCACTTGATTATATATGATAATGTACAAACATATTTCAAAGTAAGAAGAAAAAATTTATTTTGGTAATGTAATCAGAACTATTTCAATATAATCCAAAGCAAAATACTAGTCTTGGTAAAACTTTCTTATAGGCAACATACTGCTTCCTTTATACTTGTAATACTGATGACCGCGTCGGTGGTGTAACCGTTAGTGTATTATCATCGAGTGTGGTAGATCATGGGTTCGAGCCCAGATCGGGTCAAACCAAAGACTATACAACTGGTATTTGTTGGTTCTCCGCTAAGCACGCATCATTAAAGAGAAAGGGCAAATGCTGGTTGTCTCGGAATCAGTATAATGTGTCTGAGTGGACCGACATGTTTATCTGCGGACTGTTGTTTCAGTGAGCTAGCACTATAAAAATACAACAAAGCATGTTAGTCTAGTCCAAAGCGGTTGTCATCATCATCTCATTGAAAATTAACTTGTTCTCGCTATGATATAGATGAAAAATTGCTGAGTTGGCGTTAATTAACAATACCTCACTCACTATATTACTGAGCTCTATCCCCACAAAGCGTGATGTCGATTCCCATTCCGTGTGAGGTGTGCGCGGTACCCCTTTTCTAATAGAGTTGGTCATCGCCATAGTTGTATGGCTTCGAAATTCACTTAATCTGATATTTTATTATGCGGAAATTTCAGTCATTTTTACTTTTCTGGAAACCTACATTCATGTATAACATGTTCATCTGACAGGTATAAACTTTACACTTTTAATATACACTATTGTTTCACGTTGCAGAATTACACTAAAGAGAGAGCTTACATTGCGACACAAGGTATGTATACCTTACCTTTTATTATAACGCAATATAGTCATGTATAACTCGTCAAGTAATTTAGATATGGATTCTGTCCACGTGTTGTCCGACATTTTGTTTATTTGTTTTGTTTTACAATCGTTATTGTTATGTTATTTTCGATCCGAATCGTCCATTAACCAGCTCGGACTACATATCTATAAATATATATAAACGTGAGACCATTCAATCCCAGTATTAGAGTTTTTCAGCTGACAAATTTAAGTTTTTTGTTCCTCCCTGAGTGGAATTCGAACCAACACCATTGATATTATTTATTAATTAAGCACTGTTTGGTTTAATGTTCTCACGTTTATATAAAACAAAAATTTAATTCCGCCCTGGACCCTTGAGGTAGATACATTGTAGGATTATCACGTGATTGAGACGATATACTGTTCTATATTTAATTTGCTAGGTCCAAAGAAGAATACTATAAAAGATTTCTGGCAGATGATTTGGCAGGAGAATGTTGAAGTTATAGTCATGGTTACAAAACTAGAAGAAGGCAGAAAGGTAATACAATTTGAACAGTTAAATTTAAAAAAATGCAAATTTAAGTACTCAAAGCATCCTGTTTAGGCCCTGTGTTGTTTTTGCTCCCAAAACTTTAAATTATTTATCTTTCCAATCTTTCGATTTTGGACGTACCTGATGAAGGTAATTCCAGAAGCGCGTTGATATCTACGAATTTGATAAAAGACATGAAACCTGTCTACATATACTACCATCTGTATATGCAGTTCAAATAACAACAAGTGTTCATGAGTAATGTTTACAGCATACAACATTACGAGGAAAACACCTACATATTTTACTTACCCCTTTGAACTTTTCTTACAGTTGAAATAAACAGAGAAAAATTAGACTTAAACATGATTTGAAGAATAAAATCGTCGCCTTTGCTAAAGAGATTTGGCAATGGGAATATACAATTGTAATTGAGTGGACAGGGGGGGGGGGATGGAGTGGGTATAATAGTTAACATTTAAAGTTGATAATTATCTAAAACAGAAAGTGCTATTTTATTTTGAAGACTTCTGTAATCACTTTTCGTTTTGAAAAAATATATATATATGCTTATCTTTCAGAAAAAATGTGATCTATATTGGCCCGAATCAACGACAACCCCCTGCGCCTTTGGCAATTACAAAGTAATATTGACAAAAGAAAAAGAACAATCAGTCAATATATACAGAATAATCAAAGTCTTCAACAAAGAGGTAAGGAAATTCTACTCAGTATTATAAGGTAAAAATATAACACTTAGAGGTCGTGAATTGTAAGCACACCATTTAATTATGTTCATATTAGCACTGCACCGGTCAATCCATTGGTGGTATGTAATAATACAATGTTTGCTTATTCCCGAATTGATTCTAAAATTGTCTGCTTTTATTCCCTCTTTATACGATATTTCCCCCCTACGACGGGCAAGGTGGTACTCAGTATAGAGGAACAATGGCAAGGACAACGAATTTTTGTATAATTTTCTAATAATATGTAGATATTTGAACTTGTTAATATCAGAGTGTAGTTTGAAAGAAAATTCACAATTTGCTACAACATTAAAATTTGTAAAGAGATTATGGGAAATATTGAATTTTCCATGAAAGGGGGCCATTTTGTCTGCCTTATCGTAAAATAACTCCTGTAAAACGGATAAGTATCAAAGTCGGAATTGTACAAATGGTATATTTGTAATCGGAATCCAGTTGTCGAATTTGTGTACCCTACATAAGAGTTAGCAGTGAATACTGACGAGTGGCTACTGATTGGATAAGACCTTGTTATACTTGTTATATCTTTTTAAATGGGGATTAGTTCAAATATCTAAAAATTACAATATCGTTTCATACGCTGTCAAATAAAAAACAATATTGATCTTTTAAACTTTTATTTAGCTTGCTACGTGGGGAAAATAAACATCAATATGTTTAGCAGTTATTTGCGTTAAAGGGAATGCAAATACTTTAGCAACTAATGTCACTACATTCTGGGATCGCTTTAACAAGTGATAAATATTCCAAAAATACACTACTGTCGGCTATAGCTCCGCGCTACCTATAATGTATTTAGGATATGCGTTTTTATATTCGTCAAATAAAATCTGTTGATTATGCTACAAGTCACAAATATCATTTACGGATATGTGCAACCATCAAATCATATATATTCACATCGACAACCAAATTTAATTGCAAAAAAAAGGAACAAAAAAAAAACAGCAAAAAACATAGTAAGCAAAAAACGCCTCCAGTTTTCTGTATGTGCATCTTCATTTATGCTTACCACGCATGTTCGTCTTCAACCTCCTAATTTTGAAATGATCTCCAATATCGGTTTAAGCAGGCATTTCAAGTCGTCTTTCAAATTGATATTATACATTAGAAATATATACTTTTGGCAACGACTTAGTTTTATCAGTATTTGTTTTTTGTTATTATGTTGTGATGTCGTCGTTTTGAAATTACTTTAATTTCATCTGTATGTTAAGTACAGTCTAACATTTACTTCAATTGGTACATGTACCATCAAAGACTTTCCTGCATTCCTGACTGCATTGTTAATTACCATCATTATACGGTCTCTTGTGCTCTATATACAAGCCTATGTGCATTGCATGTCTGACCGACTAAGCAATTTACAATACTTGAACATATTTTAATCAAATTGAATAAACTCCTAAGCAGATATTTCCATGGAATGACAAAACATCTTGTATTTGAAGATCGGACAATGCTAACACGTTGAGTACCAAGTTGGTCTACCTCTCTCTTTGTGCTTCACAAGCCTTTGTTATTTCAAGATTGTATATTTACTGATAACTGTCTCCGTACTAGCGTAGACAGTAATTAAAATAAAGTGTCATGTGGTTTGTGTTTCCCCCTTTGCTTTGAAAAATATGAATATAACTGACACCAAATTCATATGATTAAATTGAGTTACGGTTTATAATAAGATTACACATTATTTGGTATCTTCAAACTCTTCTTACACTTTTTCGCTTGACCATTGTGTTGTCTGTTCTACATCGATATACGAATTCTGATTTCCCCTTTGGTACCCGTTAGATGTTACGAGAGCCGCTATTGTCGGTGTCTTAATTACTTTGAAGTGTGAGTTATATTCATCATTTCAGACATAACTCTACCGATAAATACAGGCAATGTAAGATTCTGATGGAATTTTTATCATACTCCCAAAGATACGTATTTTTCCTGATTAAGTATATTACCTTTATTAAACTAGAGTTTTATTTCATTTTAGGAACAAACAGAGAGAACAATTCATCATTTTCACTTTACTCAGTGGCCAGATCACGGCGTTCCTGACAAAATTGCACTTGTTAGTTTTTACAGAAAAGTTAAGCGTGCAAAACTTTATCTTAATGGCCCTATGGTTGTTCACTGCAGGTAAATATAATTGCTAAATATGTATAAATAATGATGTATTCTATATGAAGTAATTAAGACCCATAGGGTTTATTACATGTATGCAATATGTGTTAATGCTAATCGTACTGAAAGCTGATTTCATAATATTTGAAGTGATCATGATATTTTAAAAATACAAAAATACAAAATACAACACCGAACATTATAACATAGATGTTATTTACTTGTTTTTTCTATGCAAAGCAACATTTCCTCGCATCTTATGAAGTAATGCATTTTAAGTTGCTTTATATAAAATAAAGCTTAAATAACCTAGAGATTTACAAACCTAATTTACATTGCCCATATCGAATAACAAAATCCCAATATTGATATTCAAAGCTTAACATATCAATTGACAAACGATAACATTATAGGGGTGAATTTTGTTTTACTAAAGATTCTAAATTGATTCTAAAGACATTTTTATAAAATATTAACTGCCAATTTAAAAGTTTGGTGTTCCACTGTGTCTGCCATCACACAAATGGGTGTTTTGCTGACATTCACGGGTACTGACAAATCCATTGGTCATTTTATTGTTTTTGCTCAGTGCTGGTGTTGGCAGAACTGGAACTTTCATAGCAATTGACGCTCTGCACGAACATGGTCACAAAACAGGATACATAGATATTATGGAGTATGTTCAAATGATGAGAAAAGATCGAATGAATATGATTCAAACTAAAGTAAGTTTTTTAAATGGTTGAATGTTTAAACTTGATGATATGGATTTATTTTACGTTATCCTATTGACAGCACTCGCTTGAAGAGGGGGGATTATGTAATGGTGTTTAACGCCACTTTCAACATTATACAGTTATATCGTGGCGATCAGGTTGAATGGTCGAGGAAACCGGAATACCCGGAGAAAACCACCGACCTGTCCCAAGTCACTGCTTGAAGATTAAAAAAAACCCCATCAAAAACTGAAGCCGTAAATGAAACAAAGACAGACATTCAATCAATGTAATTTATTCATAGCATGTTTAATATTATTGTGACTATTGTAATTGTTGTTGAAGGCCAAATCCATTTAATGTATTTTAAAGATGACAGAAATATATTCAATTTTAATATTGCCGAAAATAATTTGTAAATGCAAAATTGTTATTCCAAAGAAATATATTTCGTATATAAATTATTGATATACAAATGTACCTTCATTATATATTTTAAGGAACAATATACTGCTGTGTTCGAGGCATTGTTAGAAGCGTTTACAATACCTAATACAGTCATCAACACAGACAGTTTCTTAACTTCTTTAGAAGAACAACAAAATCGTCAAGTACCACAGAACCAATCCCATCTGAAAATAGAATTCCAAGTAAGTTTTATAATCCGTCCGTATTATTCTTATCAGCTATGCTTTCGATAGCTTTTTAACTGTGTAATATGTGAATGTTTAATATCATGTAAACGAGCATAATAAGTATATAAAACATACGCATTGTTGAGAAAATAATTATCTTGTAAAGCAAGAGCATTTGGAAGACTCCACACTTCATCACTGCTAGTGAATCAACCCATTGTTAGTGCGTTAAATTGGATATCTACGTTTTATTACAAGTTACCACGACTAATATATGTAAAGTCGCCATTATAAAGTGTTTGACTACAGACATGCTTCCTAAGCTAAACTATTATCAAGAGGAGGATGGTTGGGGTCCATTTAACTGGTTAAACACAGCCAAATTGTCGTGTCTGTTCCTATTCAAGACCTGGATTTCCAACGTGATATGTCTGATCTTTTTAATGTTCAATGAGTTGATGTGAGAGTTCATCGTATGTTTGGTTATTAATGGTGGAGTTGTTGACCATCACTGTTTAAACGTTCTGATTGTGTCCTTTTAATCCCTGATTTTGTGACTGGCGTTTATAAAAAAAATGACTTTAATGCTGATAACCTTAGTTTGCAGTTGTTTTGGGAATGTATATTTTGTGAACTGTTGTAATGCTTAGTTTCGTTTGCATGTATATAGTCAATACAATAATACTTCTGTGGATTTGGGTTGATAGTACTATGTAATGTGAACAAATAATGTTTTTTTCTCTCGTCAGAAACTGCAAGATGTGAAACCAGTTTATTCAGATGATTCCTTTGTGACTGCAAAATCAAAAGAAAATATACATAAAAACAGCGTTCATGATATTCTGCCAAGTAAGTCGACATGCTTCAGAGCATAAGTTTTATCTCATTAAAATGTTTAACATGCTTCCTCCAAAACGGTAATTTTAGAAACTAACTTGTTCTCGCCATGAAATAGCTGAACAATTGCTGAATTGGCGTTAAACAACAATCACTAACTCACTGATAAGTGTTCTTACAGTTTGTAATCTTGTTAGAATTAGATATCTGTTGGATATCTTCTTTTGACGTTATGCTAACATCACACGACATCCAAAATAGGGTCCTGAGGTATTAATATCCAAGATGGTAGCTTCTATTGACCAACTGTACCGTTACTATTTTTGTCGATTTGTTGTCGTTGACATAAAGTTCATGAACGATTTGATTTATGTGTAATAAGTGGGTTTTCATCTTTCCAAACTGAATGCACCAAATGAAATATTTAGTGCGTTTGCGACAACAGACTATATTACAGATATGACGGACGTAACTAAGCTAATTGTGAAACTATGCTGAGAGCAGTTGTCAGCTTGGCCAGTATATTTTACTGTGTGTTTGGACGGTGTGATGCGCTTTGCTTTTCATTTTATTATATGAGGTTAGAGTTTAACGCCACTTTCAACAATATTTCAGTTTTTTTGTGGCGGTCAGATTTATTGGTGGAGTAATCCGGGGAGAACCACTGACATGTCGTTGAAGGGATATGTGATGGTGTTAGATCTGAGTATATGATAAAAAAAATTAAAGTTTAAAAAAATGTAATTTTAATGAGACTACATTTTGTACTTATCTTTAAAAAAAACTTCTACAAAAACCCTTTTTGTACATTTTTTATTCTTAGTATAACCAAGAAAGATCATACCTATTTTAAGACACAGTGATCTAATGAAGACGAAACGTTCTTGTCGTGCATTTTACCTAATTTTAAATATCTCTTTATAAATGCTTGACATTGTGACTATATATGAGTCCAACATAACAAACATAAATATTATTGCATAGAGAATGGTTTTAAACCTTAAAATAACAATATAATTAGACCCTAGAAAATAGTTTTCTCAAGGTATATCATCCCTATTATATATAGGAGTGTAAATAAAATCATTCCTATGTACATTGACAGGGTTAATTACAAATGATTTTCAAAAATCATTAAATGTGATCAGTGTCATCTGATTTATAAACTGGCATAATGTCAATTGCTTAATTCAAAATAATTAACTTCCTCTATGGAGTTGTAAATCAACGACTGCACCCATGCAAATCTTTATTCAAATTTAGATCCCAATGATGAAATATAATATCGTCTTCCGTATTGAAGGACATCATGCGACCATTTTATGTAAGGTCGAATAGTCAGAAAATTAAGTATATTCTTAGTACAATATGATTTTTGAATGGAAAAAAATATTAACGAACATCACTGTTGCGAATACAACTAATGTTATACACGCGACAACTTCTGCGTGACGAAGATTAAATACATTTATACATTATAATGTTCAAGATTAGAGCGTTTTTCATAACAACGCTAATGATTACCCAGTGATATGTGCGCATTGACATTTAACTCCGATGCAGACAACACTCACATGAACGCATCTTTTCACTAAAAGGGGAGGTTTGTGCCGGTAAATTAGCTTAACCACGACAGTTTTTATTGAAGTGCCTGTATCAATCCAGAAAAGTGAGCGGTCATGTATTTGTGTGTTAGGAATATCGACTTTGCTTCTATGTTTCTTTCCACAATTTGCATTAACGAACAACAATGTTGTACAAAATATTAAAATGTTGAAGATACATGAAATCATTTATATCAATCTATACATGGCATGCATATTTATATTTAGATGATAGTTATAGACCATTCTTGATGTCGTATGAAAGATCAAGAAACACCTATATTAATGCTGTTATTATTCCTGTAAGTCTTTGTTAATTCTCAAATAAGTTCAAATTATACATTACATAGTTTGCATAATATCTTGTTCTCTGTATATTGTTATAATCAAACGCAAGCACGCACGCACGCACGCACACACACACACACACACACACACACACATGCACACACGCACCCACATACACACGTACGCACGCGCGCACGTACACACACACACGCTCGCATGCACGCACGCACGCACACACGCACACACACACACACACACTGAAACATGATGTAAGATTAAGCTGTCCGTCTACTTGCAAAATATGCATGTATGTAGCAGGACTTGGCATCTAAGTTTGCAAGGGCCGCGCAGGTTGAGCATGATGCATCAAATATATAGCTTATCCGTCGGAAGTGACTGATAGACTTTATCACATAATGTTGTATCTTGTACACCTGGCCATCAACTGGATTCGAACTCACATTATTTGTGGTGATAGGCATTGATTTCACAGCAAGTTTTAAATCCACCTACCATACGATCACGACCACGATGGCCCCGCTCACTAAATAGGATAGTTTATAGGTGTTTAATTTCATACTTTCAACAATATTTTAGATACATTGTGTATGACGGCCAATTTTGTTGGAAGAGGAAACACGAGTACAACCATAAAGCTACAGGTTATCACAAATCACAAATTAAAAATAACTGTTGCTTCTTATTTTGTTTTTATGTAAAACGATCTTCTGTATTCAATGTCATTGAATGCAATTGATTTTCTTATCTACTATTTTAGGAATATGTTGGAATGAACAAATTTCTAGTTACGCAATATCCACCGAAGGACACTGTTGTAGATTTCTGGACAATGGTTTATGATCATGAATGTTCGATTGTTGTTATATTAGAGTCAGTGAATGAAGTAAGTTTTTCTTTACCATGATACAATAAACACAGTTTTTATGAACACAAAGTTGAAATAAAATGAGATTTCCCTGACTAAGTGGTTGCAGAAAAAACATATTTGAATCATGTTATTTTCAACAATTTTAAAACCAATCTTTTTCGATATGTTAATATGATTCACCAGCTATCGATGTTCATTAAACAAATCAATAAAACTATCAGTGTTCACAGATGTATAAAGTGTCACAATATATTTGTAAATTTCCATTAATAGAACATCTTTTTATTAGGTAGAATTCACTTAGGAATCGATACCAACTATATACAATTGTAGATGTCCCATGACCTGGTTCTCCGTTACCAAATATGCGTGCCACAGACCTGGTTCTTACCTCATCTATGACGAGTGCCACTAGTGGAGCAGGAGCTTATCCGAGTTGACCGCTACGTTTAGTGTTGCTGAATCTTTAGTTTTCGTGTAGTGTTATGTATATCGTTGTTTGTGCTTTTTCTCTTTTACAATTGACCATTGTTTTGTCTGGCCTTCAATTTGTGGATTCTGATTGCCCCTCGGGTATCTTCAAGCTCCACTTAATAATATTCGTATTAAACGTATGAAATAAAACAAGGCTAAAATGCAGTTATCAGTTGATATCCTTCCTAGGATGACACATGCAAGCGTTTCTGCTTATTTATTCCAGCTATTCAATAAAAATTGATAGCTCTTCAACGAGGCAGTAATGCATGTGACAAACAACAATCTAATATATGGGAATTGAAACGATAGCATATACTTGTAATAAAGTTTGCATGTTTACCAGCGATGTCTGTCTTTGAAGAGTAGAGCTACATTAGTACTCGTAGAACACAGTACGAATGTCAATGTATAATATAACTTTTTGACCCATTCTATGTTTATATCAACCGCTTTCAAGCTGGATCGATTGACTGGCGTAGTTGTTTTTAAGAATTACATTTATAATTAAAAGGTTTGAATAGCCATATGTTGGAGATTTAGCCAATAAAACGTCGTCTACATTTCAGTTTTACAACTGGGTCAAGGTCGTCAGAAAATAACATGTCAGGGTTTTATTATTATTGTTTATTTCTAATATATCTTACCATTTAGCGATTGGTAAATATATATAAACGTGTGATACTGTTCTGAACCAGGTTGCATAATAAATATATCGACATTGTTTTATAATTTCATGTATTTGTGTAATAAAAGAGTTGTTTTTCCCTTTTCTACGATTTATTTAATTGGACTTTTGAACTGTACCAAAAGTGTGATATTTTCTGTTGATCATTTTATTTTCAGAATATCCCTCTATGGCCAAACAAGGAAACACAACTGGAATTCGAAGTCTTCAAGATCGGACAAAGTACTGAAGAGTCTCACGATTCATTTAACGTCATCATAAATCATAAGGTTTATTTTTTTACTTATTAATAAAGCATTATAAAAATCATACAACATGTTGATATTGTAAATGATCTTCTTTAGCTGACCAAACTGTATTTTAGAATTACTTTCTACCACTAATTCTGTTATTTTTCTCCACTTAAGAGTTGCCTTCTCATTTCTCTTCTATAAGGATACAATTGATTTGGTGAAGTTTGTATCATATATCATGCAATACTGGTTTGATGTGTTCGAGATAATTCTGTCAACAATTGTTAAATACTATTATATCGTACATGACAAATATTCTTTTTTTATATATATTAAAATCAAACGTTGTGAAAGAAGGAAAGGAATTAATAATATATTAGACATTCATCCAAGTTATAATTGTAGTAACGTTAGTGATCTCCACTGCTTAGATAGTACGACATAAGTAAAGTTTTGGAGGCCAAATACATATAAAAATCTTGAGGAACAAGAAAACTGAAGGGCCTATACAGAGTAACCGAACATCGGCCAACGTTACCTATGTCTTAAGGGGATGGAAGATGATGTTACATTAGTATTTAAAATATGTAGATTTTAATAATGAATATATCCATGTGAGTTTCGAAACACTGATTACTGGGCGGATGATACACACCGGAATAATAGTCCACCAGCAGAGGTATCAACCCACTGACTTCAATAAAAGATCGAAATCTTATTTAGTGCACACTACATGTTTTTGAATAACCTTCATCGGGTACCTTAAAGTCAAAACTTGATCGCAATCAAGTCATTTGCAATGTCACGTTTCACCTTATTATTTATTAAAAGATAAATTACGGCTAGTTCGTTTATCAAATGTTAACCTCTTAGGAATTCCATGATATAGACATAGTTTCTCCGAGGCGAGATGCAAATTCTCACAAATACTTGGTAATATGTATATATCATATGCAATACTATCCTCAGGGACTGTAAATGATGGATTACCGGGGAATAGAAATTGGACTGTGAGTGTTTGTTTGAAATGTTTGATTGGTGTGCCACTGGAAAGTACAATGCCTCAACCATATACCATTATATACAAATGTAAATAACACATATCTGAGAGGGTGGTAGAGCAGATTGTTACCTCGAGAAATTCATTGCCAACCGAAGTAACACATAATTGAGAGGGTGGTAAGAGCAGAGTGTTACTCCGAGAAATTAATTGTCAACCGAAGCGAAGCCGAGGTTGACAATGAAATTTCTAGGGATAACCTAGGGGTAACAATCTGCTCTACCACCCTCTCAGCTATGTGTTATTTATATAATGGTATTTTGTTGAGACATTGTACTTTCCAATGGCACACCAATCAAGCATTTCAAACAAACACTCACAGTCCAATTATTGTTATCCGGAGAAATGCATGGTCAACCGAGGCGAAGCCGAGGTTGACAATTAAATTTCCAGGAATAACAATCTGCTCTACCACCCTCTCAGTTATGTGTTATTTGTCTTATTATACTGAATGCTCTTTTCTCCTGGTTTCATCCTTTTATGATTTTGATGCCCTGAATTTCAAATGCTGGTGTCTTTAAATGTATTAAACTGTGATATCGATGATGTGTAATAAATAAAATTACATACATATTTTGTATTTGTTAATATTTTTCTGCCATTTTGATGTATGTTTTATACAGATGGGTGTTCTAAAATGAAAAGTGAGCAATTTTGTCAGCAATGCCATGTGATAGACTAAATTATCACCCTCTGCCATGTGATAGACTAAGTTGGCACACGCTCCTTAACCAATGAAAAGACAGGAAATTTACATGAAATATAATAATATATCTTGTGTATCCTGCTGAATTTATATTTCCACCCATAGGGCCATAAAAGTGCCACCATTTAACTTACCAGATACAGTTTTTATATAAACAAGTTCTCGTCATGACTGTAGCTGAAATACTAAAAGCAATCAAACGTTAAAAAAGGGACCGCTTATTTGGAATCGCACACTTCCTGCACAAAGCAATTGTTCCATCTTACCCAGTATCTCCCTTTGTTCTTCTAGAAATCCCTAATGTTCATCCCAATGCCACCTTCTGACCTATATGGTGATTTATAATTAATGATTTGTCTATGTATCTGCAATAGGGATCCCTGACATTACAATAATGCATCATACATATATTATATACAGGGGAAGAACGATACCAAAGCTGTGGATGCCATGATTATGGATGAATGGAATACAACGAATGTTCCAACATCAGAGACATGTATGTTGGAACTTATCAACAGAGTTTCTCGCCGGCGTAAGCAACGCCCTGGTTCTGTGGCGGTTGTCTGTAGGTGAGTTCAATCGAATGAAATATCGTATGTTATTCAATGTTTACTCATCAATTAAGCCATCGGAGTTAGTTTAGTATGTTCTGTTGGGCATTTTCTCTTATCTGTGTTGATAAAATACGAGATGATTTGAATTGTCATTAATTGTTTACATTGTACTTTCTACGCCATGTTTCCTATATATAAAAGGGCATTGCACTAAACAATACATAGTCCCAAAGAGCAAGTTGTGTCGTTACTTTGTCGCATATATAACTACTGAAATGTATTTTATGTAATATTTTTGTCATAATTAAAAGGAATGGTTGTGACAGAAGTGGTCTGTTTGTTGCCCTCAGTTTGGTTTTAGAGAAAATTGAAATGGATGATGAAGTTGATATATTCCAAGTTGTCAGAGCAATGCAAATAAGGAGACCAGAGTTCTTCTCTAATTTTGTAAGTTTTTATTTATGAAAAGAAAATTAAAACAGTGACCGTCAACAATTCCATCAATATCAACTACACGAACAACTCCCTCTCATTTCAACCAACTGAATACAACAAAGCAAACACCACGACATTGTGTTGAAAATCTAGATACTGGATTGGGATATGACATACAAATGGTGGCGGTATTAAACCATTTAATGAGATCTCAACCACCATCTCTCATGTTTCATCAGCGTTATGTCAACATTAATAATAGGCAACAAATAATGCAACTACAACAACAAAAATAAAACAAAAACGAACAATACAGACAAAGCAATCTAAATTATTTAAAATATTAATTTACAATTGTATCTAAAATGCTTCTTATTTCTTAATGTCATATTAGAACGAGCACGAAATTGTGTCTCATAATTTATGTAGAAGGAAGGAGCAAGTTGGATGTTGGTAATTATTATCTAAATAAACACATTTCCCTGTTTATAATAACTAGCAGTTGATCTGTGTATCATTCAATACATTGTTAGTGCTATCTTTTCATACAGGTTCAATGCTTTTATTGTACCCTTTATAGAAATTAAATCTTCAATACGGATGTTTGACATTGCATCCGATTTAAACAATCCTGTATGACACTGGCAATCCAAAATCATTGATTAATAAAACAAAAAAAATCAACAATGAACGCACAGCGAAATGTAGAAAATGTTTACAGACATTTATACCACCATATCATGGCTTATGCGTTATGATGTTTAATGCCACTTTCAACAATATTTCAGTTATATCGTGACTGTCCGTTGTACTCTTTGTATTGGTGGAGAACACCTGGGTACCCGGAGAAAACCACCGACCTGTCGCAAGTCGCTGGCAAACAATATCACATATTGTTGTATCGAGTGCATCTCGCCATGGGTAGGATTCGAACTCGTCGCTTTATTGATGATAGGCACTGATTGCACAGGTAATTGTAAATCCAACTACTCTATGATTACGACCACGGCAGCCACATGTCATGTGATTCTCACATGATAACCACAGTTAAAATGTAAAAAACTCCGCTGTACCAATTGACGACGAATATCATTTATCGGTCCACATATCTTAATCATTATGCATTCTGGTTCAATATACCGGATTTATTGAAAGTTTGTAATGCAATGAAAAATGAAGGCAAATCCTTCTCGCCATTGCACAAATATTTCTGAACAAAATTTATATACGTCGTGTTTGTCGTCTACCTTGTAGTCATAATAAAATATCATGCATAGACAATTAGAAAAATAAGTAACCGCAATCAGATGTTATGATATTAGCCATGCTCTTTATTGATGATGTTTCGTGTAATTCGGGCGCATAGATCATCCATGTGACATAATACTAATTGCATGATGTAATATAAAGCTGCTGTACTAAGTAATGATATTTTTAAAGTCACGTAAATTTCTATTTGGTTGTGGTAATATTGTGAAAATGTGAGAACGTTTCATGCTTACGTTAAGTGTTTAATATCTCAAAATCACATCACGTTACGTGCGAATTGAAAGAAGGCGATTGATGCATGTACATTTGTATTACTTTATAGTGAAGTGCCTGTTATCACTTTAGGAGTACATTGCTGGCGTACCGTAAAGTGTTGTCTTATTTTTTGACAATGAAATGGTAATACACCTTAAATATATCAAATATACTCATTTTTTAAACAAAACCCAACAAGTTTAAGTACATCAGAACATCCTTGTTGATGGAATTCATTTACAAAAGTTGAATAATTCAATTCAGTTATGTTTCTTTTCAATTTTTATTTGGTACAATTGATATGAATATATATCCATTGAAAGATGTGCCAATACATACTCCATAACAAAATGAAGATAATATATAAGAAAATAAGGAAACAGCGATATATAATGATATGCATACATTTGTATTTCATTTACTACATATTTGCAGGACCAATACGAATACTGCTACAAGACTATTAAAGAACATCTGACCGGGGATTCACTTTATGCAAACGTTTAGCAAAGATTTAGTTTCATATAGAATTATGTCCAATCATAATGAACGTCATTTTCTATTGTAGTCTTTGTTAACGTCATTTTCTATGGTGTTAATTGTTAACGTCATTTTCTATTGTGTTATTTGTTAACGTCATTTTATATTGTGTTATTTGTTAACGTCATTTTCTATTGTGTTATTTGTTAACGTCATTTTCTATTGTGTTATTTGTTAACTTCATTTTCTATGGTGTTATTTGTTAACGTCATTTTATATTGTGTTATTTGTTAGCGTCATTCTCTATTGTAGTCTTTGTTAACATCATTTTCTATTGTATTATTTGTTAACGTCATTTTCTATTGTGTTATTTGTAAACGTCATTTTCTATTATGTTATGTGTCATTAAGAATTAAGTCCAATCATAATGAACGTCATTTTCTATTGTAGTCTTTGTTAACGTCATTTTCTATGGTGTTATTTGTTAACGTCATTTTCTATTGTGTTATTTGTTAACGTCATTTTCTATGGTGTTATTTGTTAACGTCATTTTATATTGTGTTATTTGTTAACGTCATTTTCTATTGTAGTCTTTGTTAACGTCATTTTCTATTGTGTTATTTGTTAACATCATTTTCTATTGTTTTATTTGTTAACGTCATTTTCTATTGTGTTATTTGTATATAAATTATAAAAACAGTACATACTCTTTTTTTTCCCTTTGTAAATTGCTGAGACATCATCTTTAAGGGAAATTATAATCATAAAAATGTAAAATATTTGTAGGTTTTATTATTTTTTTAAATGACATCGTTATAGACATACAGTCTACGATTAAATTATTTGCTGATGACACGAGTTTATATTTAATTATAGACAATCCACAAACGACGGCAGACATTCTAAATAGGGACCTATATAAAATTCATACTTGGTCAACGAACTGGTTGGATTCATTCAATCCACAGAAAACTGAAACCATGACTATTTCATGAAAGATTAACAAACCACATCATCCTGACATTTTTATGAATGACACTCCTATAGCTGAGGTTCCTAATCACAAACATCTCGGACTGAATATTTCGAAGGACGGTACTCACCATACTCATATAGACTTAATAACAGAGAAAACGTACAGACGATTAAATATTTTACGGAGATTTAAATTTATTCTAGACAGAAAAAACGTTGGAGACCATATATCTGACTTACATGAGACCATTATCAGAATATGCTGACGTTATTTGGGGCAATGATATAACTTACCTAGTTGATAAGATCGAGAAAGTACAAATGGAGGCTGCTAGAATCGTAACTGTGAGCACTCGGTTAGTCTCATTAAATAATCTATGCTTAGAAACAGGGAGGAATAAACTATTAAAGAACCGTCGGGAAATGCGTAGACTGGTTTAGTTTTGCAAAATGAAGAACAACATTTCGCCACAGTACTTATCAGACTTAGTTCCAGATTCTCTTAATAGTATACATAGTCATAACACAGGAAATTCATCTATTATCCCCCTATAAGGACACGAACTAGTTTATTTACGATTTATTTCTTACCGGCTACCATACGCTCTTGGAATCGTTTACCTCTAAGTGAACAAAATAGAATGATAAAGACACCGTCTCAAAATACAAAATTTTGAATCATGAATATATCTAGGTCTATCTATATTTAAGCAATCTTCAAATCTAAATCACACCCTTTAAAATTATTTGGTACACAATTATACATATACTATATTCCTTCTTCGTGTACAGTGTTATTAACTGTTAACGATTCGACAACAAGTGGATTAATCATAGTATTTATTTTGGAAAGATTTTGAGCAGATGTATTATGAATGGCAAAGCTTATGATAAATAGTTAAATAAAGAAAGTTCGCTGTTTCTTACTATTTCAAATTATTTTCCACAGATTTTGGTAGCACTCAAATATTTTGTACAATGAGACTGGCGGATCATGGCACAAAACCTGGAACTGCCATACAATGTAAAACTAAAGGCTCAAGTTGTCACCGACAGAGTTCCGTCCGGGTTTATAGTGTGATTCGTGCTGGTCAATCTTCAGTTTTCTGTGTAGTTTTTTTTAGACCACTGTTTATCATTTTTTTCCTTTTTCGATAGGCCATTGCATTGCATTCCGATAACTCGGTTGGCATCTACAAGAAAACTTTTCTTATCTGTTGACAAATTCACGCACCACTATACTATCCCAATTATCAAATTTATTTCATTGTAGTATATATGCCACATTATTTTTTGTAGGTTTATTCCATTCTAATGCAGGTAAAAACGTTATTCATAACTTTAGTTACCTGCATGTTACTGAAATGAACAGTCAAACGATTTGAATTACAATTTCAGAAATGCTACGAAAAAATCGGGAATTTGCATAAAACCCAGCGTTCTATACAATAAAAAAAAACATAAATAAAATGTAAACGTATACGATTGGAAACGTACGCACTACTGGGTTTGGTGTTTAACACCACTTTCAACAAATTTCAGTTATATCGTGGGGGTCAGTTTTATTGGTGGAGGAAAACGGAGTGCACAGAGAAAAACACGGACCTGCCACAAATCACTGGCAAGCTTTATCACATAATGTTGTATCGCCTGGGCGAGATTCGAACTCATAACGTTAGTGGTGATATGTACTGATTGCGTCCACGAAGGCCCCTAATGGACTACTGAGTTAAATATTGTAGGGAATGTCAATTAAGATTTTCCTTTCCGTAAACTGGATATATCATACAGATAAAGAATATTTTTTGCTGGAAAATATGGAAAATAATCATCAATGTGTTCCCTTTGGATTGTTTATTACAAACATAAATTTATTATTGCTATTAATTTTTTTTTCATTAGCCGTTTTGTGATTTATTTGGAATAAGCTTCCCTTTAAATGATATGAAGTACCAACTATGTTATTTGAAAAGGTGTCTAGATCGAGATTGGAACAAACATTCTGTTTAGAGTGCATTTTGTTTCAGCTACAAAAATGTAGCATCGAAATCTTTTTATAAGCGTTAAATACACCCTTTTCCCCTAATGCTAATGCAAGAAATAAAATGTGATACACGTATGCACCGTTAGGAATTTATATCCCTGTCGTTCTGTAGTCAATTGTTCAAGCGAAATGGTTTTAAGTATAAGATACAGTACTATTTAAAAAAAAGAAGCGGCCCGTATTGAATATCCCACAATACGTGCAACTTCTTTTGTTTCAATAGTAGTTTATCTACAGAGGAAACAGCGTGTTTTTTTTACATTTCCCACTATTCTGTCACGGAAATTAATCCTTTCCACGATGGCTCGGTCGCGGAAAACGCGACGGAACAGGTGAACTGATATTTTTCATCTGCGGTGGTAGCTGCAATAATGTAGCTCCTGTGACAAACTTGTGTCTCGGCAGAGCTACAACGCGGTCCCATTCGTCACAATGGAGCAAAAAAAAAGTTGCAGTTGAAACATAAAAACTCACTATTTACGCTTCAAACATTTCATTATAACAATTACTGATGATCCCAGTCCTTGTTAAATCGGTTTGGCTGAGAAATATATGCTTTTCAAAGGTAACAACAACCTTGTTCAAATTTATCGATCGTTTTCCATAACCGGAAACTACGGAAGGTGGAGCTTTTCTAAATATGGTATTTCTTACTACACGCTGATGTAAACGTTCACACCTAAATCGCCAAATATGGTATCGACATCCAAATAGTGAGGCCGGAAATGACGAAATTCAAACTGTTCAGAGAGAAGATTTTATTTTGTGGGAATTACATTCTAAAATACTGGTAGGTGATAAAAACTTGTTATAATAATGGACAAAAGGAAAGGTTATGTCTTTTTATTGATAAATGCAGGCGTCAGAAGCTCTGTAAGCGAGCGCAAACAATCTCGGCGGCTGCTCCATTACGTGTAATGGCATCCCGTTATAACCCTTGGGAGTAAGCGAGCATTTAGTGTTTTATTATTAGAACTACCGCGGTGGTATCATCGTGGAAAGGATTAACTTTTATTATACGTGTGTTTTTTCCACGATATAGCGTGGAAATCATCGCGGAAAAGATTAATATATGTGTGTTGGACACGATATAGCGTGGAAATCATCGTGGAAGAAATTAATATATGTGTGGTGAACACGATGTATTAATCTTTTCCACGATGATTTCAACGCTATATCGTGGAACATATTTTTAAAAGGTTTAATATGCCTAACATTAATATTTATTAGGAATGCATAAGCTTCCTAAAATTATATACACGAGAGTCTTTACAGTCTGCATTGTCATAAATGTCACAATGAAGCGTAGAAATTAATTATGGGACAAACAGATAATTATTTGTACAGAATATATGATTTTGTTCATCATAAATGGTATTGTCATTAATTTACCGAAGTGTATGACAATTGGGCATTTCAAATATAGAGTTCTATTTCTTATTTTGCAAGTTTATATAAAAAGAGAAACGTTTTATGTTTTCTTGTCAATTTGGCGTAGTATAATATAAAAGAAATTGCAGCGGTGGTCGCCGGGTGTACGTCCATTTGAATTTAAAAGGAGACCCTTTACGTTTACACTATTCCAGTACACTTACAGACACTAACAATGTATATGGAGATAATGTAGGAAAAAAAGTCGTGGATGAAAAGTCACAGGAAAAAAAGTCACAAGAAAAAAGTCACAGGAAAAAAAGTCACATATATAATGTCATCTTTCAGATCATTAAAGTTTTTTGTAAAAATTATTTCAATGCATTAATCTTTAATTTGTTTATACTGTAATTAATATATTCTTCCTGAATAGAGACCCAGTTGTTTATTTAGTACATGTATTTAATTCATAAATGACTCTGAAACCATAATGAATGAAATGAAAAGGGGTAATTAAAAAAAAGAAGCCACTTGATTGCTATTGTCATAATGTCTATACACAGACATACATAGGTCATGTTTAATAGTTAAGAATACAATTATGAAAGAAATTGTTGAACATCAACATATGATGAAACCATGCCTGGTGTATTTCATGCCCTAGTCATTTCAGAGTATATATTTAATTTCTTATTGGACAACTCTCTTATTTATAAATATCAGTCCGGATTTATGCGCGGACACTCAACCGTGCACCAACTTATTGAAATTTACCAAAATATTTGTTTATCATTAGAAAATCGTGAAGTTATGTGTACTGTATTTTGTGATATATCAAAAGCCTTTGATAAAGTTTGGCACCGTGGCCTGCTTAAAAAATTAAAAGCTTATGGAATTTCCGGGAATTTGTTGCATTGGTTTGAAAATTACTTAAGTGACAGAAATCAAAAAGTTGTTCTACAAAATTGTCTTTCAGAAGTAGGGAACATTAAGGGTGGGGTACCACAAAGATCAGTGTTAGGCCCTTGGCTATTCATATTATATATCAATGATATTACTGAAGATATTCAAAGTCTTCCGCGATTGTTTGCTGATGATACATCACTATCGTATTCATCTTCTAATATAAATGAAATTGAACAAAGATTAAATTCAGATATAATGAACATTTACAATTGGTCAACAAAATGGTTAGTGGATTTCATTCCCCAAAAAACTAAATGTATGCTATTCTCAACAAATCAGGGAAATATTAAACCTCAAATACTTTTTAATAATGAGGATGTTGAATTTGTAGTAAATCATAAACATTTGGGTGTTACGTTTTCATCGAATTGTAAATGGCATTGTCACATTCAAAATATATTAAAAAGCACATCTGGTCAACTGTCTATGCTACGTAAATTCAAAATTAAACTTAACAGGGAAAATCTCGAAAAAATATATTTTACTTATATAAGGCCATTATTAGAGTATGCCTGTGAACTGTGGGATGGTTGTACTATTTTGGATTTAAATAAAATTGAACAAATACAACACGAAGCTGCTAGAATTGTTACTGGGTTGCCAAAATTTGCAAGCATAGAATCCCTATATTTTGAAACTGGGTGGGAACCCCTCCATTCTCGTAGACATAGTAGAAAATTAAACTTTTTCTACAAAATACGTAATAATGATAGTCCTTTATATTTATATGATTGTTTACAGCCTTTTATACGAGTGGAAAATGAATTAAATTTGCGCAACCCAACCGAATTTAGAAATCAGTTCACTAGATTACAATTATTTGCAAACTCCTTTTTCCCTTCTACTATTAAATCATGAAATAAATTAAGTCCACAATTAAGAAATGCACCTACTCTAAATAGATTCAAACAAGCAAATAAAAATCATACAATAAAACCCCCAAATTTTACATTGCCGGATGTAGAATATTAAATATAATTCACACTAGACTGAGACATAGATCCAGTAGCTTGAATACTGATCTTTTTCGTGTGCATTTGGCTAATGATCCAGGCTGTATATGTGGGTGTGCATTTGAAGATGCAATTCATTATATATTAGAATGTTGTCTTTACAACGAAGCAGGAGAAGAATTCAAATTAAGACTAGTTTTTCTTAATAAACTTAAAATTGAAGTCTTACTTTTTGGCGATGACACCTTAAATGAGATGCAAAATCTGCAAATTTTCAAATCTGTACAACTTTACATCAAACGAACAAAACGTTTTACCCATTTATGATCAGTCACACCATTACGCTCCCTGTGATACTACGCCAAATAGTGAGGATTCCGTTGGGATATAATGCATTATAAAAAATGCATTTTTACGAGCTAAAATGATTTTTTAGGACATCGATGATGTGTAATAAATAAAATTACATACATATTTTGTATTTGTTAATATTTTTCTGCCATTTTGATGTATGTTTTATACAGATGGGTGTTCTAAAATGAAAAGTGAGCAATTTTGTCAGCAATGCCATGTGATAGACTAAATTATCACCCTCTGCCATGTGATAGACTAAGTTGGCACACGCTCCTTAACCAATGAAAAGACAGGAAATTTACATGAAATATAATAATATATCTTGTGTATCCTGCTGAATTTATATTTCCACCCATAGGGCCATAAAAGTGCCACCATTTAACTTACCAGATACAGTTTTTATATAAACAAGTTCTCGTCATGACTGTAGCTGAAATACTAAAAGCAATCAAACGTTAAAAAAGGGACCGCTTATTTGGAATCGCACACTTCCTGCACAAAGCAATTGTTCCATCTTACCCAGTATCTCCCTTTGTTCTTCTAGAAATCCCTAATGTTCATCCCAATGCCACCTTCTGACCTATATGGTGATTTATAATTAATGATTTGTCTATGTATCTGCAATAGGGATCCCTGACATTACAATAATGCATCATACATATATTATATACAGGGGAAGAACGATACCAAAGCTGTGGATGCCATGATTATGGATGAATGGAATACAACGAATGTTCCAACATCAGAGACATGTATGTTGGAACTTATCAACAGAGTTTCTCGCCGGCGTAAGCAACGCCCTGGTTCTGTGGCGGTTGTCTGTAGGTGAGTTCAATCGAATGAAATATCGTATGTTATTCAATGTTTACTCATCAATTAAGCCATCGGAGTTAGTTTAGTATGTTCTGTTGGGCATTTTCTCTTATCTGTGTTGATAAAATACGAGATGATTTGAATTGTCATTAATTGTTTACATTGTACTTTCTACGCCATGTTTCCTATATATAAAAGGGCATTGCACTAAACAATACATAGTCCCAAAGAGCAAGTTGTGTCGTTACTTTGTCGCATATATAACTACTGAAATGTATTTTATGTAATATTTTTGTCATAATTAAAAGGAATGGTTGTGACAGAAGTGGTCTGTTTGTTGCCCTCAGTTTGGTTTTAGAGAAAATTGAAATGGATGATGAAGTTGATATATTCCAAGTTGTCAGAGCAATGCAAATAAGGAGACCAGAGTTCTTCTCTAATTTTGTAAGTTTTTATTTATGAAAAGAAAATTAAAACAGTGACCGTCAACAATTCCATCAATATCAACTACACGAACAACTCCCTCTCATTTCAACCAACTGAATACAACAAAGCAAACACCACGACATTGTGTTGAAAATCTAGATACTGGATTGGGATATGACATACAAATGGTGGCGGTATTAAACCATTTAATGAGATCTCAACCACCATCTCTCATGTTTCATCAGCGTTATGTCAACATTAATAATAGGCGACAAATAATGCAACTACAACAACAAAAATAAAACAAAAACGAACAATACAGACAAAGCAATCTAAATTATTTAAAATATTAATTTACAATTGTATCTAAAATGCTTCTTATTTCTTAATGTCATATTAGAACGAGCACGAAATTGTGTCTCATAATTTATGTAGAAGGAAGGAGCAAGTTGGATGTTGGTAATTATTATCTAAATAAACACATTTCCCTGTTTATAATAACTAGCAGTTGATCTGTGTATCATTCAATACATTGTTAGTGCTATCTTTTCATACAGGTTCAATGCTTTTATTGTACCCTTTATAGAAATTAAATCTTCAATACGGATGTTTGACATTGCATCCGATTTAAACAATCCTGTATGACACTGGCAATCCAAAATCATTGATTAATAAAACAAAAAAAATCAACAATGAACGCACAGCGAAATGTAGAAAATGTTTACAGACATTTATACCACCATATCATGGCTTATGCGTTATGATGTTTAATGCCACTTTCAACAATATTTCAGTTATATCGTGACTGTCCGTTGTACTCTTTGTATTGGTGGAGAACACCTGGGTACCCGGAGAAAACCACCGACCTGTCGCAAGTCGCTGGCAAACAATATCACATATTGTTGTATCGAGTGCATCTCGCCATGGGTAGGATTCGAACTCGTCGCTTTATTGATGATAGGCACTGATTGCACAGGTAATTGTAAATCCAACTACTCTATGATTACGACCACGGCAGCCACATGTCATGTGATTCTCACATGATAACCACAGTTAAAATGTAAAAAACTCCGCTGTACCAATTGACGACGAATATCATTTATCGGTCCACATATCTTAATCATTATGCATTCTGGTTCAATATACCGGATTTATTGAAAGTTTGTAATGCAATGAAAAATGAAGGCAAATCCTTCTCGCCATTGCACAAATATTTCTGAACAAAATTTATATACGTCGTGTTTGTCGTCTACCTTGTAGTCATAATAAAATATCATGCATAGACAATTAGAAAAATAAGTAACCGCAATCAGATGTTATGATATTAGCCATGCTCTTTATTGATGATGTTTCGTGTAATTCGGGCGCATAGATCATCCATGTGACATAATACTAATTGCATGATGTAATATAAAGCTGCTGTACTAAGTAATGATATTTTTAAAGTCACGTAAATTTCTATTTGGTTGTGGTAATATTGTGAAAATGTGAGAACGTTTCATGCTTACGTTAAGTGTTTAATATCTCAAAATCACATCACGTTACGTGCGAATTGAAAGAAGGCGATTGATGCATGTACATTTGTATTACTTTATAGTGAAGTGCCTGTTATCACTTTAGGAGTACATTGCTGGCGTACCGTAAAGTGTTGTCTTATTTTTTGACAATGAAATGGTAATACACCTTAAATATATCAAATATACTCATTTTTTAAACAAAACCCAACAAGTTTAAGTACATCAGAACATCCTTGTTGATGGAATTCATTTACAAAAGTTGAATAATTCAATTCAGTTATGTTTCTTTTCAATTTTTATTTGGTACAATTGATATGAATATATATCCATTGAAAGATGTGCCAATACATACTCCATAACAAAATGAAGATAATATATAAGAAAATAAGGAAACAGCGATATATAATGATATGCATACATTTGTATTTCATTTACTACATATTTGCAGGACCAATGCGAATACTGCTACAAGACTATTAAAGAACATCTGACCGGGGATTCACTTTATGCAAACGTTTAGCAAAGATTTAGTTTCATATAGAATTATGTCCAATCATAATGAACGTCATTTTCTATTGTAGTCTTTGTTAACGTCATTTTCTATGGTGTTAATTGTTAACGTCATTTTCTATTGTGTTATTTGTTAACGTCATTTTATATTGTGTTATTTGTTAACGTCATTTTCTATTGTGTTATTTGTTAACGTCATTTTCTATTGTGTTATTTGTTAACTTCATTTTCTATGGTGTTATTTGTTAACGTCATTTTATATTGTGTTATTTGTTAGCGTCATTCTCTATTGTAGTCTTTGTTAACATCATTTTCTATTGTATTATTTGTTAACGTCATTTTCTATTGTGTTATTTGTAAACGTCATTTTCTATTATGTTATGTGTCATTAAGAATTAAGTCCAATCATAATGAACGTCATTTTCTATTGTAGTCTTTGTTAACGTCATTTTCTATGGTGTTATTTGTTAACGTCATTTTCTATTGTGTTATTTGTTAACGTCATTTTCTATGGTGTTATTTGTTAACGTTATTTTATATTGTGTTATTTGTTAACGTCATTTTCTATTGTAGTCTTTGTTAACGTCATTTTCTATTGTGTTATTTGTTAACATCATTTTCTATTGTTTTATTTGTTAACGTCATTTTCTATTGTGTTATTTGTATATAAATTATAAAAACAGTACATACTCTTTTTTTTCCCTTTGTAAATTGCTGAGACATCATCTTTAAGGGAAATTATAATCATAAAAATGTAAAATATTTGTAGGTTTTATTATTTTTTTAAATGACATCGTTATAGACATACAGTCTACGATTAAATTATTTGCTGATGACACGAGTTTATATTTAATTATAGACAATCCACAAACGACGGCAGACATTCTAAATAGGGACCTATATAAAATTCATACTTGGTCAACGAACTGGTTGGATTCATTCAATCCACAGAAAACTGAAACCATGACTATTTCATGAAAGATTAACAAACCACATCATCCTGACATTTTTATGAATGACACTCCTATAGCTGAGGTTCCTAATCACAAACATCTCGGACTGAATATTTCGAAGGACGGTACTCACCATACTCATATAGACTTAATAACAGAGAAAACGTACAGACGATTAAATATTTTACGGAGATTTAAATTTATTCTAGACAGAAAAAACGTTGGAGACCATATATCTGACTTACATGAGACCATTATCAGAATATGCTGACGTTATTTGGGGCAATGATATAACTTACCTAGTTGATAAGATCGAGAAAGTACAAATGGAGGCTGCTAGAATCGTAACTGTGAGCACTCGGTTAGTCTCATTAAATAATCTATGCTTAGAAACAGGGAGGAATAAACTATTAAAGAACCGTCGGGAAATGCGTAGACTGGTTTAGTTTTGCAAAATGAAGAACAACATTTCGCCACAGTACTTATCAGACTTAGTTCCAGATTCTCTTAATAGTATACATAGTCATAACACAGGAAATTCATCTATTATCCCCCTATAAGGACACGAACTAGTTTATTTACGATTTATTTCTTACCGGCTACCATACGCTCTTGGAATCGTTTACCTCTAAGTGAACAAAATAGAATGATAAAGACACCGTCTCAAAATACAAAATTTTGAATCATGAATATATCTAGGTCTATCTATATTTAAGCAATCTTCAAATCTAAATCACACCCTTTAAAATTATTTGGTACACAATTATACATATACTATATTCCTTCTTCGTGTACAGTGTTATTAACTGTTAACGATTCGACAACAAGTGGATTAATCATAGTATTTATTTTGGAAAGATTTTGAGCAGATCTATTATGAATGGCAAAGCTTATGATAAATAGTTAAATAAAGAAAGTTCGCTGTTTCTTACTATTTCAAATTATTTTCCACAGATTTTGGTAGCACTCAAATATTTTGTACAATGAGACTGGCGGATCATGGCACAAAACCTGGAACTGCCATACAATGTAAAACTAAAGGCTCAAGTTGTCACCGACAGAGTTCCGTCCGGGTTTAAAGTGTGATTCGTGCTGGTCAATCTTCAGTTTTCTGTGTAGTTTTTTTTAGACCACTGTTTATCATTTTTTTCCTTTTTCGATAGGCCATTGCATTGCATTCCGATAACTCGGTTGGCATCTACAAGAAAACTTTTCTTATCTGTTGACAAATTCACGCACCACTATACTATCCCAATTATCAAATTTATTTCATTGTAGTATATATGCCACATTATTTTTTGTAGGTTTATTCCATTCTAATGCAGGTAAAAACGTTATTCATAACTTTAGTTACCTGCATGTTACTGAAATGAACAGTCAAACGATTTGAATTACAATTTCAGAAATGCTACGAAAAAATCGGGAATTTGCATAAAACCCAGCGTTCTATACAATAGAAAAAAACATAAATAAAATGTAAACGTATACGATTGGAAACGTACGCACTACTGGGTTTGGTGTTTAACACCACTTTCAACAAATTTCAGTTATATCGTGGGGGTCAGTTTTATTGGTGGAGGAAAACGGAGTGCACAGAGAAAAACACGGACCTGCCACAAATCACTGGCAAGCTTTATCACATAATGTTGTATCGCCTGGGCGAGATTCGAACTCATAACGTTAGTGGTGATATGTACTGATTGCGTCCACGAAGGCCCCTAATGGACTACTGAGTTAAATATTGTAGGGAATGTCAATTAAGATTTTCCTTTCCGTAAACTGGATATATCATACAGATAAAGAATATTTTTTGCTGGAAAATATGGAAAATAATCATCAATGTGTTCCCTTTGGATTGTTTATTACAAACATAAATTTATTATTGCTATTAATTTTTTTTTCATTAGCCGTTTTGTGATTTATTTGGAATAAGCTTCCCTTTAAATGATATGAAGTACCAACTATGTTATTTGAAAAGGTGTCTAGATCGAGATTGGAACAAACATTCTGTTTAGAGTGCATTTTGTTTCAGCTACAAAAATGTAGCATCGAAATCTTTTTATAAGCGTTAAATACACCCTTTTCCCCTAATGCTAATGCAAGAAATAAAATGTGATACACGTATGCACCGTTAGGAATTTATATCCCTGTCGTTCTGTAGTCAATTGTTCAAGCGAAATGGTTTTAAGTATAAGATACAGTACTATTTAAAAAAAAGAAGCGGCCCGTATTGAATATCCCACAATACGTGCAACTTCTTTTGTTTCAATAGTAGTTTATCTACAGAGGAAACAGCGTGTTTTTTTTACATTTCCCACTATTCTGTCACGGAAATTAATCCTTTCCACGATGGCTCGGTCGCGGAAAACGCGACGGAACAGGTGAACTGATATTTTTCATCTGCGGTGGTAGCTGCAATAATGTAGCTCCTGTGACAAACTTGTGTCTCGGCAGAGCTACAACGCGGTCCCATTCGTCACAATGGAGCAAAAAAAAAGTTGCAGTTGAAACATAAAAACTCACTATTTACGCTTCAAACATTTCATTATAACAATTACTGATGATCCCAGTCCTTGTTAAATCGGTTTGGCTGAGAAATATATGCTTTTCAAAGGTAACAACAACCTTGTTCAAATTTATCGATCGTTTTCCATAACCGGAAACTACGGAAGGTGGAGCTTTTCTAAATATGGTATTTCTTACTACACGCTGATGTAAACGTTCACACCTAAATCGCCAAATATGGTATCGACATCCAAATAGTGAGGCCGGAAATGACGAAATTCAAACTGTTCAGAGAGAAGATTTTATTTTGTGGGAATTACATTCTAAAATACTGGTAGGTGATAAAAACTTGTTATAATAATGGACAAAAGGAAAGGTTATGTCTTTTTATTGATAAATGCAGGCGTCAGAAGCTCTGTAAGCGAGCGCAAACAATCTCGGCGGCTGCTCCATTACGTGTAATGGCATCCCGTTATAACCCTTGGGAGTAAGCGAGCATTTAGTGTTTTATTATTAGAACTACCGCGGTGGTATCATCGTGGAAAGGATTAACTTTTATTATACGTGTGTTTTTTCCACGATATAGCGTGGAAATCATCGCGGAAAAGATTAATATATGTGTGTTGGACACGATATAGCGTGGAAATCATCGTGGAAGAAATTAATATATGTGTGGTGAACACGATGTATTAATCTTTTCCACGATGATTTCAACGCTATATCGTGGAACATATTTTTAAAAGGTTTAATATGCCTAACATTAATATTTATTAGGAATGCATAAGCTTCCTAAAATTATATACACGAGAGTCTTTACAGTCTGCATTGTCATAAATGTCACAATGAAGCGTAGAAATTAATTATGGGACAAACAGATAATTATTTGTACAGAATATATGATTTTGTTCATCATAAATGGTATTGTCATTAATTTACCGAAGTGTATGACAATTGGGCATTTCAAATATAGAGTTCTATTTCTTATTTTGCAAGTTTATATAAAAAGAGAAACGTTTTATGTTTTCTTGTCAATTTGGCGTAGTATAATATAAAAGAAATTGCAGCGGTGGTCGCCGGGTGTACGTCCATTTGAATTTAAAAGGAGACCCTTTACGTTTACACTATACCAGTACACTTACAGACACTAACAATGTATATGGAGATAATGTAGGAAAAAAAGTCGTGGATGAAAAGTCACAGGAAAAAAAGTCACAAGAAAAAAGTCACAGGAAAAAAAGTCACATATATAATGTCATCTTTCAGATCATTAAAGTTTTTTGTAAAAATTATTTCAATGCATTAATCTTTAATTTGTTTATACTGTAATTAATATATTCTTCCTGAATAGAGACCCAGTTGTTTATTTAGTACATGTATTTAATTCATAAATGACTCTGAAACCATAATGAATGAAATGAAAAGGGGTAATTAAAAAAAAGAAGCCACTTGATTGCTATTGTCATAATGTCTATACACAGACATACATAGGTCATGTTTAATAGTTAAGAATACAATTACGAAAGAAATTGTTGAACATCAACATATGATGAAACCATGCCTGGTGTATTTCATGCCCTAGTCATTTCAGAGTATATATTTAATTTCTTATTGGACAACTCTCTTATTTATAAATATCAGTCCGGATTTATGCGCGGACACTCAACCGTGCACCAACTTATTGAAATTTACCAAAATATTTGTTTATCATTAGAAAATCGTGAAGTTATGTGTACTGTATTTTGTGATATATCAAAAGCCTTTGATAAAGTTTGGCACCGTGGCCTGCTTAAAAAATTAAAAGCTTATGGAATTTCCGGGAATTTGTTGCATTGGTTTGAAAATTACTTAAGTGACAGAAATCAAAAAGTTGTTCTACAAAATTGTCTTTCAGAAGTAGGGAACATTAAGGGTGGGGTACCACAAAGATCAGTGTTAGGCCCTTGGCTATTCATATTATATATCAATGATATTACTGAAGATATTCAAAGTCTTCCGCGATTGTTTGCTGATGATACATCACTATCGTATTCATCTTCTAATATAAATGAAATTGAACAAAGATTAAATTCAGATATAATGAACATTTACAATTGGTCAACAAAATGGTTAGTGGATTTTATTCCCCAAAAAACTAAATGTATGCTATTCTCAACAAATCAGGGAAATATTAAACCTCAAATACTTTTTAATAATGAGGATGTTGAATTTGTAGTAAATCATAAACATTTGGGTGTTACGTTTTCATCGAATTGTAAATGGCATTGTCACATTCAAAATATATTAAAAAGCACATCTGGTCAACTGTCTATGCTACGTAAATTCGAAATTAAACTTAACAGGGAAAATCTCGAAAAAATATATTTTACTTATATAAGGCCATTATTAGAGTATGCCTGTGAACTGTGGGATGGTTGTACTATTTTGGATTTAAATAAAATTGAACAAATACAACACGAAGCTGCTAGAATTGTTACTGGGTTGCCAAAATTTGCAAGCATAGAATCCCTATATTTTGAAACTGGGTGGGAACCCCTCCATTCTCGTAGACATAGTAGAAAATTAAACTTTTTCTACAAAATACGTAATAATGATAGTCCTTTATATTTATATGATTGTTTACAGCCTTTTATACGAGTGGAAAATGAATTAAATTTGCGCAACCCAACCGAATTTAGAAATCAGTTCACTAGATTACAATTATTTGCAAACTCCTTTTTCCCTTCTACTATTAAATCATGAAATAAATTAAGTCCACAATTAAGAAATGCACCTACTCTAAATAGATTCAAACAAGCAAATAAAAATCATACAATAAAACCCCCAAATTTTACATTGCCGGATGTAGAATATTAAATATAATTCACACTAGACTGAGACATAGATCCAGTAGCTTGAATACTGATCTTTTTCGTGTGCATTTGGCTAATGATCCAGGCTGTATATGTGGGTGTGCATTTGAAGATGCAATTCATTATATATTAGAATGTTGTCTTTACAACGAAGCAGGAGAAGAATTCAAATTAAGACTAGTTTTTCTTAATAAACTTAAAATTGAAGTCTTACTTTTTGGCGATGACACCTTAAATGAGATGCAAAATCTGCAAATTTTCAAATCTGTACAACTTTACATCAAACGAACAAAACGTTTTACCCATTTATGATCAGTCACACCATTACGCTCCCTGTGATACTACGCCAAATAGTGAGGATTCCGTTGGGATATAATGCATTATAAAAAATGCATTTTTACGAGCTAAAATGATTTTTTAGGACATCGTGGATTGCAGGATAAATACAATATTGGTCTGTTGACGGTAAATATAGAATTTATTTGACTCGGCGCGAAACGGGGAGAAAGACCGTCCACAGAACAATATTGTATATATCATGGAAGTTTTGATTTGTTCATTAAACGTGGATTACTATTATTGTCATTCTCAATTCCAAGTCATTGTCCCTTCAGTAGTAATATACTATTTAAATATAATCTATATAACGAAATACATTATTTATTTACAGGACCAGTATGTAGTTGTTTATGAAGCATTATCAGAAGCTTTAACTGTGTCGGATACAGGCATTTAGAAGGACACATTTTGTGATCATTTAGAAAGTTTTTTTTGAAATATAGATAAATGGCTTCGCTTCGATCCAAATCATCCAACAAATGTCCTATTGGGTTAGAATATGGTGATTTAGACGGCCAGGGAGGACTAGAAAGTCAACAGTAGCACGAGCTGTGTGTGACCGAGCGTGCTCGTGGTGACAAACTTCCCTACGGAGGCTCATTGCGGGCAGCATGTGTGATGTCAAAACCTCATCTCTGTATCGCGCGGGGCTAAGGTTACCGGGGATGTGGACCAGTTGAGTTTTTCGGGCGTAGGATATGGCACCCCACATCATCACACTTCCACCGCCGAAATTGTCGACCTCAAGGACGCAGTTCCTTGCGAACCTCTTATTCCGGCGTCTTTAGACACGTGTACGGCCATCTCTTTTCTGCAGCATGAATCTTGATTCATCGCTGAACCAGACTCACCTCCAGTTTTGCAGGTCCCAGCCCCTTACTTTGTTGCACCATCGGACCGTTGCAAGTTGATGCCGACGTCTCAGTACTGCGCCAAAGTAAGGACGTTTTCACGGAGACGGTTTCTGACTGTCTGTGCCGATATTCCTCAGAAACCTGAGACATTTAATGCTGTTTCTCTTGCTGTCACGGTCCGGTTTCTCAGGTGAAGTACCCGGATGTAGCGATCTTGGGCTGCTGATGTATCCGTGTTGTGCTACAGGCTAATGGTGGGCACAACAGATATTGAATTTGAAGTGACGTCATCTGAACGCTATAGAAGTTAATGTGATAAATGTTGCCATTTTAATGACATTAAGGTCTGAGCAACCATTGTGCCAAATTTCAGTGTAATGTAATGCTTATTTTTTATATAAAATGATGTTGAAAATTGGAAGTAAATTAAAATTGTTCACATGTTGCGTTTCTTTTTTTAAAGAGCATGGTAGTTATCACAAAATAAATTACAGAATACAATAATGAACTAAAATATTGAAAAAATGTTTTCTTTAGAAAACATCAGAAGCTAAATTGTAAGGTGTGCATAGAGTAGACTAATATTACTGCAGCTAATATTAACTCGGGTATTTTTGGTAATAAAGATCGTCTAATGAGATGTAGAAATTGATGATATTATTCTTTACATATTTGAAAGCAGTCCTCTATAACAGCTGATGGAAACCTTACACATTTTGAATGATCTTTTTCTTCTGAACATTTGAAAGATGATTTTACAGCTTCACAATGATTGAATGGAGGTGAAATGAGAAAGCATGAATCTCAATATAATGTATTGTAATCGTATTGTATTGTAAACCCGCATCGTACTGTACAGCACTGTACAATAACCTGTATAAAGAGGGAGAAGCGTTAAGGTGCAAAATTGGTCCCATATTATATTAAAAAATAATGCTTGACATAGAATAAAAACAATTTACTAATTTAATTATTATATAAACAAATTTTCAAAAATATATCTTTCCGTGAAATTGGGTGCATCACGACGTCATAATGACATCATAAGTAGACGGATAATGCTACAAATGGACTACAAACGACATATTTAATGTACATTTTAGCTATTTTATGTAGCCCAGGGTTCTATGGTACCGCGGTACTTAATATTTAACGTCTGTGTAACGTAACTAGTTTTCGGAATTAATCCAAAAATGTTATATTTTATTTCCCGGTATAGAAACCTATTTTCCCCCACAATTCATTTTATTCTTTGAATTTGTTTAAAAATACGTCGCCACTTTTCCCTAACACAACGCCGATGTACCTCCCAGAAATGGTTTCCTATGATATCGCGGTAATTGCAAAATTAATGTTATGGCACACAATGTTTGACAAATCAAGACATCGTTTATAAATACTAAATCAAGGTGAATATCTGGCAAACTTAGAGAAAATCTTGATAATTTATCACATGTAATAAAAGTAAAGTTTCTTTGAAATAACAAATGTAACGAAGTTGAATCAATTTGATGTAACGTTATGTTGGTTAATATGTTTTCATAGCTTAATTTTTCCATCAACTTTGTCGGTCTAGAAAGTAACTAAAAATAGCACCAAAAATCCCAAATCGGGTTGAAATGAAACGTAAACAAACGGACGACATTTCTATAAAAATAGCAGACGAATTATGACAACTATGGTTTAGTTATTGGACATTTTACAAAGCATGGTATCAGGGTAAAATGAAAATGTCCGCTATTTCTAAGGAAAAGAAAAAAATACGTGTACTTACAAAAATTCAAGACATTTGGACAGAATGACCGGACGTTCCGATAAATGTGACTGTTGTGTTTATGAATATATAAATAAAAAAACCGGTGGGTGGCGCTGCAGTGCATAGGAACAGACAAAATAAATACTGCGGTATCATAGAACCCGCGGTACCATAGGAAGGGAGTATACCTCTACAGTCTTCCACCAACACCAAATTGAGCAGTTGTTTTGAGTATAGAGGGTTAATGATTATATCAAAATATTTTGTTGGTGGAGGATTGTGGAGGTTGTTAAATATTAATTTATTTACAACCTCAGCCAGACCCTTAAAATCAATATTTTCACTCTTCTGATTGTATATATGAGACCATTATATACACAATCTCTGTACATTTCATCATTCATTTCAAGTAATGAAATTCATCAGTAAATAACTTATGTTTCTGTAAATAATTGTATTTGTTTTTAGTACAGTGTGTGTACATTGAAACCAGGAGAAAAACTCAGTGCATGCAATCCGGCGTCAATGTCATATAAAAGAACTGGGGACTATAAGTGCCATATATGGCCCCATATTTAATGAATCATTATCTTAGAAAATACTTGATTATAATTTGATGTGTTTTATATTATAGACGACATCATACTTTTGATGTTAAAAATTGCTTCCAACAAAATCGATACGTATTTGACTTCATTGTGACGTCATGAGTGTTATTTGTTTTCTGTATTTAGCGGAATTTTGCCCGCGATATTTCGACGGTTTTCGAAGAAATTAAGCACCTCCGCAGTCGTGCACCAGAATACTATTTTACCAGATTATTAAAATACTGTTAAAGTATTTTTATGGTTTCACGAGGTGTTAAATTTCATGAAAAACGACGGGAAAATGTTCAAATATTCGAAGCGCTTAGATGACGTTTTGATATTTGAGAAGCAATCTTTGCCGTAAAAAACCATGATATTTCGGCACGTAACAGCTATATACAAATGTAAGATAAAATTAAAATAAACACCACTTCATCCAGAATATTTTGTTTTCATAAGCCCCCAATTATTGATTATATATTTTCTTCCGGGATACTGAAATAGTTATTACTACAGAGATACTGAGGTAGGTTTAATGGTCTATCGATGCTACTTCTAAAATGAAGTAAAATAGCTTGATCCAAAAGGAGTAGATATGTTTTGGGCACAATCCAACAGATAGCTCTCACATTTTCAATTACAAGCTCCTTTATCAAGGTGTTCTCCAAAGCAAAGGACAAATACCCCGATTTTAAATTCCCAATTACAATCATTTCAGTTAAAATTCACAGAGAGACTTGAAAACAGACTTTCAAGTAAGACTATTAAAGTTTTGCTATCAAATAGAAAATTGACAGGGAGGAAGCGAATTGCTTTTGAAAGTATTGTGCATAAGATCGCAATATTCTCAGATGAGTTAGAAAATGTAAAACAATTAAATACTAGTTTTCAACAGTTTGATAGCAACAACATAGAATTTGAAAAAAAATGTTTTGATTTACATAATTGTAGGGATAGCAGCGGGAAATTTATGCTATATGAAATAATTAAACTTGGTCTTTCTAGTGGTAGTATGTAAGAGTAGAAATGGTATGCACTTTAAATGATTAAAATCGGATAATATTTGTAGTTTTTACACTAATTTAAACATTGAAAAATATGCAGTTGTTTTGGCGGGAAAACCCATTACTATAGATATCTGAAAAATAGGACCTCTTTCGTTTCATAGTTCTGATAGAAAAAATATATGTACATCGACCCTTTTTTCCTATTATGCTTTCCTTTCAATATATTTCCAATAAATAACCAAATAAAGTTGGATATTCAATGGGTTTTTTGGAAGGTTGAAATAAAAAATTACCAAAATTTAGTGCAATTTTCCTTTTCGCCTGCTTTTAGACAACAGATATCGTCAATGTTACACCTTTTCCGCCAAGTTTTTCTTACTTCTGCTATTTAAAGCATGTTCTTGTTACTTTAGAAACATGCAAGAAGTAATAAATAGAGAATATACCATAATACGAACTGTTCCGATCACTTAATTGTCTAAAATCACTGATTTTTGGCCTATAAATACGATTTTTATTCATTGAAAATCGCCATTTTCCTCCATTTTTCGTGTATATTTTTTAAATATTATTTCAGTTCAACTAAAAGTATCAACCTTAAAAGCATTTGCATAATTAGAACTAAAAAATGGAACACATAATTCCATGTTCTATTCAATTTATTTTTTATTTTTGGTGTTTTAGCGCCACTTTCAGCAATATTTCAGCTATATCATGGCGTCCAGTTTTCGTGGTGGCAGAGACCGGAATACCTGGAGAGAACCACCGACCATGGGCAAGCAACTGGTAAACTTTATCACTTGCGGCTGCGAGTCTAGTGCAATCTTTTTGTAATTTACAAAGCCAGGCGCGAACCCACACGTATTGGTGATAGGCTTGTATGAGTTGTTAGGTAATCCAACTACCTAACTCATTGAGCCACCCGGGCCCTATATTATATTCAAAACACTGCTACATAGTACCAATTCTATGCTAAGGAAATTGGTTTTCCTCACAAAATTTCCAATTTAAACCTGAAATATCTGTTCGTTTTTAGAACAAAAAGAAATACGTATGAGATGCATACTTGTGTACTATTTTTGAACATAATTTGAACAAATATAAATTGCAAAAACATTTCATTTTTTTTTCAATCTATATTCCTTCAAACTGTACAAATATTCATCAAGTTAAATAATTATTCATAATCATTCCTCTGTTGGATTTTGGTTACGGGCAGACCTCTGAAAAGCAGATATATGTTCATCTTGTTTGTGTAACACAAGCTGCTTCCGTTGCTCCTTTGGAATATTTAAAGTAGCATCTATGCCTGTAAGGACACTGTTTGTGTGATTAACAATCTTCAACAAATTTTGAATCAAAGTCTCACAAGATAACTTTTTCCTTTCTTTGGAGAAGAAAAACAACTTATGGTCAATATTTGGAGGAGACATAACCCATTTAAAATAAGTAATTTGTGCTTTAACAACATATTCCTTTTCATGTTCATTCATACAGCTTTCGAGTAAGGTTGTAATATCTACGCTTGTTTTACAAGGCTGAATTTTCAAACGAAGTAAGTTGTCTATGGCATTTTGTTTATTTTGTAAATGTTGAGCATCCTTTTTTAACTTTTCCAGTTCTTTTTCTTTCATTCTGTTGATTCTTTTTTGTTTTAATTCTTTCCGTCGTTCTTGCCATTTTACTAGGTAATCAGGGGCACGTTTTTTTGCAAGAGTAATTTTGGCATTTTTATCTTGTAAATCCATGGAATCAAGCCATTCAACTGTTTTGTTATTTATCCACATTAGTGTGGCCTCGATGTGTTCAATAGATGCATTTGGTTTGAAATGTCGTATTTGTTTCATGTCAGCAAAGTTTTTCTCACTCGCTCGATTATGTTTCGGTACAGAAATGGATTCTTGTCGCTTGGCTTCATCGTCTGACGTATGACAACCACCTGGTAACTGGTTTTTCATAAGTCGAGAGACAGTTAAGTAAAGATGCGCACAAATAAGGCTGATAACTTCAATCGTAACATCACCATGTTCTTGAGGTTCGCCATCTGTATCATTTACATTGAATAAAGCCTGATATACGACATCTTTAGCGGGGGGAAATCGGGGAATATCACAGAGATTCCAGTAAGATCATCTGGTGTTGATGACCAGTGTTTTAAGTCAATCTGCAACTGGTAGAAATGTTTGTTTAAGTCAAGAATATGTGTTGCAAAAGTTTTACTGTCTACAAGTTTCATGAAAGGCGTGGTAATAATTTTCCCGATAATAGCCAGGGCGACTATTTCCTGATAAATATTTTCATCTTTTAAGTCAGACAAAACAGACCTTTGAAGCATGTTCATTGACGACAATTTTGACAAGAAATCAATTATATCGTCCTTGTGATAAACAACAGCCCCAGCGTTTTCAAATATTACATTAAAGCGGTTATGTTCAAACTTTTTTAGTTTATATAATTTGTCTTTGGATGCTAGATATGCTTTAAAATCTTCAGGGCAACCAGATGATGAGCTACCACCAGAAGCAAGCAAGCTACAGGCTGTTCGTATACTCCTGATAGCAGCACTGTCTTGATCGTTCCAACTTGAAAAATCTTTATTTAGATTTCTACCCATTTTTCCCGATCCACCGGTTAAAATTTGTTCATATTCCTTCAGGGCTTTGCTTGCACTATCACCCATATTAGCCAACACATGGAGATGACAGAAATATTGGTGTATTTGAGAGGCCCTCTCTTTCTCATTTTCCGACAAATTACACCAGTTAGTATCAAACTCTTCAAGAAGGAAAGTTCTCAATTTAGTGAACTCGTCGAGAAAGTTTTTGTTGACAATATGCTGATCGGACATTAAATTCTTAACACTAATTATAAGATTGGCGTAAATTTTATCTTTATTTTCCTCCGTAGAATCAGACGACATTACATCAGACAAGTCATTAAAAACTTGTTTCAATGTGTCAACTTGAGTTTGTGTATCACCACGAATGGTTTCAGATATAGATAACGATAGGTTTTGACCAGGAGTTGAAATCTGAAATCCTAGGAAGTGTTTTTGAGCATCAGTAGTACCATTAAAATGTAAAGTATTTAATCCATGACTTAGCATTTTTTCTCCGACCTGTAGTTTTGCCAATAAATTTGATTCTAGAATCATTCTTCTATTCGAGGATTCACTTGGAACTTTAACACCTTCGATTCCTACTAAATGTTTAAGTACAGTTTGTATTGTCTGACCGATATGTTTCACCCCTACTCCAAATGAATGTAGATCTTGAACAACCTGACGGACGGACGGTAGATATTTTCCTTCGGAAAAAGTTTCAACAGACATTTTGTCTTCAATGAGTTCATTAACTTGTGCTATTAGATTGTCTATGTTTCTGTCTTTGTCCGACAAATCTCTCTGTAGTTGTAAAATTACTTGCTTTTGATTCTGATTGATTTCCCGATATTCAGAGTTTTGTTTTTTAAAGTATGCCATGCTTTTATTTGCTTTACGTTTTTCTGATTCAACTGTCTCCAGTTTTTGTGTGTCTAGTTTCAGTTTCTTTATTTCTGCTTTTTGTTCACTAATAACTTTTTTATGATAGCTCTCCCGTTTCTGATACTTTCTAAATTCGTGATAGTTATACCGCTGCAATATTTGATCAATTGTTTCACTTTGGGTTTTATATTTCTTCTGAATTTGACTAAGTTTTGAATTTAAAGTCAGTATAGTGTGTTTTTGTTGACAGCATTCATCAACAAGTTCATCTATTTCACCTTGAAGATCGTAAATTTCGTCAAGAGACAGTTCATACTGATGTCTGAAATCGTCAATAATATTGCATGAAATTTCAAGTTTAGATTCGGCGATATGCAGCTTCTTTTCAAAATGACGAAAATAGGAAAATTCAGTAAATGTTGCATTAGTATCAGCTTTTCTTTTATGGGCATTTTTATTGTTTTGATGACATTGCGGGAGGGAAAACGGTAATTTTAAAAACCGATCTAGTTCATCATATTCTTTGTTTTTCTGTAAATTGCTCTTTATTTCAGTCATTTTTTTATATTTGTTATTCAGCGCTGCGTCTGATGATTTTTCGTCAAAACCAAGGATTTCAATGAAGTAATTGTGGACTTCCTTCAGAGTTTTGTTCTTTATCATTTTCCCAAAAGTAGATAAAAAGTCTTTATTTGTAATACCCTTTTCACGGCAGTTGCAGGGATTGCTAACACCATCGATGTTTGGATAAAGTATTGAAACTTTTTCTGAAAGGTCTTTCAGAATGCTAGACTCGAATGAATTTACTTTTTGAAACCGCTTCAAGACGTGTGGTTTCAAGGAATCAACCCTTGGGACACGAACTTCACCATCAACAGCTTTAATACAATCTATTACATTTATTGGTTTTTGGTTCAAAAACTGGTTTCTCTCAAATAGTGCTCCTACTAGGAGGTAGCTTAACTCAAGACGAACTCTACACTGGCCAGCAGCTGCGAGACCTGAAGCCGAAAAAAAAAGATATAATCAAGAATATGGAATGGATGATCAATGAGACATTTTTACTGTTCAATCGCGAAAGACTGTATGGCAAACTTTTTTATTTGTTTATCACTGTCCATTTACTCCATATTTTGCCACTGATGTTCCTATCTAATTAAATATTAAATAGTAAATGGATGTAACGCTTTCAGGAATAACTACTTCTCACTAACAATTTTTTTCATCCGACATTCCAACTAAATTATCTCTTGAATATTTTGGGATTTATTTTATTTTGAGAATGATTTTTTTTTCAATATAAAATATAACTTTTATGGAAAATTTACTTCATCAGATTAATGACAGTGGCGATGTCTCTCTCTCTCTCTCTCTCTCTCTCTCTTAAAAATACACCATTATTTACTTAAGCAATAATAGTGAATCAGAATACTTAAAAAAAAGAAACAAATTTCTTTCAATTTTCTTGTCAGAATATTTTGTTTTTTAATCAGTGTCGATTTTTTTTATGAAAAGAAAGCATAGCCCCCTTTTCAAGCTAAAAGGTCGACCTCTACGTTAAAATGGATTCAATTTTAGGAAGAACCATGAACGTTACACATTAATTTTCCGAATTTCCATTATTTCATGCAATATAATTAACTGTTGCGTTTTTCCGTATACTGAGTATAAAAGAAAGTTATTTATAGCCGTGTGTCGATCTAATTTATGACTCAATATACATCACTACCTCTTTTGATGGGATGAGCCCAAGTTGTAACATAAATGATATTTTTTTCACTGTACTTGATTGATATCGTAATATGATTGTAAAAATACAGAGCTGTGTTATCAAGAGTATTAAATTTTTATAAAACGGAGGAATTATTTCTTACCAGGTAATTTTTTATGCAGCACCAGGTGGTCGACATCTTCTGTACTCCAACCGGTAACGTCGTGAACGTCCTCAAAATCAATGTGCATCATTTTTTTGTATCCCACGATTTTTTAACTGGTTTACGGGTTGTGTGGCAGACGACCAAGCAGAAAAACAATTGTTTGGAGCATATCTTCATGTTTTGAAGTCTAGAGTAGACGACGTTTGGTGGGGAAAAAATCGAGGAAGAACATAGAAAAACTTAAAGACATTTTTTATTTCCGTTTTTCATACTGAATCATTGAATATTTTACTTTGAAACTAATATTATCGTAATCTACGGGATCTCCTCTTTAATTTAACCTATCATTGGTTGTCCCTACTACCTGGCCACTCATCCCGGTTTTGTAACTTGTCAAAGTAACATGAAAATCACGGCAACGTCGGCGGTCCAAAATGACGTCATTTTGGAGATATTTTGAAAGTATGCTCGTTTAGAATTAAAAAACAAACAAATATATTTAATATAATTAGGATATTTTTTGTACCATAACAATCGGTAGATTCTAATTTATAAATTGATACCAGATTTTACTTGTTACCTATCGTGGAAATGTAAAAATCACTATAAATAACAGTAGCCTGAAACTGAAAAATATCATGGCTAGGGAATTTTTCTATTGACTGCTATCCCTAATAATTGTTTACAGGAAGAAATAATGGTGGGCACAACAGATATTGAATTTGAAGTGACGTCATCTGAACGCTATAGAAGTTAATGTGATAAATGTTGCCATTTTAATGACATTAAGGTCTGAGCAACCATTGTGCCAAATTTCAGTGTAATGTAATGCTTATTTTTTATATAAAATGATGTTGAAAATTGGAAGTAAATTAAAATTTTTCACATGTTGCGTTTCTTTTTTTAAAGAGCATAGTAGTTATCACAAAATAAATTACAGAATACAATAATGAACTAAAATATTGAAAAAATGTTTTCTTTAGAAAACATCAGAAGCTAAATTGTAAGGTGTGCATAGAGTAGACTAATATTACTGCAGCTAATATTAACTCGGGTATTTTTGGTAATAAAGATCGTCTAATGAGATGTAGAAATTGATGATATTATTCTTTACATATTTGAAAGCAGTCCTCTATAACAGCTGATGGAAACTTTACACATTTTGAATGATTTTTTTCTTCTGAACATTTGAAAGATGATTTTACAGCTTCACAACGATTGAATGGAGGTGAAATGAGAAAGCATGAATCTCAATATAATGTATTGTACTCGTATTGTATTGTAAACCCGCATCGTACTGTACAGCACTGTACAATAACCTGTATAAAGAGGGAGAAGCGTTAAGGTGCAAAATTGGTCCCATATTATATTAAAAAATAATGCTTGACATAGAATAAAAACAATTTACTAATTTAATTATTATGTAAACAAATTTTCAAAAAATATATCTTTCCGTGAAATTGGGTGCATCATGACGTCATAATGACATCATAAGTAGACGGATAATGCTAAAAATGGACTACAAACGACATATTTAATGTACATTTTAGCTATTTTATGTAGCCCAGGGTTCTATGGTACCGCGGTACTTAATATTTAACGTCTGTGTAACGTAACTAGTTTTCGGAATTAATCCAAAAATGTTATATTTTATTCCCCGGTATAGAAACCTATTTTCCCCCACAATTCATTTTATTCTTTGAATTTGTTTAAAAATACGTCGCCACTTTTCCCTAACACAACGCCGATTTACCTCCCAGAAATGGTTTCCTATGATATCGCGGTAATTGCAAAATTAATGTTATGGCACACAATGTTTGACAAATCAAGACATCGTTTATAAATACTAAATCAAGGTGAATATCTGGCAAACTTAGAGAAAATCTTGAAAATTTATCACATTTAATAAAAGTAAAGTTTCTTTGAAATAACAAATGTAACGAAGTTGAGTCAATTTGATGTAACGTTATGTTGGTTAATATGTTTTCATAGCTTAATTTTTCCATCAACTTTGTCGGTCTAGAAAGTAACTAAAAATAGCACCAAAAATCCCAAATCGGGTTGAAATGAAACGTAAACAAACGGACGACATTTCTAAAAAAATAGCAGACGAATTATGACAACTATGGTTTAATTATTGGACATTTTACAAAGCATGGTATCAGGGTAAAATAAAAATGTCCGCTATTTCTAAGGAAAAGAAAAAAATACGTGTACTTACAAAAATTCAAGACATTTGGACAGAATGACCAGACGTTCCGATAAATGTGACTGTTGTGTTTATGAATATATAAATAAAAAAACCGGTGGGTGGCGCTGCAGTGCATAGGAACAGACAAAATAAATACCGCGGTATCATAGAACCCGCGGTACCATAGGAAGGGAGTATACCTCTACAGTCTTCCACCAACACCAAATTGAGCAGTTGTTTTGAGTATAGAGGGTTAATGATTATATCAAAATATTTTGTTGGAGGAGGATTGTGGAGGTTGTTAAATATTAATTTATTTATAACCTCAGCCAGACCCTTAAAATCAATATTTTCACTCTTCTGATTGTATATATGAGACCATTATATACACAATCTCTGTACATTTCATGATTCATTTCAAGTAATGAAATTCATCAGTAAATAACTTATGTTTCTGTAAATAATTGTATTTATTTTTAGTACAGTGTGTGTACATTGAAACCAGGAGAAAAACTCAGTGCATGCAATCCGCGTCAATGTCATATAAAAGAACTGGGGACTATAAGTGCCATATATGGCCCCATATTTAATGAATCATTATCTTAGAAAATACTTGATTATAATTTGATGTGTTTTATATTATAGACGACATCATACTTTTGATGTTAAAAATTGCTTCCAACAAAATCGACACGTATTTGACTTCATTGTGACGTCATGAGTGTTATTTGTTTTCTGTATTTAGCGGAATTTTGCCCGCGATATTTCGACGGTTTTCGAAGAAATTAAGCACCTCCGCAGTCGTGCACCAGAATACTATTTTACCAGATTATTAAAATACTGTTAAAGTATTTTTATGGTTTCACGAGGTGTTAAATTTCATGAAAAACGACGGGAAAATGTTCAAATATTCGAAGCGCTTAGATGACGTTTTGATATTTGAGAAGCAATCTTTGCCGTAAAAAACGATGATATTTCGGCACGTAACAGCTATATACAAATGTAAGATAAAATTAAAATAAACACCACTTCATACAGAATATTTTGTTTTCATAAGCCCCCAATTATTGATTATATATTTTCTTCCGGGATACTGAAATAGTTATTACTACAGAGATACTGAGGTAGGTTTAATGGTCTATCGATGCTACTTCTAAAATGAAGTAAAATAGCTTGATCCAAAAGGAGTAGATATGTTTTGGGCACAATCCAACAGATAGCTCTCACATTTTCAATTACAAGCTCCTTTATCAAGGTGTTCTCCAAAGCAAAGGACAAATACCCCGATTTTAAATTCCCAATTACAATCATTTCAGTTAAAATTCACAGAGAGACTTGAAAACAGACTTTCAAGTAAGACTATTAAAGTTTTGTTATTAAATAGAAAATTGACAGGGAGGAAGCGAATTGCTTTTGAAAGTATTGTGCATAAGATCGCAATATTCTCAGATGAGTTAGAAAATGTAAAACAATTAAATACTAGTTTTCAACAGTTTGAAAGCAACAACATAGAATTTGAAAAAAAATGTTTTGATTTACTTAATTGTTTACAGGAAGAAATATGTCTTAATGGGGGTCTTGCTAGCATAAAACCAGAATCTGTCAAATCAAGTTGACAGTCTGAAAGATACGAACAGTCGCCTTATAGATTATGTAAAATCAATAAATACAAAATTGGAACCGCGAATAGTGGAAAAGAGTTTTCGGAAATTTCCGAAAATAACAAATCAAGGAAAATAAAAGAATTTAAATCGAAGGCTGAAACTGCTCTTTGGTTTGTAGATTCCTATGGCCTTGTACCCCAGTACTTACAATTAGAAAGTACTGATGGGCAGACTGTTAAAGTCGATTTTAATCCGTCGTCCAGCAAATCTTCATACCAAGATTCGCCTGAAGAAGAAAGACAAAAAATTAAAGATTTGCTATTTATTTTGGAAAAAATAATGTTAGCGAGAGCGCTTATAGGGAACTGACAGTATGTTGTGATGGGATACTACTAACATATCTGGCTTCATCAATGCCAGGAAGATATTAACAGTTTATATCATTTTGAAAGAATTCCGGGAAATATTCCTGGCACATATGTTAATCTAGAAAGCGAACTTATCAAGTATCATGTAAATCCTGAAACAGAAAAGATAAAAATAAAAATTTCGGTGGACGGGTCACAAGTTAGTAGAATTTCAAACTTTGTCGTGTTGTCCCTTTCTGTAATTACCGATGATTTGACATTATCATCAAAAGAAAGATCAAAATGTTTTTTGCATTGTAAACTGCAAAGAAGATTATGATCATTTAAAACTTGCTTGCAAACCCATTTTTCAGAAAATAAACACATTATGCGAAAAAGCAAGTATTGAAGTTGAGGGGAAACATTTTGATTTAGATATTTTGATGGGTGGCGATATGAAATTTTTGCAACTTGTGCTTAGGTTGGGTGGATCTCTATGTAATTATTCCTGTCCATGGCATAGGGTCCATAAAAACCACAAGAGGGCAGATAACATGTTATTGCCCCGGAGGCAAATAACACGCCGCAAATTATGCTTGTATTACACATGAAAATTCGGCGTTATTTCAATAAAATATGTGATAAGATGCAGTAAACACTGAAGCATAATTTTGAGATCATGGAGATAATTTAATTTAATTGTTAACAAAACAAAAATGAAGTTGTTTCTTTTTCAGTACATTGTTTAATGACATGATATGTGTATAACAGTTCCCATAATTGTGTGGGAAACAATATTGTTGTAGTATTATTGGTACTATTGGTAAAGATATGCCACATTATGACCCAAAGGTGTTTTATGTTATGCACTACATGCACAAACTTTTGATCCATCATGTGTCCATTGGAGGTTAGGTGTTTAGCACCATTTTCAAAAATATTTCAGTTACTACTTTTGTGGCGGAAATTGGAGTACCTAGAGAAATCCACAGACCTGTCGCAAGTCACTGACAAAACTGTATCACATAATGCTTTATCGAGTACACCTCGCCATGAATGGGGTTCAAACTCACAACTTAAGTAGTGATAGGCAACGATTGCACAGGCAGTTGTAAATTCAACTACCATACGACCACGATGGCTCAAGTTCAGTTAAGATTAAAGGTAATTGTTTTATTGATATTGATGGAATTTATGATTATCACTGTTTATAAACTTTCTTGTCATATCAGTCAATGAAAAGAATTGGTTTGTTGAAAGAATTTTGTTTGTTGGGGTTCATTGGATGGAATTTGTATCTCATGTGAAGTTCCGTCAATTGCAGACACAACGTTAGGCATATCAGAACAATACCTTTTCTTTTCTCACCAGACTGGGATGGTTGGCCACTGAATTTTACGATTACACACTTTCTATAAGTCTACCCATGTTGAATTTAAAACTCTGTCAACAGTTGAAGCACTGACACCAAAGCATCAATAAATAAATAAATATTGCACGAACCGTGCTATTTATCTTAGTGAATCTCATGATCATCGATGAGTTAAAACAATTGACGAAGGTGGTCCGTTGCTGAGCATGAACAGTATAAAGCTGGGGCTCTTAAAAGAAAACGACAAGTAAAACAAAGTGGAAATATTTTAAAATAACATTACTATCATTTGAAATAACGGGTATACATATGTATAATATGCATAAAAGTGTAGAAAAGTAGATGAATGGATTTGAATCTGAGGATCCCTAAAATTCACATCACATTTTCGTAAATTATATAAAGTTTCCCCTTTTGCGACCAAATCAAACTTTTAACTTCTATCAGTTCCATTCTCTTAAATCAACCTCCAATGGGCAAATGATGGATCAACAGTGTGCGTATGTAGTGCATTGTAAATGCGTTCTGTCATGTGCATAAGTTATTGTTTGCATGATTGACAGACACTATTCATCATATTGTTTTCTAGCTTCTGAACTGTCGATCGAGAAAACAAAAATAATCTAGACAGGCAGCAAAGGGGTTTGCAATTAATATTTCGCATGCACAATATCGACCCCACACCACAAGGTGTGGAAAATAGAAATATTCTTCTGTGGTGTAAATGCGTATTAACTGCATTACATGTAAACTGTATGATTCTTGTTGATAAAGTCCTTTAACTAGAACAGAAAAAAATGTACACGTAAGTGAAAAAGTGTTGTAATAAAAGATCGTGAACGTGATGTACATGTATGAAAGAATGTCAAGGTATATTTTAAACGAGGTTGAAACAAGTCACCATTTGATATTATTTCGGTTGTATTTCATTTTGACGATTTTAATTACGGAAGAAGATCACAACCATGTTGTTTTTGAGTGGATTACAATTATTGCTGTATAATAATGTATAATAACCTATTATTATTAGAATCCTAACATGACTGCGAATTTAGCATCAATAAAATAACAAATGGTTTCCTCTAAGAAAACGCCAACTTTATGTGAAAGGGTCACCAGACAGCTATGAGAAACGAATTTAATACATCCCTTAGTGCGGGATGTAAAGGACACACTCCTTACACGTAAAAGACAACTTACAGCAGATTATGATAGCAACAGTTTATTAGGAGTGTTGTTGTTGGTTTGTCACAAAGTTAAATAATATCTACCATCTCCACTTTTTCTAGTGACAATCAAAGCAATCATACATAGACTCATGGCAGCGGCACACATTTTACCTACACGATTAATCATATGGTTGTAAACTTGTTCTCATCATAAATATATATGAAATACTTGATGGTAAAACAATTATCTATCGACAACCACTTTCTATGGGATATCTGTTTCCAAGGCTTGTTATCAGTTTATCAAAAAAACAAGAATAATTCTCACATGTTTCTAGCTAAAATCGTTACACATTAAACATTTTGCTTCACACCATTTCCCAAAATATTTCCATATTATTCAATAAGTGGTCTTTAAATATTGGACTTATCTCAACCCGCACCTTGGCATTTTTTTTATAGATTTGTGATGGTTGTCCGTAAAAACGTACTGGAATATATCATCGCATTGGTTGTCGTTAAGAATAAAGTACGGTTAAAAAATTGTTTAAAAAAAATTCAAATATGACAAAGTTCTATTGTCCAAATAAATCTATTTATTACTTCTTTAAGATTAATACCAAAATTTCGACCAGTTTTCGACGATCAATGCTAATAAGTTTCTGAATTGATATCACCTCAATATGTACATTATCAATGTCATAGCAGACGATGCAACCGAAATTGGTCTATATGAGATATATTGTTTAAATGATTAAAGCTTTGTTAAGGTGACCAAAAATTTAATTACGAAAAACTACAATTTGAACGTGAAATAATAGATGTGGTACGTTGTTCTTACATTTAAAGATGACTTTTTTAGATCAGATTTCAAGAGATCATTCATGCAATTTCAGCATCATAATATAACCTCTGACAAATTAAGCGATCAGAATAATGAGAGATTTTATCACGTGAAACAAACCGTCGAAAACAGGAGACTGTCGAAAATGGGTGACGTTGCGACATTACTATTCGCTCACTTTAATTTCATAATACAGCTTTGGAACATGTTTTTATTCCTGAAATCAATCCACATTGCATATTAAGTCAAATTTATGCTTTGTTTATTGAGTTTTATTATGCTTTGTTTTTTGTTTTTTTTATTAAAGATATGCATTATAATACAATGATACGTACGTTCTGTATTCTGAAAAACATGACGTTCAGAGCTTTTCATTACCTGACTTTGTCAATCCGCTCTGAGGAAATAGATACACATATTAACTAACTGTATTTATTTCTGAAAAGCACATATTGCGAATACATTTTGGAGAAAATTTTATCGACATCTTAGGTGGGGCCGATTTTGGCCCTTATAGCTCCCAGTCCTTTCCGATTAAATATCAGAGATGAAATAATAACTTATGCATATTACACATATGCAAAGTCGATGCCGTTATAATTCATAACCTAAATAAATATATCGGTTCTACTTCCGTCACGATATGTATTTCAAATAGAAATCAAAGAAACAGAGACAGAGCGAAGGTAAATAAAAAAGAAACGCAACATGGTAAAATTTAACATTTATTTCATACACTTCAAAATAAAATTTAACACTGAAAAATATAACATATGAGCTTGAAATTTGACACAGTAAGTGTCAACATGTTTCTGTGTATTCACTGGAGAAATAACGACACACAACGTCAAATTCAGTACCCGTTATGACCACTATTGACTTGCAATATAGTTCGTACACGTCTCGACAATGACTCAATAAATCGATGAATTATTACTTGCGAAATTCTCTGCCACTCATTCTGAAGTGCTTGCTGTAGCGCCTAAATGGTTTGCGGTAGTGGTTGGCGCCGATCCAATTCACCCCATAGTAGTAGTATGAGGGTTTAACGTCCGGCTCACCTATTGAGGTATTGAAGGTGTTCGATTTGACTTAAATATTGCGATTTTGACGGCTATGGAATCACAGTAATGTTCTGATTCTGCAGGTAGTTCATAGTTAAACGTGCAGTATGTGGTCTGGCATTGTCCTGCTAGAAAATCTCTCTCCGGACATCGATAGCTGTCAGTGCGTATGGCTGAAGAATTTCATCTTGGTACCGAGCTGCATTTAAGTTACCATGAATTGGCACTAACTGCATAAGATATGGCTCCCCACACCATTACACTTCCTCCTCTGTAATTGTCGATCTCGACGACACAATTTGGAGCAAATCGTTCAATACGGCGTCTACAGTGTATACATACGGCGAACTCTACCATCTCGTCGTTCAAGCATGAACCTGGATTCATCGCTGAACCAGACTCTTCTCCAATTTCCCAGTTCCCATATTTTGACTGTGTTACATCATCTCACCCTTGCTTGACGATGTTGATGTTTTAGGACAGCACCAACAAATAAGGTCGTCTGGCACGTATTCCATGTTCACGAAGACGATTGCGTACTGTCTGTGCAGATATCCTACGTTAACCAGGGATGTCATAGTCTGTTTGAGATGCTGGTACAGGTCTGTTCCATAGCTGAAATACCCGGATGTAACGGTCTTGTACAGGAATTGTGATGCGAAGACGTCTAGAACGTGGACGGTAATTTGTCGAGTCTGACTGCTGGTAGCGTTGCCAAAGCCATGAACTCGTGCTTCGAATAACGTTATAGCGTGCAGAAACTGCATTCTGGTTCTCGCCGGCCTCTTGTCGTCCAACCTGGGCATAGCGTCTTGGCATCAGTATGCAATTTAGTTAGGCTAATAACCCGATTTTATACACCCAGCATGCACTAAAGAATTCAAGACGTATTACACGTGCAACTCCTTAAGTTTTTCGCAAACGTCATTTTGGTCCATCGTTCCACATTGTGACCAGAAAACGTCACGGTTGATTCGCCAAAATATCGGACCATATAAAACTCTTTAGAAGACATTTAAATATATGTAAGACAATAAGTAATCGTTTAATTTCACCTCTAATAAAAAAGAACTTATTTTTCAAAATTGATACATGATGTTGCGCTTCCATTTTTGCAGAGTATATTTATACTTTATTCTATATATAACTATAAACTGCTGTTATACATTTTGTGCCTACATTTGTAAATAAACAGCCAGTTTAAATTAAACACAAATATAGATGTGGACAGTAACCATTCTACTTTCGTGTGACATTAATTGGCATATTCGATTTTTGTGATTTGACACTGGAGGAAATTATTCACTACCCTCCCATTCATTGCTACAGTCGATGTATTCTTTCTTTTATCAGTTTTATTTATTTGTTTATCTTTTTTTATTCTGGTGTTTCATAACAGGTGGTACACAATATATCATTGTGAATGAATGTAGACACACAGATAACAGTAACATGTAATGGGAGGAAGTAACTCATCATCAATACATACATGTACAGCGATCTTCTGTCCTATAAAATACAACACCAGTGTTAAATAGATGATCGTATTTTAAGTTATTATGAGTGACCGTTCATGACAAAAACGGATGGATGTTTGATTAATTTATGTCTTATTTATGCTTTGCTTGCTTGCTTGATAGTCTTAAAACTTGTACTTCACCACTTTTCGTACCAGTCCTATAAAACTTGTCATGTCACACTGTCCTTTCTCTTAAGACTTGTATCCAAATCCCCCAAAAAATCTTGTACGACAAACGATCTAACTGCGAAATAAGTTATGCTCTAAAGTAAGAATGGATAGGGAGAAGACGATCGAGGCACACTTCGATATTACAGGCGGCGATTTAAGGCTTAAAAACGTGGTGATCTCAGTGAGTAAATTGTGTTCTATTGCTAACACAACAGCAGTTTCTAGCCTTGTTAGATGGTATGCATAGACAATTTTTGGAAAATGTCAATATGGCCTAAAATAGTAATAAAGCATATCAGGGGGCTCTATAATTAAACATACACTCTAGATAGCTTATTAAAAAAAATAAAAAAGACCCAAGTGCCTCCCTCTGTCTTAAGCTACGATCATCTTCGTCATCGTTTTCGATAGCTGTTAACTATACAATGCTGAAGCGTATAAATTTCAGCCGATACGTAGGAGTTTGCAATTAGAAATACCTTTTTTGCCTTTTTACGTTAAATACAATTTTATGTAGAACGAGAAAAAGTGTAAAAAAGATAACAATTCACTTAATTTGACAATCACCATCTTGGGTTGATTGTAACTTAAGTTACGACCATCTGTTTTATACGGAAAGCGAGAGGTATCTGCAGACATCAGACTTCTGACTTCAGACTTCGGACTTCAGACTTCAGACTTTAGATGTTGTATTTCACTCTTTCTACTTCGGACTTCACACTTTAGACTTACATGTGTAAGTGCTATTGTGATAAAAGCGCTATTTTCAGCCATTGAAAACACGGCATTTTATTTAGACCGGTATTGCTACATTTGTAAGATGGAGTTGTCCACAGAGGAAAGAAATAGTCTTATAAAAGACCAAAGGATTAACTCAGAAAGAAATCCGGAATATATTGATGTGTCGTCACAATCATATAGTGAGCCTTGTTCATTTGAAACGCCTGGGCCCGGTTGTTCAACTTGTAGTTAAATTTTAACCAATGATTAAAAATGATAACCTATGGTTAAAATTTAACCAAAGCACACAGTGCGTTGTTCAACTTATGGTTAAATTTAACTACTGGTTAAAGCATGGTTAAACTGATTAATATTTAACCAAGGTATAGGGGCTCTGTTAAAATATTTAACCATTGGTTATCAATTCAAAATAGCTGCCAGACATGTTCTTTCTATGATGCCTTCCGTACAAAAACAGGAAACCTAGAGTGTTACGGGCAATTGAGCTCCGTGCAAATTTGCTTGAAATAGAAGTTTCTGAGGTGGATGGCATTTCCAATGAAATTAAATTTCTATTACCATTTACATTGTTCAAAACAGTGCATTACATTTGCGCGCATTACCATTACATTTGGGCGGAAAAATCCTACATTTTCACGCATAACACCATTACATTTGTACTTATTTTTTCAAGGTAAATACAGGTAAATCAAGGTAAATTCAGATGAAAATAGTGAAATTACTTAAGAATTTTCGATTAGTTTTTTTTTTCAAATTTACACTAAGAACATTGTTTATAAAGTAGAAAATATTCTACGGCTAACTTACATAATGAAAATTAACAGTCCTTGAAATTGTAAGACAATAAAAAGATTTAATTAAAAGTAGTTTAATGAGTTATAGGAAGTTATCGTCACCTATATAACACACCCTTGCACTAAACACGTCTTATTAACATTTCTGTTAATGTTATTAAGCAACTAAGACGAGGTCCATATACTCTTCCGTACTAACTTGTACAAAATACTTTTAATATTAGACAAATAAACTTAGACAATGACATGTAAGTTATATTCCTCAAGCAAGATTTCACTCTTTTTTTTTTATTTTAATGACTGTATTGCTTTTTGTCCTGAGAAGGGGGGATTGAGTCAGCCATATTCATTTTGTTATTTATCTGCTGCTAGGATGACACAAGGAATTGTGGGATACATTGGTCTTGGTTAAATATTAAACCTGCAGTTATTGGTTGGCTAAATTTTAATCAAATGGTTAAATGAAGTTGAAAAACTCATTGTTAACCCTTGGTTTACTAACCCATGGTTAAATCTTTAACCAATGGTTACAAGAGTGATACATGTTATCTTTAACAATATATGTTGTGCGAATGTGTCCTTAGTAAATTTGATCGATGGTATTTGATTTCACACGTAAATAAAACTTCCTGATCCTCGTTTATGTTTAATATAGTGTGCATATCTAAATAATTTTGCAATGCCGATTGTCGTAGGGATATTATCATATGCACATTGAATGTGACAGTGAATATATGCATATAATTCATAAAATAGGTAAGTAGAGGAAAGGAATAGCTAGACCACTTTGCATATTCATATTACGATTGATTTTGTCTATTGAACTTTGATTTAGAATGTAAAAAATAAACAATTGTTGGTTTTACATGCTAGAAATTCATATAATACTTTTTCGTTCATAGCTTGTTATGGTCATCCTAAGATAGGCATCGGTTGAAAATGTATGTCATGCTATGTAGTACAACATTTAGATAACACAATTGCCACTTTCAGTAGACTTCATAATTTATCTATAAAATGTAAATTAAAACTATATTTGACAGTATGGTCAAGCCAATAATACTTTATGGGTGTGAAACTTGGGGATTTGGAAGTAACGAAATTATTGAAAGGCTACAGTTGAAATTATGTAAGCTACTTCTACATCTAAAAACTTCAACTGCCAATTAATGCTAGAAAGATGATAATCATACATGTAAAGACCACTTGTTGTTGTGAATTCCCAGAGAAGGGGGAGGAGTAATGCTACTATATTAGTTCTAAATGTTCACCTGTTGATATAATTTAGTGTCTACAAGTTCTTTTATTGCCCTATTCTTCATATTTGCAGTAAATACTGTAGTTCCCACCTCTCTGAGAATAATTTGATGGGAGTAATTATATATATTTGACAAAAAGGGGTCTTTGTGTTCAAGAACCTGGAATCAAACAATCAGTACTTTTTCCTCAAACTATGATTTCACGTTTTAACACTTTCCCACTTGTACAAGTCTTTGAATCTGTGCTCATTTTCTTTGGCAGCGACGTCTAAAAACTCACGTTTCCCAGCCGTTATATAATAAGCGTGAGAAATCTGAAACGAGTACCTGTGGTTCAATAAACGGGACGTGCTCGTAATATGACAATTCACCTGGGTACAAGAAAATACAACATATTCCATTGTCAACTTAGAAACTTGGCAAATAATTTGAATCAACACAAGTTATTGTCACACTTGTCAAATGATCCAGGGTGTCCTTGTGGGGATGATGTCTTAAAGACAACTTTCATTACTTTTAAGTCTGTCCACTTTTCATTTGCCAAAGAATTTTGCTGTTTACTCAACTCAACTCGACTTTCTAAACATTGATATACTCTTAAAGGGATCACCTGACCTTTCTTTTGATGATAATATACTTATTATGAACTCTGTCCACACCTTTATTTGTGGAACCAAAAGACTTGACTATTAATATTAACATTTTTCAATTTGATTTTGTATTATTTGCTTTGAATCTTTTTTTAATTTATTGCTTTAGATGTTTAAACAAATAAATATTTATATTTATGTGTACATGTGTATTATGTATGCATATGTATGAATATGCCTTCGTATGTGCCCATATATACTGTACATGTACATATGTATCCTTAATATATAGAAGAATATATTAATTACAAGTTAACTTATTCACACTCTAAATTGGGAAAATTCACAATTATAATGAAAAATGGACAGTTTTAAAATTATTACAACATTTTGAATTTCTCCTAAGTAAAACATTTTTGTACACTAATCACAATTGTAAATTAATTAATTATTCTTATCTTTATACTTGATGTCCTTAGTTATTGAGGGAGGACACTTACATAGGCTATGCCTGATGTGCAATCCCATTGGATATTGTATTTATGCATTTATTCAATGAAATATTTGAATTGAATTGAAATTGAAGGTGAAAAAAACAATAGTATTATGAATATTTTATGTGGATCTAAATATAGTTTTGCAAGGATTTAAATAGTTCAGTTTACTTTACAAATGAATTGGATCGGTGTCTGGTGAACATTTATTCCACATTTCAGTATTTTCCATTGTACAACTACTTTTCACACCTCTTATGTACCAACTATGCTAAAAAAAAAGATCATGTTACTGGGAAATTCACATATTGTTTGCCTCATCAACCTGATCAAAAGCCAGTCGCCTTGGGGTTGGTCATATGACATATGACATACTGACAAACAATATAGATCATGAGTTAGCATATAATTAGAAAACTGACAGGTCATATTGGGCCTTGCTGATATTCAAAGGGATTATTAAGTTATTAACTTAATAGTACAAGTCCACATAGGTGTGTGTGGGTGGGTGGATGGACTAAGGGAGACAGTGATCTAAAAATTTTAAATTATTATTTTTGGTTCTTACATGTATCCATGAAATGATATTGTATGACTAATTTGAGTATAGCAATATCTTTTTATTACTTTCAAAACAGTGAAATTACTTTGTTTACTCCTCAACAATATTGATATCAAGAAATGCTTGATGGTCTCTGTCAGATAAAACTGAAATAATGTTTACTGCATTTTACACAACCAAATACAGTTTCTTTTCTTTTTTTTCTCACCATGTTTTGGATATTGTTTACAAGTTGTTGGCTTCTTATATAGCCTAGATAATTTGTGTAATATGGAATTGCTATTTTTTAATGGATAACAATTTTAAAATGTATATAGTACAATGGTGGGTCCAGTAGGGGATCAGGAGTTTGGACCCCCACACAACCCCTCCCCCAAACCTAGAATGTTCAATGTATATGTTGAAAGTGGTAAAAAAAAGACATTGAATTGGTTTGATTTAGTCCAGACCCTCTTAAACTTCAACCTCCCCCTTCCCTGCCAGAGACAATTCTGGATCTGATCCAGCTCTCTGCAGTAGAAAAATTAAAACTAAAAGTTTCTAATATCTGGTAGTTCATATTTGTCACATTCATCTGACAACTATCATTTTTATTGTCATAAATCAATAAACTGGAATGTGTTATCTTCTACTATTACATTTGAAACTTTCTATTTATTTTTATTCTCAGCAGTCCCACATGTCACTCTTTTCTTTATATATGCTATAATGTTACATTTGATGACTACAAATATTGTTCTGTCGAAGTCCATGCCCAACTTGTTCCATGTGAAATCATTGTGATTTCTTTAAAATAATTTTTGTGTTTTATTATCCTATGCAATTTTATTACACTGAATCACAATCAACAACATCAACTTTCAGAAGTGGCATTTAAAACTCTTCATGATCTACTGAGACGACATGGTCACACCTGTAGAATGAAAAAAACATTAAGTTATAGAGAAAGAAAATGAGTAAAAATAATAACTATCTTTTCCAGAAATAGTTTATCATGTACTTGTGAAAAAGTTTATATAAAATGCAATTTAAAAATTATCTTTATACATATATGTTTTGGTGGCAACTACATGAAAAAATAGCATTATTCCAGAAATGTTTGCTGCATGTATCATAAATGTCATACCAAACAAGTGTGCACGCAATAATGATGTACTGAAAAAAAAATGTAATTAATTAAACATAGCATATCACAGATATGTACAGGTGTGTTACATTACACCAGAATGTTATTACATGTTCATACTGTAATGTATACATTACACATACATTTTGTAAAGCTTCCCTGATACCACTAAAACATGATAATATATGTTTTATCAAAAATTGCTTCAAAAATGTTGCATGGAAATTCATGTACATTTTAAATTCATGTACATTTTATTTGTACAAAATATATTTAGGACTTAATAAAAAAAATGTATATTCGTTATCTCCATTTTCATGAAGAACATTTCATTAAAGGAACAAAAGAACAAGCAATTTACACAAGATACCCTCTTTTCTAAACAATATCAAAGAATATCGGAACAGCTCATTTAGATAGATGTATTAAACAATTCCGATATTTTCGAACAGCCATAATTACGTCATATATAATCTCTGATTGGATAAAGTTATTAAAGGTTGGGAGAATTTTATAAATTAATATGTATGTTTGCTGTTTTCCCCATTTTTGGGTAAACAAACAAATTCGTGAATTATATTCTATCTCTTAATCTTTTATAGAAACGGAAATATATACCAATACATTTAGTTCGTGTAAATTTTCTGGGCGATTTTTGTTCATCTTTTTGTTTCAAATTTAACCCCATTTACCCGCTTGAAAACGATATTTCTTTTTAGACTATAGCTATATTTTAGAAGAAGTTATGTTACTTACCGTGCATGGTTGACCTCCAAAGCCTGAGTACATCAATGCTAGACAACTACTTAATCAATTGATGGAAAAATATGTCGGTAAATTGCATTTTTTGTTACGACTTTGTGAAATACCCCTAGCCATGCACCACACAACGTACAATAACTCTTCCCGCTCTATCCTGATTGCAAAATCA